>OY821518.1:184755115-184987115 GCA_963682025.1 Cordilura impudica
GATAAAATTGTGCTCTGGGCAAACAACTACTTGAAAAAGATCAGCCACTTTCTATACAAATGTGTGAAAATTTGCTCTTATTTCAAGTTTGATGTAACTTAATAAAAAAATTTCCATCACGACTTGCTAAAAATTTTTTCTGTTTGTAGTTGCAAATATATCGAGATAATCTTCTTAAAATTTCAAAGTATTCCAACAATAATTGTGCTGTTGGCGAACTACTACTCGAAATAGCTCGACCACTTTCCATACAAATATATGAAAAATTTACTTCATGCAAGTTGGACATCGATTTACAAAAAATATTTAAGGCACACATGGTACAAGTTTATGCTTTTTAAAGTTGGAAATATGAGTACATTACGTACACCAAATTTCAAAGTATTCTGGCCAAAATTGTGGCTCGGACGAAATACTACTCGAAAAAGATCACTCTTCCCATACAAAAGTTTGAAAATTTGCTCTTATTTCATGTTTGAGATAATTTTACAGAAAATTTTTCATAACGACTCAGCCAAAAGTTATATTTTTTTAGAGTTGAAAATGTAAGGAGAGTATGTCTTTTAAGTTTCAAACGTTTCCGATAATAATTGTGGGGTGGACGAACTACTACTCGAAAAAGCTCGACCACTTTCCATACAAATGTATGAAAACATTCGCTCCATGGAAGTTTGACATCATTTAAAACGATATTTTCCAAAAATACGTGGTAAAAATTATTACATATTGTAGTCCCTCATATCAACAGATTATTTTCCTCAAATATTGGAGCACTCAGATGAAAGGTGTGGGGTGGGCGAACTACTACTCGAAAAAGATCAGTAATGAAAAAAACAAAAATTAAAAAAAAAAATTTATGTTTTTTTTTCAACAATTGCAACTGACTATATCCTTAGATGACTCATTTAAATTTTTAAGCTATTCATAAACTTGTACCATGTGTGCCTTAAATATTTTTTGTAAATCGATGTCAAACTTGCATGAAGTGAATTTTTCATATATTTGTATAGAAAGCGGTCGAGCTATTTCGAGTAGTAGTTCGCCAACAGCACAATTATTGTTGGAATACTTTGCAATTTTAAGAAGATTATCTCGATATATTTGCAACTACAAATAGAAAAAAATTTTAGCAAGTCGTGATGGAAATTTTTTTATTAAGTTACATCAAACTTGAAATAAGAGCAAATTTTCACACATTTGTATAGAAAGTGGCTGATCTTTTTCAAGTAGTTGTTTGCCCAGAGCACAATTTTTTTTCGGAATGACTTAATTTTTTATATGAGTCATCTGTGAATAAGGTCAATTACGGGCAGTAAAAAAGATATTTTTTTTTTTTTTTTTTTAATTTTTTTTTAGTTTCTATTTTTGTCGAGTAGTTCCTTCAAGCTTCAATTTTTGGCGGAATGCCTTGAAACTTAAAGGAAGTGTTCTCTTTATATACACAGCTACAACTAATATAATTTTTTTGTACATCATTGCGGAAAATTTTCTGCAAAATATCATCAAATTCAAATAAGACCATATTTTCACACATTTGTGTAGAAAGTGACCAATATCAGTCCAGTAGTGCTATACCGACGCCACAATTTTGGTCGGAATGGTTTAAAATTTTTTATGAGTAATTTATGAATATAGTAAATTCCAGACAGTGAAAAAATTAAAAAAAAAAATTTTATTAGTAGTTGCTCCCACACGCCAACATTTTTGTCGAAATGCTTTGAAATTTTGAAAACATGTTCTCTACATATATTCAGATTAAAATACTTAGGGCCATTATTACAACTTCCCTTTAAAGTTAATGTTAGTTAAAGGTAACTTTAGCTAAAGTGAGCAATAAAGTTACCTTTAACTTCTTTTCATTATTACAACTTCCCAGTAAAATAAAATTAATATTTTTGATATTGTGGCAACACCAAAGGAAACACCAATTACTTTTGACCAAATGAATTGCTTTATAAAATACGTAGTGGCAACGTTCCTTTATTTGTTCGCAAGCAAACAATAGAATTAAAACTAAAAACCTTTATTATAAGTTACATAATTGTTGTAAATGTGTAATAAAACTTTTTAAAAAATATACAAATGTAGTAATCTGCACGTAAGTTACGTACTCGCCCTCCACGCAACCCGAACTAGATATCATCGCCGACAACAACGACATTAATATTATAGTACAGAAATACATGACAAAAGCAATATAAAACATTTAGTAAAACCACCCGGAAATCATTTAACGAAAAATAAACAAACAAAAATACCTTCAGCGTCACTTACACTGTCGTTATTTTTGTAAACCACCTAGAAAAAACCAAGACCTAAGCAATATAAAACATTTAGTAAAACCACCCGGAAATCACTGACGAAAAATCAACAAATCCACAAAAATACCAACGGTGTCACTTATACTGTCGTTATTTTTGTAGACCACCAAGTAAAAACCAAGACCTAAGCAATAAACCATAAATACATTTAGACACTTAAAACACTTAAAGTAAATCCATATGTAAGCATAACTAAGATAACCCAAATTGTAAACCCACCATATGTATAACAATAAAAACTAAAATAACCTAGATTGTAAAACCATATGTCATCATAACTAGAATTAAGAATTTCTATAAATACCAAAGTAAGATTATTGTAAAAGTTAGTCTTAAGACCCACCACAAACCTAAAGGTTTGTTATATTTAAATAAAAAAGATTAAAAGGTGTTTTTACAAAGAAATTATTTTGTTTTATTTTTTTCTTAAGAAAAAATAAGACCATAATTTGGCACAGTCTTAAGACCAAATTCATAAAATAAAGACACATAATTCGTATAAAGGGAAAGATATGTAATGTACGGCCAACTTAGCGCTATTTCCGTTTTGTGTGATCATTAATAAAAGATACCAAATCAATAGCACGCGTCTATCAATTTATTTAAAGCTAAGCCATCCTAAATTAAATTAATAAAATACGACTTCTATATAATCAGGTGTGGGGTGCGCCTGAAGTTCCAGATAATCGCACCAAAAATTTCTAAGGGAAAGCATCAAAAGCGAAAATAAGTACGAACCAAGCGTGACATCCTAGCTGCCAAGAGTATTGTGTCGTTGGGTTTTGTGACTGCCGCTACAAAAATCATTTTACGAAACTTACCCAGTTGTAATTATAATTACAAAATGGACTTACGTCCGAGTCGAAGTGCCCTTATGGAAGCACTGGTAGATGCCGGTGTTGAATTCCCCGAATCAGCCACACTGAGCCAACTGCGCTCGCTCTTCCGAGGCATTGCCGAAGTACGAGGTAGTGACTGAAATGTCAGCCACAGACGATAGAGTTGTAACCATCATGGCCACCGATGGTGAGATAAGTGGTCATAATGATATGCCACCTGCTGCCATTATGCCTGCCGTCCTTATGCCCGCTGACGATATTTCCGACGTAGACATACCTGCTGTCCGTGTATCCGCTGATCATACATCTTCTGTCCCTACACCAGCTGTACATACCTCTGCCGTTTACACTACATCTGCCGTTTATACACCAGCTGTACATACCTTTGCCATATATAATACATCTGCCATCTATACACCAGCTGTACATACCTCTGCCGCATACACTACTGCCGTTAACACTTCTGCTGATAATACACCAAGGTTCAGAAAATACACACATGAAACACACAATGTTCTGTTCAAAAGCAGCCAACACATATCTTTATTTTCATATCAATTATGTGCGTTTCTAAATTTTCTACGGTGCACAACACAACCATGACTGTGTTCGTTTTAATATTTCGTTATTTACACGAACATTTTTGTATCACATACTTTTTGTTTCAATCACACATAAAGCACACATTTTTGAGTGTTGCTTTATTTGAAGTTTATGTTCTGGTACGTGTAGTGAAAAAAAACACAGAACATGTACAATAAACAGGTTCGAGTTCAGTTATATTTTAAGTCGGTATGAGCAACTGAAGGCAAGAATGACATATATGTTCAGACGTACAGTGTCGCGGCAAGAGGTGTATCGGCAACTGCGGTTGCGAGTATTAAAACCAAATGAGTCTTGCATTAGCTATTTAGTTACGATGCAGTCAATTGCCGCTAAAGCAGACATCGACGAGCAGGAGCTGGTGGATATGATTATCGACGGCATTCCTGATAACAGTAACTCGATCTCATACCTGTACGGAGCGAGTACAATCGATGAGCTCGTCAAGCGGATGGATCGGTACGAACAGCGTCGACACCAAGCACGAGTCGGGCCAATGAGGACCATGGGTGCGGTCGCCAACAAACCAAAGATGGCCGCCATGAATTTAAATCCAGCAAAACCGCCTGACGCTGAAGTCCGATGCTACAATTGTTCGCAATTCGGGCATTTCCAGAGCCAGTGCCAGAAGCCGAAGCGACCACCAAACTCATGCTTCATATGTGCTGAAGTGGGACATTACAATAAGGACTGTCCAAGAAAACAGAGGGTTGCCGCTGCAATGACCAGAGCCGAACCAAATGAAACATTCGATGAATTCCAGCCGGTAAGTGTTGCCTTCATTAAACAAAATAAGTGCACTGAACCAATCACATTACTCTCCTTATTTGATTCCGGCAGTCCCATTAGCTGCGTGCGAAAGTAGTTAGTCCCATTCAAGATCGACGAAAAGAAAGCGGCAACCCAATATCGTGGTATTGGTAATAAACAAATAAGTATGTTCGGGCGCGTTAAATGTAAAATTAAATTTGACAGCAAAATTATATTTCATGATTTTTTTATTTTACCAGACGAGGAGGCTGTTACGCCGCTGCTAATTGGGCGCGACTTACTTTCAAAATTTAACATACGTCTATGCCGGGTGAAAAGAAGCTATGACGCAAATGAACTTATGAAATTAAATGTAAATAAAATTAATAAAAAACCAGAGGTTGAAGTAATCAGTGCACTTAGAGTGTTTAAATTATATAAAGTTCCGCAGGAGGTAGTGAAAAGTCCAGCCACAGAAGATAACTTGTTTAAGATTTTGCCTTTTTATAATGAACTTGATTTTGTGAAAACTGAAAACTGTAAGAATGCTAAATTATTGAACGTAATAGGAAAACCGATCAGAACGAATCCAACCGTTTCTGAAATACAGGGGTCCGGAAATCCAGATATTAGCGAATTACAAATAATTGAAGAAAATGACGAATGCGCGGAAATAAAACCGGTTGTAGGTGCGGTTGAGACCGGTATTGATATCGACATAGATAATAACATAACTTCAGCGGATGCTTGTGTTTTACGATCGGTGCTAGATGCAAACTATTTCGTGTCCCCAGAGGACACCGCAAGGCCGACGGACTACTTTATGAGAATAAGACTGAAAAACGACGTGTCAGTACATAGCGGGCCACGACGACTTTCGTATCGCGAACGATGCGAAGTAAAGGAAACACTGGGTGAACTGTTGGAAAAGGGCATAATTCGACCGAGCGAGTCCCCTTATGCTTCCCCAATCGTGTTAGTTAGGAGGAAAAACGGGAATTTAAGGATGTGTGTCGATTATCGATCATTGAATAGGATAACCTTGAAGGACAATTACCCTCTGCCCGTGATCGAGGACTGCCTCGACTACCTAGGCAACAAGAAATATTTTTCAACCCTCGACTTAGAAAACAGTTTTCACCAAGTGCCGATGCACGCCGACTCCATTCAATATACAGCTTTTGTGACGCCCTTGGGACAGTTCGAATATCGCTACATGCCTTTCGGCCTCAAGAACGCAGGGGCTGTCTTTCAGCGGTTTATCAATATGGTTTTGAGAGAATTTATCGACAAAGGGGAGATAGTGGTATATCTGGATGACATTAGTGTTGCAACCGAAACGTTTGAGAGGCACGTGGACATTTTGGCAAGAGTGTTACGAGCCCTAAAAACGGCGGGATTAAAACTGAATTTAAAAAAGTGTAAATTCGCATACCTTGAACTTGATTATCTGGGTTATCGCGTAAATGAAGACGGGATACGCCCCAATGATGAGCATATCAGGACAATTCGGGACTATCCGAGGCCTACGGACCATGGGGAACTGGAACGGTGCTTGGGATTATTTTCATTTTTCCGCGGATTTGTCCTAGATTTCTCAAGAATAGCAAGGCCGTTAACACAGCTGAAAAAGGAAACCTTTAACTGGACATTTGAATGCACAGAGGCATTTTTAACACTGAAAGAGAGATTAATGAACTCGCCAGTTTTAGCGGTATACAACCCCCTTCGCGAGACAGAATTACATACCGACGCTAGTTCAAAGGGTTATGGCGCGGTACTTTTACAGAAGCAGGAAGACAGGAAATTTCACCCAGTAGCTTATTACTCCAAGTGTGCTTCAAGCCCGGAGGCGAAATACCATAGTTTCGAGTTAGAAACTCTCGCCATTATTTATGCCCTAAGGCGATTTCGAGTATATTTGGAGGGGATTTCGTTCTCGATTATAACAGACTGCAACGCACTTACGCTCACACTGAATAGGAAATTAATAAACCCGAGGATAGCAAGGTGGGCGTTAGAATTAGAAAACTATGACTATAGTATCCGACACCGCAGAGGCGAATTGATGGCCCACGTAGATGCACTAAGCCGTGCACCGATCATTGCCGCCGTGGAAAGATACGAGGTCGATTCGAACATACAAATCGCACAATCGAGGGACATTAACATCCGGGCATTGCGAAGGAAATTAGAGGAAGGGAACATGGAGGGATATGAGTTAGACAACGGGTTGGTTTTCCGAGCGGGCCTGCAGGGCCAGAGGCAATTATATGTACCCACGGAAATGGAAGAAAATATAATGAAACTGACACACGAAAAATACGGCCATGTAGGAATAGAAAAGTGCATTAATCGGATAAAGAAATGTTACTGGTTCCCAAACATGAGGGATAAATTGGACCGATTCATACGCAATTGCCTGAAGTGCATCTATTACTCGGCGCCGCATAGAAAAAACGAAAGAAATTTATATAATATAGATAAGGCGCCAATACCATTTGACACATTACACATAGATCACTTTGGCCCTTTACCGTCGACAAGGTCTAAAAGAGAGCATATCTTAGTAGTAGTAGATGCGTTTACAAAATTTACAAAACTGTACTCAGTAAAGTCGACGGGAACAAAAGAGGTACTGTGTGCCCTGAGGAAATATTTCGAAGCTTACAGCCGACCACGTAGGATAATTAGTGACCGGGGAACATGCTTCACATCCAGCGAATTTTGTAGATTTTTGACGGAGCGCAATATTGGGCATGTGAAGGTGTCAGTGGCATCGCCACAATCGAATGGACAGGTGGAGAGGGTTAATAGGGACTTAAGGGCAATATTGGCAAAACTAACAGAACCTATAGAGCATTCCGACTGGGTGGAGAAGTTGTCGCGGGTGGAATTCGCCATTAATAATACCGTACACCGCCCGACAGGGCAATTGCCTAGTAAAATGTTATTCGGAATTGAACAGCGCGGTGAAACGATTGACGAACTGACCGAACATGTGCAGGAAGCTTACGGTGAAGAGACAGAAAATTTAAAATCGATTAGGGAGACAGCATCGAACGCTATCAAGAGGTCTCAATCGTACAATCTAAGATATTTCAATGAGCATCACAAACCGGCAAAATCTTTCGAAGTAGGAGACTTAGTGGTCTTGAAAAATGTTGACACAACAACCGGTGCGAATAAAAAATTAATACCAAAATATCGAGGACCGTATGTTATTCAGAAACGATTGGATAATGACCGTTACGAAATATCGGATGTGGAAAACTGCCAAGTAACGCAAATGCCGTATATCGGTATAGTCGATTCTAGTCGGTTAAAAAAGTGGCTGGAAAATAAGAGTAGAATAGACAATAGTTCAGCGGAACCCGAAGGCAACACTGCCGAATACGAAGACTACGAGTTTTTAGACGATGAATTCTTGGAAGATGAATAACAATCGAGGTCGATTGTAGTGTCAGGTTGGCCGAGTTGTAGTAATCTGCCATCTGGCAACACCGACTGTAGATAATAAGAATATGTAAATAAGATGGCACGTATAAAGGGAAAGATATGTAATGTACGGCCAACTTAGCGCTATTTCCGTTTTGTGTGATCATTAATAAAAGATACCAAATCAATAGCACGCGTCTATCAATTTATTTAAAGCTAAGCCATCCTAAATTAAATTAATAAAATACGACTTCTATACAAACATACATTTAAGTATATGCAAATAAATTTATTTCCAAAACTAAATTGGTGTGAATTTCTTCTTCATAGATCAGAAAATGTGGCAACATTAAATACATAAACCTCACGTTAAAAGTTAAAGGCAACAATATCTTCCCTTTAGCTTATCGGTCGCTTTTAGCTTAAAGTATAGTTGTAATAACGAAAAACTAATAATCTGGCCGATAACATCCTAACTTTAGCTATTGGCAAGTTGTAATAATGGCCCTTAGAGCTTTTTCCAAATGTTCTTGAAAAATTTTTTGTAAATAGGCATCAAACATATACGAAGATCATATTTTCATTCATTTGAGTGGAAAGTGGATGATCTTTCTCGAGTTGTAGTTAGCCCATTCAATAGTTTTTATCAGAATGGTTTAATATTTCAGGAGAGTAATCTTTCAGTGTAACTGACTTCAAAATATATAAAATCATACCGTGTATTTTGGGAAATTTTTTTTTTAAATGAATTCAAAAATCTATGAAGTGAATATTTTCATACATTTGTATGGAAAGGCGTCGAGCTTTTTCGAATAGTAGATTGCCCGTGCCAGTAGGACAGTCCGATTAAAGTGAAATTCAAGAATGATATTCTTGGTACTTGTACGATTCCAAAAAGTATACATTTGTTATACTAAATACTTATATTTATCGTTTTACATGATCTCAAACATGAAAAATGTTAATTTTTACTACTCGAGCTACTCGTTAACTACTCGAGCAGCTCGAGTAGCTCGAAGTTCGAGTAATAGGGGGCTCTGGTAGTTGCAACAGTGTTGCCAGTTTAGGGGATTTCCCCCTAGATTTAGGGTTTTTTGTTTGGGGAAAATTTTAGGGGGTAAAATTAGGTAGGGAAAAGGAACAAGTGGAGTTTATTTCAAAATTCGAAATCCATTAACCCGTTATGAACCTATTTCAGTTTTTGTATTTTTTTTATATTTTTTCCGGAATAAAGCTGGGTCCACTAGCTTCATTTTGATGTATATCTTGACCTGTTAACCTTTTCAGGACCGAATATATTAGCAATGCACTGTGGGTCAAATGACTGGTTTTTGAGGCAAAAAATCCAATTATATAGTGAACTATTTCAAAAAATTGATAATGGCATTTTGTACTACACATTTTCAGATACCCAAAAATAAAAAATCAGAATCAGGCGGCAACCCATGACTTAAAGCCAAGCTGTCAAAGTTGAAGTTTTTTTGGTTTGCTTTATTCTCTCATATTCCGCTTTATTGTGCCTGATATTAAAACTATTGCTTAACAAAATATATAATCTAAAACAAAATTTTCTAAAATGGAAAATATTAATACAGGTACGTTAAAAAAAATGTTATTAATAAGTTTCATAAAAATATTGTTGTAGTTAATATTTTGTTGTTACAAAGTGTGTCGTCTTTTCTGTGTAGTTTTGGTTGCCGACCGTGTGTTTCTTGGCGTAGTACTTAGTTTATTGGGATGTATTGTTGGAACACTATACATGTGGAGAAAGGTCATGATGTGTACTTTCATGTGTTTAAATAACCAATTGCCCCAAATTGCGTTAAATTATTTATATTTCACTTTTAAGATTGCGTAAATATAAAAAATACTGATATATTCAATTTTTGGTTACAAAATAATCGAAATGCTACAACTGTTGTCAACTGGATTTTCACGAAATTTAACAGAAGTGTGGGTGAAGAATGTATGGCAACAATTAAAAAGAAAATTTACAATTTTTGTGCATATGCTAACCAAAAGTGGAACAAGAATCATAGATGTGCGAAGAGATTTGAAAAATATGAAAGTTTATGGTTATCGAATGAGACTGAATTTAAATTCTCTGAAAGTGATGTCGGAAAGAAAAGAGGTCGTCCTCATGTTGGATACAGCGAGGGAAGTGCGCGGCAAAAACGAAAACTTGCTTCCGAGATATCGTCCGTACAGGGACACGATACCAATTTATTGGTTCATGCTGCTTCAATAGCAGCTCATGCATCAAAAGCAAATGACTTAAATTTTGTTTTACAGGAAGTAGCTTCATCACCATCTAGGGCTACTGAGATAAGACAAGTTGTAACATGCCATGAAAAAAAACCATTACCACTCTCCCCAGAAGAAGCATTATTATTTTTGATAGAGAATAATTTAACAAAGCAACAGTACATAAACATTAGGGAAATGAGCAAATCACGAAACTGTGATATTTATCCACATTACCAAAAAATTCGAGAGTGCAAACTGCAATGCCGACCTGAAGGATTAATGGTATCGGAATCATCAGCACAAATTCCCCTGCAGAGCTTAGTTAACCATACTGCAAAAAGAATTTTGTCCTACCAAGAAGAAGTTTTAGTGCAAATACCTGAGCTGAATGAAGCTACTTTGGTTTTATCTTATGGTTTCGACGGTTCCACTGGGAAAAGTTCATTTAAACAAATATTTAGACCAACGCCCCAGAAAGCTTAGATAACTCGCTATTTGTAACATCAGTTATACCACTGAAAATAATCACGTCTCATTATGCAACAGTTTGGATTAATCGTACACCTCAATCGGTTCGTTTTTGCCGACCCCTTAAAATTGATTTTATAAAGGAAACCAAGGAACATATATTGAAAGAAAAAAACAATTTGGATGTGCAAATAAAAAATCTTGAGCCTTTAGAATATTTTTTAGTAAATGGTAGAAAGATATTAGTAAAGTTTGAACTGATTATGACTTTAATTGATGGGAAAGTCCTGAACGTGCTTACGGAAACAAAGTCTTCTCAGTCGTGCCCAATTTGTGGTGGGAATCCGAAGCAGTTTTTGTCAATAAATGATTTAAGTTCATTGGTGTTTCAGCCAAAACCAAATTCATTAAAGTATGGCATAAGCCCATTACACGCATGGATTCGATGCTTAGAATTTGTTCTTAATCTTTCATATAGACTTCATATTAAAAAATGGCAAATTCGAAGTGCTGAGGACAAATTACTACTGCAACAGAGAAAAAGTGAAATTCAACAACAATTCTGGCAGAAAATGGGTCTTCATGTCCATAAGCCAAAAAGTAATGGGAGTGGCTCAACCAATGACGGCAATGCTGCACGAAGAGCATTTTCAAATCCGGAATTATTTGCATCTATAACAAATGTTAACATCGAGTTTTTAAAACACTTGCAAATCATACTAATTGCAATTTCTTGCAATTTTGAGTTAAGTGTCGAAAACTTTAGGAGTTTTTGCTATGCAACTGCCGAAATATATTTTCAAAATTACAAATGGTACCCAATGTCAGCGACCTTGCATAAAATTTTAGCACAGTCTTCACAAATAATACAAGCCTCAATAGTGCCTCTTGGATGCGCTGGAGAAAATGCTTCTGAGGCGAGAAACAAATTTTATAAAAAGGATCGCATAGAGCATGCACGAAAGGATTCCAGAGAACACAATATATCTGATGTTTTTAACAGAGCCATGGATTCTTCTGACCCATTTTTATCCAGTATTTGTATAAGGAACCGCCATTCAGCAAAGAAAAGTTTGCAGCTTCCAAGAGAAGTTATTTCTCTTTTAAAGATTCCTGATATTCCCGAGTATCAATTGCCGACTACGTCACGTGCTATCACAAATGAAGCTTTATCTGATTTCGAAGAGGAGACAGATGTTCTACCCAATGTTAATATAGAGTTAGAAGTTGATGAAACATTGGATAATTTTGATGTAAGGCTTTATTATAAAATACTAACTTTTATATAATTAAATGTTCTCTTTTTAGTGGGACTAAATCATGATGGCATTGGCAGATCACATTAGTTTGTAAGTTGAGCTTAAAAGTACACTCTAAAAAACGCATGTAAACTTACTATTATAAATTGGGTAAATTTTTGTTGAATAATTTTAAAATTGTATTAATTTCCGGTGACCTTTAACATAGCAAACAATAGAAATATTAGAAGTGGGCGTGGTTAGGGCGGATCGGCTTGAAATTTTTACAAACGACTAAGATACCCACAGTAGTCATCTGTTCCAAATTTTAAAGTTCTAGGTGCTTCCTGTGATTTATTGCCTCAAAAACCGGTCGTTTGACCCACCGTGTACTGCTGAAACAATAAATCCTGCCGAACTATCAACTCCTGCCACTGCTAAAACAACAGATGCTGCTAAACAATAGATCCTGCCAACTAAAAGAAGGATGTCAACAAATGAATCCAGCCAAACTCCAACAACATTTCAAATAAATGGGTTCGTATAAAACTTGTAAAAGAAATAACCAACAGACATCGCATGTGCGAGGTTGGAACAATTTCTAAAGAAAGAAAAATTGTTAAAAAGAAAATTGTGAAAATATTGTGAAAAGGAAAATAGAACAAAAGTGTAATATTTTATGGTAAAAAAAAATTAAATAAATTTGCATAATTGTGAAAAATTAATTCAATGTTTAATTAAGAAACATTTTGAAATATAAAGTAAATTCAATTTCGTTTAAATAAAATGTTAATGAGAAATAATATTTTTGTGCAAAAAGTACATATAAAAATTTAAAGAAAAATGTTATAAATTCAATTATAAAAATTTTTTTTAAATGAAAATAAAAATTTGTAATAAATAAATAGTAAAAATATTGATTGAAAAGGATTTTTTTTTTTTGTGAAGATAATTTTTAATAATAATCCATAAATTGTTGAATGGTAGCAAAGTGGTTTTGAAAGGAAAATTTTTTTTGCGTATGAATGCAATTATGTCAGCGTAGGTAAAACATTTTACGTAAAACACCACAATTAAATGAATAAAACGAGGCCAACAGAGAATAAAGGAGAAATTTTATCGACAAACTATTTCCTAGAGAAACGAATGGAAGAATCTTGGGAAGAAATTGTGGAAGGAATGAAAATTGCGGAAAAAAATTGGAAAAACAACTAGAACAATACGGAGAAGAATCACCAAAACCAGAAATTTTGGATGGGTCCGAAACCAATTCAGATCAAAAAGAAGTTAAAAATTGATGAACCAAAATATGAAATATTCCCATTGCCAAAAATTCGTGAACCAAGGACTGATTTTGTAAATCGTAAAAAGGAGGACTCGGAATTGAAACTGAAAATACAACAACGAATAACCAAGATCAAATTGGAAATAAATGAATTCAGAAAGGCAAAGAAAATAAATAAGAAATGGGGAATGCCCAAACAAAAGTAAATGAGGTAATAACAGCCACAACGCAAGCTCCAACGGCAATAAGCGTTAGTATTGAAATCGTAATATTTATCTGTGTAGTTGTAACTATAATCCTAATAATGAAATATTTACGCAGATACGTAAAGAAACAAATACGCAGACATAACATAAGAGCTGGTTTACAGCAATAGAAACTTCAAATCCACATATTAAAATATTAGAATATATAAAGATTTTTATTTAAAGAGAAAAGAAAAAAAGAAAAAAACGCATTGTAAAACAAGAATAAAAATACAAAATTATAATAAGAAAATAAAAATATGATTTATACTTATTAATAAGATACATATAAGAAAAATATACACAATACATGTTCATAAATAAAGATATATAAATAAATCCATTTAATTGATAATTAATAACTGTTGCGTCTCATGGATTCAATATTGAGATCGTTGGAATATATAGTAGTTAATGCAAGAAAATCATTAGGTCGTCCATATACGACGGAAACTATTTCCACAAAAAGATTGGACATACAAGAATTAGAAAAAGATTTAGAAAAGGTATTGGTGGACACACCAATCGAGAATAGAATTAAATATGAGGCAGCTCTGGCCATGTTACGACTAAGGGTAACAGGGGAATATATCACCGACCACATGACCAGACATCAGACTATTTTAGACCAAATTCCGGGACTCAACACAGTGAATATTAGCTGTGATAGAATCGCGGAAGTGTCAACAGATATACCCTGCAGTATACGGATACTAGACAGGGAAAGTTGGATGAACGGGAATATTCTACAAAACCTTCCAGGGTCACATTACTATACGGACGCCTCTAGTCTGCATGGTAAGACTGGGATAGGTTTCTACGATGAAGACCGTTCCACAGGGAAATACCTCCGTCTTCCGGACCACAACTCTGTCTTTCAGGCTGAATTGGTAGCGATAAAGGAATGTATTAGGTCTATTAACGCACGGGATTCCCCAAGTCCCGGAGACGTGAAAATATTTACGGACAGTCTAGCGGCTATCAGAGCGATATCCGCGGACAAAACTAGATCAAGGACTATCCTCGAGTGTAAGGAGGAGATTTCAAACTTCTCCAGAAGAGGCAGACTTAAAATCGTTTGGATCCCAGGACACAGTGGTATAATGGGAAACGAAATTGCTGACGAACTGGCCAGGAAGGGCTCTTTCCTGGAAAGAGTTAATTTGGAAAACCCAATACCTTTCAAGTCTCTCAAATTGGAACTGGCAGACTGGGCGACCAGTTCGCATGTATCAATTTGGGAAGAGACTGACGTGGGTAAGGTTACAAAGATATTATGGGGTTCTCCCA
The DNA here is from genome assembly GCA_963682025.1 of Cordilura impudica. Lineage (NCBI taxonomy): Eukaryota > Metazoa > Arthropoda > Insecta > Diptera > Scathophagidae > Cordilura > Cordilura impudica. The sequence continues at coordinate 184,769,840 of OY821518.1, forward strand.
ACACTACAAGAACTAGGGAGATCCTGAATCTGAGTAGGGTAGAACTTAGTAGGGTAATTGGCATCCTCACTGGACACTCTGAGCTGAGGGCTCATCTATACCGTATAGGACGGGCGGAATCAGCCATTTGTAGAGCTTGCGGAGAGGATGACGAAACCCTAGAACACTACCTCTCCTACTGTCCTGCATTTGCGAGAACAAGGGTCAGACATCTATCCAACGACATCTTACCAGGCCTGACGGGTCTTAGGGGGTTAAGCTGGAAAATACATAAGAAATTTGCTGATGAAACCGAATTTCTAAGTTAGTAGAGGGGTAGATAACCCGATGAACGTAGAGATGTAAAGCGCATATCCGGTGTATATCCGGACACAACGGATATGAGCTATGTGTATACATAGCACCTCTTATCAACCTAACCTAACCTATTGGTGGACACAAACAATACAGAAGGGCAAACATTGAAAATAACAGAAAAATTTAGAAAGTTACGTGACGAGGCATTAGCTTTGTTAACACAAATTCAAAGGGTAAAATTGCATTAGACTGACGACAAGTTGCTACGATGGAGGCAATGGATTTAAACGAGATAACTGCTATAAACAAATTGATTAATGTTTTTACGGGTAAAAGAAGCGAACTTAACAGTTTTGATGCAAATGTAGAATTAGTGACGGACACTATACCAGCAGCGAAACAAAACGCATTTTTCAGTTTTGTGTTCAGAACACGTTTGGATGCTAAGGTTCAGAATATGGTAAGCCAGGAAACTGTTGCAGCGACAATAGTGGACTTAATAACCGCATTGCGGAAGGCATATAAGCCAACGGGAACTCGAATAATATTTTGAATAGAATAACTCGCTTGACACAGAAAGGTGAATCGGTTAGAGAATTTGCGAACAGAATACAAGAATTGATTTCAGAACTAAATGAGATTCAAATATTAGAAGTCGGAGAGACAGATAGAGCTTCTATAGTGAGGACGAATAATATTATAGCATTCAACACTTTCAAGGCCGGTTTAAGAGATCAACAGATTTTGTCAACACTTAATGCATGCAATGCGTTGACGCATTGAATGTTGCAGAGGAATCTGAGGTTAAATGAGGATAAATTGATAATGAACAGAGAAATCACTGAAGGTGTTTGGCGAACACTATAATACCAAAAAATGGTAACAAACATGTGAAGATTTTAAACGTGACAAATGATACGAAAATAGTGAGAAATCTCAGAGTGGAGACAGTGCCACTAGGTGACTATGAAATTATCAAATTTGACGACACAAAAATGAAGATTGCAACTCGTATTCAAAAGATAGATTTAAAAAATTACTGAGAAATTTGAATTTGAACGGTACAGACAAAGAAAGTCAAATTGAGATGGAGAATATCATAGAAAAATATCAACATGCATTCCATTTGGAAGGCGAAAAGTTGACCTCAAATAATTTCTATAAACAAACAATTAACTTAAACGATAATAAACCAGTATATATAAAAAATTATCGTTTACCTCATGCACAAACTGAAGAAATAAATTCCCAAGTACAAAGGTTATTAGATGATGGGATAATAGAACCATCAATAAGCCCTTATAATTCACCTTTATTATTGGTTCCAAAAGGGGAACACACTGGTTTAGAAAAATGGAGACTAGTAGTAGATTTCAGAAAACTAAACGACAAAGTCGTCAATGACAAATTTCCATTGACAAGGTTAGACGATGTATTAGACAAATTAGGTAGAGCAATATATTTTTCAACGTTGGATATGACAAGTTCATTCCATCAGATAGAATTAAATAAAAATTCACGTCCTTATACTGCTTTTTCGACGACAAATGGTCATTACCAGTATACGAGATTAGATCTAAAAATATCATCAAACAGTTTTCAACGAACGTTGACAATAGCTTTATCGGGATTAGATTCTGAAGCATTTCTCTACGTTGATGATATAATTATTGTCGGATGCAGTTTGAAGCATCACAATGCAAACCTAGTGAAAGTTTTGGATATATTGACTAAATACAAATTAAAATTAAATGCTAGTAAATGTTGTTTTCTGAAACCTGAAATTGTATATCTTGGTCATTTAATAACTTCAGAAGGTATAAAACCAGATCCTGGTAAATTTAATGCGATACATAAGTATCCAGTACCTAAAAACGCAGATGAAGTAAGACGATTCGTTGCGTTCTGTAACTACTACAGAAGATTCATTGAGAATTTTGCGAATATAGCAAGTTGCTTAAATGAATTACTAAAAAAGGGAGTGAAATTTGAATGGACAGAAAAACATCAATCTGCTTTTGAAACACTAAAATAGAAATTGATGTCCACCAGTCCTACAATATCCAGATTTCGACAAACCATTTATTTTGACAACAGATGCATCTGATTTTGCACTCGGAGCAGTTTTGTCACAAGGGGAAATTGGCGTAGATATGCCAATATCTTATGCAAGTCGGTCATTAAATAAGCATGAGAGAAACAAACCAGTAATAGAAAAGGAATTACTTGGTATACATTGGGGCATACAATTTTTCAGACCCTATTTGTATGGTAGAAAATTTACAGTGGTGACTGACCACAGGCCACTAGTCGCCTTATTTTCACATAAAAAACCAAGCTCAAAATTGACAAGAATACGTTTGAATTGGATTATAATTTCGACATTGTATATAAAAAGGGGGTCAATAATACTAATGCTGACGCACTTTCTAGAATTGATCTGGACTCAGACATACTAAGAACAATGATACCTCCAGGGATTGATAAATCCGTAAAGAAAGCATTGGTGATTACAGGAGGCATGAAAAGGAAAGAAATTAATGGAAAAACAAGTGATGAAGCTAAAAATGAGGAAAAGATAAATGTGACAGCCGACACGGAGTCTGATCAACTCGTGACATGGGACTGTACATCAATGAATGACATAAAGCGCGCAAAGAGGATAAAGTTCAAATTAGACACAAGGTGCACAACACAAATGAAAATCAAGGACGATAACAGTCTCAATGAAATGACCATAAGATGTAGCGATAATCCATACTATTTAGATGATATATTGGAGAAACTACCATGTATTAGAAAGGCTGAATTACAAGAGTTACGCTCTCGAGCAGGGTGATAACATATTCAACATAGTAACACAAGATTCAAAGCAATCATAAACAGAAGCAAAAGAACTGACGTCAGAATATTATTATATAGAAATCCTCACTACATAAAAGATGAAGATAGAAAAAGACAATTAACAGAAGCTTATCACAATACACCATGCGGAGGACATTTTGGAGTAAGAAAAACGCTACTCCGTTTAAAACAGAGATACATATGGAAAAATATGTATAAAATGATAAAACAATTTGTAAGATCATGTGATTTTTGCCAAAAGAATAAGCAAATCAGACACACAAGAGAACCATTCGAAAAGACTGACACACCACGTCAAAATTTGAAACCATCGAACAACTTTAGATACATACTCACAATGCAATGTGAATTAACGAAGTACGTTATAGCATGTCCAATAGAAACTAAAGAGGCAAAATCTGTAGCTAAGGCACTAGTAGAAAATGTTATTCTAAAACATGGAATATTTAAGACATTGAAATCAGACAAAGGGACTGAGTTTACAAATCAACTATTGAAGGAAATATGTGAAATGCCGAAAGTGGAGCAAAGATTTTCAACTCCTTATCATGAAACACTTTATTCATTTTCAGTATATTCATTTTGTACAATATTTCTTAAAGCTAGACCCGCGAAGCCATTTGGCTTGTCTTGGAACTATTGAGAGAAATCACAGAGTTTTAAATGAATATTTTCTATCCTTTGTTGATGACGATGATTGGAATTCATGGATACCATATTATGCATTCGCATATAACACTACTCCACACTGATTTTCGGAAAATTACCGAACTTACCTAGTGACGAAATACAGAACAAAGACAAGATATACAATTTTGAAAATTATGCTAATGAGTTGAGAATTAAATTAAAATATTCATTGGATAATGCAAGAAACATGATAGAAAAAGTAAAAATGAAAAGAACGGAAAATTCTTTAGCTAATAGGAATAGCATAGAACTAAAAATAGATTTCGTAGGGAACAGAAGAAAGAGTGAACCACCGTACGATGGACCCTATGAAATGTAAAAAAAAATAATTTAAATGTAGATTTAAAGATTAAGGACAAGATAAAGACGGTCCACAAAAACCAACTAAAAAAGTATAATTTAAGAACTTAAAGTAAACAAATAAAACATAAAATAGATTTTCAACAATAACAACTTAAAATTACATTGTAGACGATAAGAAACAAAACAAAAATTTATATATATAAACATAAGCACTTTATTCAAAAAAAAAAAAAGGAAAAGCACTTGAAATGTAATAAAATAAAAATGTATTTAGAATGTATTACAAACCAAGACAAATATTTAAGAATTATAAATTATTTTTAACAAATTTAAAAAAAAATATCATATTACAGAATATTTTATTGTTAAATCATAAAAATCCCATAATTTTGTAAACAAAATTATAAGATTTTTCTTTAGGATGAGGGTGTCGTATATGTAACACATTCGTTTATGCATGTATGCAAGCACAAGAAAGTGCCCGTAACAACAGAGAATTAAAACAAACAAACATACATATACACACACGTACATTTGGCTAGCGACAATAATAAATAGAACAAAAAGTATCGAATAAACTTGGGTAGGGCAAGAATGGTAACTAACAAATGACTCAGTTTGTTTGTTGACTGAGCAAGTTAAAATACAAAGCAATGAAATCGAATAGAGTTAAACATTCCAATGTTTTGTACACATTCCAATGTATTGTATTCGGTATGTACTTTAGCCAGTACAATTTCTACTCGTTTGTTTGAAATTGTACTCATGTTTGAATTATGAGTAATTATAAAATATGTATAAAGAAACCACCCTTTTTTTCCATGATCGCCTAAAGTCAATGTACATAGCCATTATTAAAATCATTATGATAGAACCATGATTTTTATTATGGAGTGACTTATAGAAAGCACTCATTATTACTCATTTAAGTATTTAGCATTTTTATATATAAGCATGAACTTTAACAATAAAAAAAAAGGTTCTACTTGACAGCTTATATGAAGAGGTTTTCTTTGAAAACAAGTCTTACCTGAGCATATCTTTAAAAGGAACTTATAAAAATATAAAATAAAAAGAATGCCTTTTTATTAAAACACATCCTGTATAACAATTGCACACAATCTTTGTAAAAACACCACAACTGCCAGTTCAGGGAGACGCACATATAGCAGTTTGTAGTTATTGCAAAAGCATAATGTTGACACACAAAAAAGATCTTATTATGCATAAGAATTAAAAAAAAATAAAGTTTTGTTTCCCAAAAAGGTGAATTGTTCATACCAGTGAAAAAATTTTTTTAAACCCTCTTTAACAAATGCACAAAAAATTGCAGAGCTAAGAATTGCAACATTTGCATCCGAACATTGTTCTATCAACAGCACTGACCATCTAGCCGATGTAATAACACAATTAGGAGAAGAATAAAAAAGTCTAAAGAATATTCGACTACACAGTACTAAATGTACTGCTTTGATAAAAAAAACGTTATGGCACCAGCTTTTTACAAAAGCTTTTGGAAGATTAAGAAGACTCTTTAATAATTGATGAAAGTACATCCACCGACAACAGGAAAATATTTTGTTTTATGATTAAATATTTCAAATTGCAAAAAGGTTTCATCATAACAACACTGTATAGATTGAAAGTGGAACATCTGAAGCTATTACTAATTCTATACATTATGAGATTACTTGGTAGAGTTGATGGTGCAAACGTATTGGTTGGGAAATATAATTCTGTAAGCAGCAGATTAAAGGATATGGTTCCACACTTGGTAACAGTAAAATTTATATGTTATTCACTGCATCTTGCGTGCGAAAATGCAATGAAGACGTTACCTTCAGAATTAGAATTTATAATTCGGGAAACAATTGGTTAGTTTTGTCATAGCACCAAAAGGCAAATTCAATATTCTATCTATGTATGGATTGATTATAGATAAAAATCCAGCAAAAATAGATATACTAAGCGGAAACCGGTGGTTAGCTAGAATTGGTGCAATTGAAAAAAATTTAGAGCAGTGGGAAGCATTGGAGCTTCATTGCAAATTGGCGTCTTCGCAGGAAAAATGACACTGCTTCAATTTTATCAAAATTGGATACTAATGAAAATAAGCTATATTTTATATTTCTGGAAGACATTTTGAAACCAGTTATAAAATTAAGCAAACTGTTCCAAAGCGAAAATATCGATTGCTTAAAACTTTTTGAAGGTTTGAAAGATTGCTTTTTTGGCCTCTTACAAAAAATAATTCATCCAGATATTTTGGCAAATGAGGACAATTCAACATTTACCCAATAGTTTTATTGAACATTTAATGGCAACTGAATAGCTAAATTTTGGGTACTACTTTACAAACTTTGCTGAATCAGTAGCAATAAATATTATATTCGTAAAAGAAAATTGTAAATCGTTTGTTGTAGAAATATCTCAGCAAATAAAACAACGGCTTCCGGATAATATAGACATTATGGGAAAAATATTAATATTTTCTTCCGACAATGCACAGAAAACAACAAAACCGGACATAACTAGTATTGTAGTGCATTTCAAAAATATTTGCGAGAATATAGATGATACTGTTAATGAATGGAACATGGGCGGGAAATAAAAAAGATGCAGGTGACCAACTAATTTCCTAAAATAAGCAAAATGGCATCTTCGTTACTGGCTCTTCCTTTTTCAAATGCATCGGTAGAAAGAGCCTTTTCAATGTTTAACATTATAAACAAGTAAGAAGATTATGGTCGGTCTATACCAACTATATGATACCCTATACCATGCGTTTAGAGACCCTATCTCTCAGGCCCAACTAACTGGATATAGAAAATAAGCATAAACCAAATTTGAGTGGGATTTTTATTAATTTTTTTGGCTGCAGATATGAAAAAGTTCATATCGGATGCTATATCCATACGGGGACTAGGCTCAAAAATGGACCGATCCTGACTATGTTTGGTAAAGTCTCTTGTATTTTGCAAAAATATATACAAACAAAATTTGAGAAGAATCAGTGCAATATTTTTTTTTTGATAGATTTAAGTGAAGATCAGGAAGCAGCTCTATATGGGGCCTGTGACTAAGGGTTGTCCCATAGGGACCATTTTTGGATTACTCATTAATGGATGTAATAAACGCATACAAACCCAATTTGAGTAAGAACTATATGACAATTTGGATCTTATGGCAATTTATGTCGATTTCATAGGGCATTTGTATGGGGGCTAGGTCTGAACATGGACCGATTCGCACCAATTTCAATACCGTTCATCCTATGGCAGATTAAAGCTTATACACCACATTTCATCAAAATATATTCATATTTGCGACCTGCAGTTTGATTACAAGGTTTACATGGACACACAGACGGACATCGTTAAATCGAATCAGTTACTGATTTTGATTCGATCGGTATAATAAAAGATGGGTCTAGGTCAAATATTTTTGGTAGTTACAAACAGCAGCACAAAGTCATTATACCCAAACCACATAGTGGTATAGGGTATAAAAATAAGTTAAGGAATAGAATGATGATTTCAACCGTTGCAAGCATTTTAAGGCTAAGATACTCTTTAAGTAACAGGTGCCATAATTTTACACCACCACCTGAAATCATAAAGCTGTTTAATTCGGATATGTACAAAGCTAGCGAAGATGATGGGGCAGTTCTAGATATATTTGAAAATAACGGATTCTTTTTTGTAATGTATATATGTACATACATATGTTTGTATATATGTATTTATGGGAACAAGTTGACTTTAGGAGCAACTCCTCGATTTTTTTAGGGGGGGTAGGGGCTTTTGGGGTGATTCTAGGAAAATATTTTTTTCGTCGGTCGGGCCTATTTCCCCAGTTATGGACTTCCGAAGTTTGGGTATGGACTTGGATATAACTTTATTTACTATCTGATATATTTCGAGCCCTTAACGTTAGCGTTCTTTTATAAAAAATTTTCATAATATAATGGAAATATATTTTTAGTGGTTTAATTCGTCAATGTATGTGTTGTTTCCTTTTGGAGTGCCGCAGGCGAAAATTTAAAAAAAAAAATCGCGCGATTTTTTATAAAAAATTTTCATAATATAATGGAAATAATATAATGGAAATATATTTTTAGTGGGTTAATTTCCGTAAAAAATGATAGTAAATCCAGTCCTGAAATGGTTACGAGGTCGAAATATATATCAAAATAAAACTACTGGACCCAGCTTTTATTCAGTTCACGTAAAAGCACATGATATACGTCTGTTTACGAGATAATTCCATTTGTAAGAAAAAAATAAATACATACAAAATTTGAAATAGGTTCATAATTATTATTTATTATTTAATTTATTAGTAGTATTTAAAATACTTTTCATTTCTCTGAAGATGTTTTACAAATAAATATAAATATCCTAAGGATCTATTGCATATTATTTCTTACATATCTAACAAAATTTTTTTAAAAAACATTAAAATTTCTTTCATTTTTAATACAAATTGGTAGGCTATTACATATTTCAAGTCCTTTAAAAAATATGGAATTTTGCATCGCACTTGTTGGTACTCTCATCAGTCTGAAATTACCGTATTTCTAGGGCCATATGGCTGCATTTCCCCAACTATGTTAACTGCTCTATTAAATATTCCGGTACATTTTCCAATTTCATCAGTGGGTTAATAGATTTAAAAATTAAAAATACCAAATGAAAGGCACTCAAGTAAGCTTTCAAATGATATAGATACATATATGTATATACATGTATATGGCTGAAATCCGATAGTAAATAAAGTTATATACAAAAAATATTTTCCTAAAACCGCAATAAAATGTTTTATAAGTGGTGAGAATTTAAAACCGATCGGGGAGTTGCTCGTAAACTCACTTAAGCCTATTTACTTTTCCGAATTTAATAATAGTAATAGTTCTGTGTTTATCTGATCAAATGAAGGGATTTTGAATTTTTTTAAAATTTTTTCGTATGTATATACTAAATTACACTCTTAATTATTAAAAAAGTAATTAACTAATATTTTATTTTAGGGGAATTTTTCAAATTCGCTTAAATTTACGGGGTTTTCTTAATTTTTTTAGGGGGAACACAAAAAAAAACTGGCAACACTGAGTTACAACCATCAGCTCAACCATCAGTTGCAAAGGGTATAAAAAAATAAAAATATAAAAGTTCGACCTTTAAAGGGTTAGAGTCGAATATCTCAAATGAACTATTTTTTAGTCAGTTTATAGGGAAACTTTCGATAAAATTACCTTCTTAAAAAAAATCAAATCAAGAATGAAAATACTGAATTATCCCGATATGTTACCTTATTGAAATGACATCAGACCTGGCCAAAGGTCACAAAAAGTTACCCCAATTTAAGAGGTGGACGTCAAAACGGCTTTATATGGAAATGAAAAATAAACTAATATTGAAATGTAACATAAATTATAGTAAACTGTAATTGTTCCCATCATTATTACTTTTTCTCATCCTAAATCTGAATTTTTGATTCTATATTGTTCTTTTTAAGTAATCAGATATATTGGAATCCTCATATCACCTATTCTTATCGATTACTTTAAAATTTACTTTACAGGATTCATTAAAAGTTGTAGTTTCATTTAAGGTGATATATGTATCATATTTTCTATATAAACCCTTAGCAGCATGAAATTAAAAATATCCGTATTATATAAAAAACTGTATCTTAGATGTGAAGTTTATTTTAAGTACTAAAATGCTTACCTTGCTTAAGAATTCATAGTATTGACGTTCAGCATTAGCAAAACGAGATTTTTCCCAAATTTTTTCGCCAGCTGCCACTGCCATTTTACACTTTTTAGAAGAAAAAAAAATGCAACGTGCACCAACCTACGTGCGTAGCGATAGCCTCAAAAAATAGCCTCGAATTTTAAATGAATAGTTGGCAAAGCGAAATGTTTATAATGTATTCCAATACTTAGTGCCGGTTTACACATGAAATTTTTGTTTTTTAAACTGTTTAAAATTCTCTTTTGAACTTTCATCCGTGTCTACACACTGAAATTTCTGTATTGAAATTCAAGATTTGTTCATGTTTACTTTATCATTTTATCTGTTTATTTTATCATTTAATTTCATTAAAATTAACTTTATTTCAATTTATTATCTTTCTTAACACAAACAAAACATAAAAATGAAAGAAAACGTAAAATAACTTCACTTTGGCAATTGCGAAGCAAGAAACAAAAGAGAATTTCAGAGTACAGGAAAGTATGTACCCCCTCCCATTCATCTCTTTCGTCTCACCTATAAACTCAAGAATTTCAGCAAGAAAACTTTCATGTAAAAACCGGCACTTATGGGAGTGGAATAATACATAAATAAAAATTAAAACAATTATAAAACCTAATTCTTGTTTTTTATTATGATTTATGGGACTGGGATATTCCAAGGAAGATTGCGGTCCTGAAAGGGTTAAGAGGTCGAAATATATATCAAAATGAAGTTAATGGACCCAGCTTTTATTCAGTTTACGTGAAAGCACAGATAATATACGTCTGTTAACGAGATAATTCCATTTGTAAGAAAAAACTCTATTACACAAATACAAAATTTGAAATAGGTTCATAATGGGTTAAGAGATTTTAAATTTAAAAATATCAAATGAAAGGCACTCATGTAAGCTTTCGAATGATATATATAGCGCAGAAATCCGATAGTAAATAACAAAGTTGTATACAAGTCCATGCCAAAACTTCGGAAGTCCATAACTCGGGAAATAGGCCCGATCGACAAAAAAAAATATTTTCATAGAATCACCAAAAAAGCCCCTACCCCCCTAAAAAAATCGGAGAGTTGCTCCTAAACTACACTTGTTCCAGCTTTGGGTATTGTTTTGCAATCGATGCAATTCCGTAGATGTTCAAAAAGAAAAAATTTGTGCCTTACATTTCAAACAGGAGGATTTTGAAAGAAATATGAAATTTGAAATGGGTAAGTTATCACAAAGTTAATTTTAACAATTTATCACTTAATAATTTTGAATAAGAGCAGTTCCGATCATATAGACTAGCGCTATTGCAAATGAAATTGAAATTTCATATAGAATTACAAATCCAATTGAAAATCCAAATGAAGTTGAAATTCCTTATGAATTTGAAACACTTACATGCGAAGAGAAAAACTCTCCAATGACGGCTGACATTCAGGAAGATAGCCTACAACTGTACACAAAAAATTTGGAAATGAAAATGTAAGAACGTTTTTTAAAAAGTGCACAAATACTTATTTAAGATCGTTTTTAGAGATGCATGGCGCCAGGAGAATAGTATGCTGAAAATGTTACAAAGTCAATCTGCGATCACAATCAAAAATTTGTATCGTCAAGGTCAGAGCTTAATTTTACTAACACAAATCTTGAGAAAGCATTGAGTCGTCCGTTTACTAAAGGCCAAATAAAAAAGCTAAAAACGATGACAAGATTACTAATTGCCGAAATTGCGCAAAGTATCACTAAACGAAAAAGGAAATTTAATAAAATATAAACGTAGTATAAAAACATTAAGTAACCTCATTCTAAAGTACAGACAATGGCCTTTAAAAATTTGTTCAAATATTGTTTAGTGTTTTAGTAAATTTAAAGTAAATAAATTAACGTATTTATATAAATAAAATTTGTTTACTAACAAATAATTTGAGGAGAAAAATAATAAATTGTCCCACTGCTACAATGTTATTGTTTATATGGAAATATACATATACAGTTTGACACCAGAAAATTATTATCCAGCAATCTCACATCACACTGCAAGTTCGAAAAACTCAATACACTCACATTTTTTTTACTAATACACACACATTTTCCGCAGTGGTCGCACTAATGGCACCAAATTTTTCGTGCGAGTAGTGGCAGACACTACCGATGATTAATGTTACCCTGTTATAAATTTAATGCAAATTTACTGGATTCTGTAAAATTGTAATTAAAGTTTTAACTTGTTAAATCTATTATAATGATTTATTTTTTGAAATGCGCATACAAAAACGCAAGTTTGTTAATTATAGAGCATAAATATTATTAACTATTATTAAAATAATACTAATAATAATAAATGTAAACATTTTCCCTCAAACATGTGCCTGTATAATAAACTCGGTAACTCTACTTAAAATATATATATATACAATATATATATATATATATACAATATATATATATATATATGTATACAAATTTTTTTAAGTTTACGCTTCGACAACATTTTAAAAATGAGATTGCAATCCGATGTGTGAGCATAAAATTTAATGGCGATGGATTCGACTAAATCGAACAATTTTTCGTTGATAATACGTACACAACGATTTTACAATTTCAGTGTGATGTGAGATTGGGGGGTTAGCCAATAATAACACAGTTTGAGTGGCGTCGCATGTGTAACAGGCGCAGAAAATTTTAATACTGTCCACGGGATGGCGTAATCTTTGGCTGTGTTTACACGGCAACTTTTGACGTCGTTGTTTTTCGACGTCTTTTTTGTTTGTAGGCGAACGGTGCAGAGAAGCAAGAGGGGTAAACAAAAAGACACGATTTCTGTTTTCAAGGCTTTTTTCATATTTCTCTTTACACTCATTTCTTTTTTTCTTGTTACGTTTTTTTCTATTTCATACTTTGAAGTGAGATCAAGAATCGCTTACATTTGTATTTAATATTTATGCATAATTTCTTTAAACTGAATATGTTTTAACTTAAAACTTTTAGATATTGATACGTTCTGCTATTTGATTAGATATTCTAAAGATTCTACTCTTAATAATTTAAAAATAAATAGGTTTTTTATATAGTGTGAAAAATTGTGATAAATTATTATGTGTAAAAAGATTATATCTTATAATGAAATAATGTAAATAATATTTAACAAATTGAATTGAAAAATAAAAAATATAATTTGAATTTACATTAATTCATATATTTTTCTTAATGCGAAAAATAAACTAAAGCAGATTAAAAAAAGGCATGAAACTAAAAATCATCGTATGAATGCAATAGGTTTTTGGTATGGTGTGCAGTAATTCCTACATTTTGCTGAACAACCTTCAAAGAGGCTTTCGATCAGAAATTAAATTGTAGGCAAACTCTTGATATCATCCTCGATTCAGAGCACGAGGATGGGCTTGAAGATATTCCTGGGAGGCAATGGTTAGAGTATATTGCCCCAAATGTATTGATGTTTATACACCAAAATCATCACACGGATGGTGCTTATTTCGTTACTGGTTTTCCACATGTGTCCTATAAATAGTGCATCCTTAATATCGTCCTAAAGGGCTTACTAATCAATTTGTTCTAAATACAGCTGCAGGCAGCTTTTTATATCCGCCTATGCCTAAGCTTCAATTCGACATACCGTGCTCCATGGTGCGGTACTTAGTTTTTCCAAAAACTTTTTGGAAAATAAAACTTTAATTTTCATTTGAATCTTTACTAATAGTTAAATTAATACCAACCATCGTTCATTGTTGATGAATTTGGTCTATATAATTTTCGGCCCTCATATTTTTGCGTTTGTGTATCGATTTAAAAGTATTCGATACAAATTTCTAACCAAAAAATTTATAAGCTCATTGTTTAAAACGAAACGTTTGAAATTTATAAAAATTAAATTTTTTTAGTTGACCTTTTATTTTATGTTTTGATAATTCAATTCGGCTTGAGGTCCAAGAAGATTAATAAAAATAATAAGCGAAATTTATTTTTGATTTTTATTTTCCTTTTTATTATATCCAATATTTCGACTAACGTCGCACAGTGGCGCCATTTGAGTTTTTTCGTTGCAAAAATCATATCTTTTGAACCGAATAACATAATTGAACAGTTTAAACAGCACATGATAGACAACTGTTCAGCCTATGAAATGAGCGTTTGAAAAGGGTGCTACGCCTTGTAGGGGCCTACTTATGGGTTATCAAAGTTAAAATTTGTAGAAAAATCAATTTTATGGTAACTAAAAAAAATTATTTTTACATTTTTAGATTGTTTTTATTTTTTTTTTCTTTAGGGTTTTATGTTTTAAATTATTACCCAACAAATTCAGAAAAAAATTACTTCTTTTTTAAATTTATTTTTTCAATTTTCTGTAAAATGTTCATCACAATTCGTAAGAGAAGGTGTATCTAAAAGACTAATCATTTCTAAACTATAATTATTTTCTAACTCTATTCGTGACTTCACATGCCGCAGGGAAGAAATAAGTGGATCGGAAGATGCTGCCAACATGTTGAAGAGGTCCTCATTTTGCCTTACCCTTGATGCTTTGAATGTGTTCTGCAATCTATATTTTTTATAGAATTTGTTAAGAGACTCCTGTGCTTCTTCAGAAAGCTCTCCAATTGGCAAAGACTGGTACTCAATTATATCTTTGCCATGCGCCAATATTTTATGGATGGTCGGGGTCAACTTCTTCTGTGGATACATTTCTGCTAAAAGAGATTCAGTTTTCGATGCATATTCTTCATATTTTGTAGAATTGACATTTTCTTTGCTGTTTAAAACATTCAAGATCGTTCCCAATCTTTTCACGATTTGATTGTCAATTCAAGTGATTCTAGTTACTGCCTCATCATTTTCAAAAAATCTCCTAGAAGTGTTTCCATCGTTTGAGTTACCGTATCCGTGCTTGGGACAGTCTACTTTTAGTCCAACTTGTTTAAAAAAAGCATCCTGTATTTGCTTCTTTCTGATCTTTTCCTTATCCTTTATTGATGTATTTTCATCGAAGATTTCCTCCTCTTGTGGTAGGGTATACGCCAGTTTTAGCAAGAACTCCATACACCTTATCATTGCGTGCAACGGTGACATTCCATATTCGTAATTCTCCTCGTTTGTAGAATCGTTTAAATTACCAAAGTTCTTCTGACTCTTTTTGCAAATCGGGCATGACAATGTTGAGGTTGTTCCTGTCAGTTCATTTACGACTTTTCCGTCAACCATGGTCAGGTGGAACTCGTAATTGCATTCAATATATTTTCCTTCTCCAATTTGCAGCTTTGTAGGCTTAATCTTGCTTATTTGTTCTTCAATGTCCTTCACCGTGGTCCTTATGAGTTCTTCCGATTCCCTTGCAAACTGAAACATTATTGGTCGGCAATAATGCACTGATGACGGACGTGGATTTTTCCAGTGTAGGGAAACATCAGATTTTAGCCGCAAAGGAACAACAGATGCCATAAACATATTTCCGTCCGATATTGTAGCGTCATCGGAGGATATCCTTTGCTTATAAATGCTTTGTCCGGATGATCCATCGCAGCCCCATTTGCTGATCAATGTCAGTTTCTCAGGAAGAATTTTCACCTCATTTTCAGGAAGACTCTCCAACAACCGTTTTGCTGTATGGCCCATGAGATCCTGCAGATTGGCTTTCACAGAGACTTCCGTAAACTCCGTATGCAGTGGTCGTGAATTTATTTTGGCTTGCGTAATATGCTTGTATCCTGGTGAAACGTCAGCCCCGTGTCGCATCAAGGAAGCCCGTAGTATCTCATATTTTTCTTTGGAAAGTTGTAAGTCCATAAACAAGGCCAAGGCTTCTTCGGAACCATACTTTTTAATGTTTGCATTTGTGGGCGTGGGAATGCTTTCCTTAATCCTTTTTAGTCGCAGTGGGCTTGCATCAGCAACAGATTTTGTAATCTGCGACCTAACTCTTTCACTATCCTTTGTATATTTAATAGACAGCGCGTCCGATAAATGGAACAATTGGAACCCTCATCTCATTCAATCGACAAGTACAATTTACAATGGAGGTAGAACAGGATAATAGTCTACCATATTTAGACTCTTTTATAATAAGAAAAGGTAACCAGCTCAAATTAAACTGGTATAAAAAACCGACAGCATCTGGACGATTAATCAATTTTTACTCGAACCAACCAAGACGTATTATAATGAACACTGCTCAAAATTTTATTGACCGTGTTCTTAACATAAGTGACACCGAATTCCACGACGCCAACATAAAGATTATAACGGAAATATTGATAAAACATGAATTTCCTCGTAAAACGATAGAAGATCTGATTAAAAATACAAGTAAAAAACAATATAATGACGAACCACCAAAAATTTATAAAAGTATATCCTATATTCCAGAGTTTTCCGAAAGATTAAAAAACTCAAATATATATGACGGAGAAAAATTTCAATTAACATTTAAAACAAACAATACATTAAACAAATTATTCAGCAAGACAAAATCCAAACTAGAAAAAGATGAAAAATGAAATGTCATCTACAAAATTGGATGCAACGGAGACGGGTCCAACATATGCAACAAAGTATATGTTGGTACTACAAAGACTAAATTGAAATCTAGAATAGCATCGCACAAATCTGACCTAAAGGCAATAAACAGACCAATTGAACAAAAAACAGCACTTGCGGCTCATTGTGCTTTAACACAACACAAACCCAACTTTGACGACGTAAAAATTTTACAAGGAGAGAACAATTACACAAGGAGATATACGTTAGAGATGCTACATATAATTGACGTTCCAACAAATTGTGACGGCCTTACGAAAAATTCTTCTATTTAGTGTACATCACACAAAAGAAAAAACTTATAACATGTAAACAACACCTCATATCGTAATATCGTTTGCCAATTTTTGTTTGTTGCAAAAAATTATATTTTTAAACACTTGAGTTGGTGTTAATATTTCTCCGTCAGCATAATTTCATTCATGTATAAAGCTTTTACTCGCTCTCATTCCCTCCCATGTTGTCAGCCATTAACATTGGCTTACCTTGTTCCCCTCATCGTTAGAGGTAGTATTTTTTTTTACATAGGAATTTAATGAGTGTTAGCTACACGTATGAATGATTGTGATTTTTTTTTTGCAAACAACAAACTGGTTTGTTGATAGATTTTTTTGGTGTGCAAAAAAAATTAAAAGGTCTTGAATAATTGGGTTGTTGAAAGAAGACGAAAAATTGAAAAATCATTCAAGTTCTGGAGTCGGGTGGATGACGGTCTTTTGAGGCGTAAAGTTCTTAAATAGTGCTCTCTACTTTTTAATGCAAAGGTTTTAATTAAAAACAAGTAAGAGTGTTAAATTCGGCTGTGCCGAATCTTTGATACCCTCCACATCGGTTTGAGTATTGATAATAAATGTAAACAAAATATTGGAAAAAGTAAACAATTTGTTAAACTTAATACCAAATTATGTCAGCAAAGGGTTGGTTTTCGTCTTTTCTATTATTTCGGATTTATTTCGGTGTTTGCTTTTTTGTCATCGTGGTTGCTGATCGGCATGCATTTAGGTTATATACCTATATGCATGCGTTTCCGGTTATATGACATAACTTTTCGTTTAATTTAGTTTTTGCTAATTAAATAGCTCGCCCTAACCTCCATTGCAAAGGTAATGGTTGTGTAGGGTGGCTATAAGCAATAAATCGTGCTACTTGGAGATGGCTGTATAGTTTCTTTTAACTTGCCAAATCTTTCTTCATTGCGGCCATATAGGTCGGATGGAGTAACAAAATAATAACCAAAAAAAACTCTCTCAACTTTTTTTATTAATATATTTCCATATTTGGAAAACATAGAGAATAAATTTATTGTAATAATAAATATTCATTTATAATATTTATTTATAATAATAAATATTCAAATTAGGGATGCCAAACGCAAAAAACCAAATGTCCCAAACATTTTATTTTCTCTTTATTTTCTGAAAAACTTCAAATTTTCATCCAAAAAAAATTGTGAAAATTTATATATAAATAACATTCTCATCAAATTGCGTTTATTTTTGTAACAGTTTTTTTGTTCGCAATTCTTAAATATCATTTGACGTTTTCTAAAATTCATTGAATTTAAATTAATGTTTTCTGTAGTGTGATTCTGTAAATTTCAACGACCCGACAATCGCAAAATATATCGATATTGTTGTTTGCACTAAGGATTAAGTAATTCACTACATTTTATTTTTCTATTTATTTAAATTGTATACGAGTGGCATCTCTGTCAAAATAAGCAAAAAACACAAAGAAGAATAGAAAAAAACAAATTACCTCGTGTTTGACAGGATGATTTTATCTTTATGTTTAATATCTTTATTTTGTCTACTAATATTTCTGTTTATGCTATTTAATTTTTTTATTTATATTAAAAATTTTTTTGATAAAAGCAAAATATTTTCACTATTTTATGATTTTTATTTATGTATGACGACATTTCAACCTAAAAATTTAAGTTTTTATCGATTGAATAAACAACACAAAAATGGTTGTCGTTTAGATAACAACAACAGCCGACTTTAACAATAGCGAATATCGTTTAAAAATTTTACTGATAATTTTGCAATTTTCTTTTTTTTAACGATTCGACTATCGTTAAAAGAAGTTACTGAATCGCGGTACTGAAAAGCTATTAATTTCTCCTGAATGTCAATATAGTTTTTAAATGTAAAAATTTTTTAAATGTAAACATAGATATTTGGTGTTTTTTTTTCTTTTTTTGGAATTTCAATTTGTGTTTAACGAATAAAATTTTATATTAAAGATGCAATTGATGTCTTCTAAATTTAAAATTATAATTTCCAACGTTTTGATATGATTTTCTGAAATTCAATTAATTGTAATTTATAATTGGAAATTTTTAATTCCAGTTTTTAGAATTGATATTTTCTTAAATTTGAATGGAAAATTTAAAAAGTGCAATTTTGTATTTATGTGAATAATAATGCTTTAGTAATTATAAACAATTTTAAAAAATTAGATGTAATCACAGATATTTTGTAGGTAAAGCAGAATAAAAATTCTATATAACTATGTAGAACTGTTTTGAAAGCAACAAAAAGTTAATATGCCAAACTTATGTTCATATTTGTAAAAGAATAATGAAAATACGTATGAAATAAAAGACCAGCCCGTGTATACTCTTAACATTGTTCTGTATGATATCTAGTTAAAAATATTGACATTCATGTTAAAATAGAAATAACTATTGCAAAGCTAATTAGAACAAAAATTGTGGCGCCATCTACTGTGGCATAGTCACGCTGAGCAAAATGAAGTGACACTCTGTTAATGCAAAAGAAATGTATTTTCCCCACAACAAAATATTGCAGAATTTTATGTAAATAAAATAATATACCGATTTATTTCCAACATGCAGTTACTATGAATATACATACATACATACATATATATAATATATGTATATTATTTGTATTATTTAATATGTGTATGTATGTATATGTAAATATTACACACAAAAAATACAACATCAAACGTTATTTTTGTGTTTTTCTCTTTAAAAAAATTTATACATAAAATTTTTTTTTGCTAAATTCACATTGTTTTTTTTTATTAACAACTAGGTATTTTAGCATTATTTGCTTTAGATGCTGGTGAATTTTTACTCCCTTTATATTAACTCGTAGTGTCTGCTTGTCGAAAAAATTTTGGATCGATTTGAACCCCTTTCCCGTGACCCATTCGATCTGAAATTTTGCAGGCAGGCTCGTGGTAATAACATAAATAACAAATTTTTTTAGTGATGCCAAAACAATGGAAACTTTTAAATTTTTCTACCAGAGTTAATAAAAAAAATGTACAAAGGGTTAGTTTTTATTATATTATTACCACAACGACCACAAAAACAACAAGTCCAGCTAAAACAACACAACATTTAGAATAACAACAAGAACAATATAGAAACATCATATTTTTAATTTTTTTATTTTTTAAGAGATTTCCCTGGACCTGTTCCACCGATTTTAATGATTTTTGAATTACAAATCTTCCCATGAATTTGTTGAATCATTCTCACTAAAAATTATCACTGTAGCTGCACTATTGAGGGCGTGATCATGACAAGAACAACATAGGAAATTATATTTTTTCAAGACTTTTTTTAGTTATTCATTCAAATCTCGGGCCCTAATCGACCGATTTGGACGATTTTAAATAGCAAACTTTTCAGGATGTCAATGAATCATTTTTTATGTCAACGAGCACCGCAGCTGCCCGAGTGATGCCGTCATCGTGATTTGCACAGACGGACAGACGGACATCGCTATATCAACTCCGGTTGTTATAAGGATCACAAATATATATATTTTATGGGGTCCAAAATTTTTTTTCTAATTATTACAAACGGAATGACAAACTTATATATACCCTCTGCACACTGGAGTGGAGGGTATAAAAAAAAACAAAATTGAAGTTTTGGTTGGCAAAGAGACAGGTTGGAAAGAATCGAAAAGAAATTTTAATAGATATTGTAATATCTATAAATTTTTAAAAACTGAATATTTGGGAAATTTTTATTGAAAATGTGTTTAAAACTAAAAAGAAATGTAAAATTAAAAAAATATAATAATTTTAACTAATAAGTGACGAAACTAATATAGCATAAGTAATAAAGTTTTATAATTTATGATTGTGTTAAGAAAAAAAAGGAGGATTGCTATTCTGACTGTGAATAAGAACTAAAAAAAAAAAAAAAAAAAAAAAAAGTTTTCATCATTTATTTCTATGCCAGAAATAAAAAATAAGCAAGCTTATTGCGAGACACAACCACGGCGTCCGGCGGCAGCAGCTTCATCGGTACCTCATCGGGATGCAACACCAGCAGCTGAAGGCGGTAAATCAACCAATTTATAATTTGTATTAAATTTCTCTTTAATTCCTTAATGCCCAAGTAATCAAAAAAATCATTATTAATAATTATCAAGGTTTTACTGAAAGTTTTCTAATTATACATAAATTAAAATTTTTTCTAAATTTAAATACAAAATTTTGAAAATATATAAAAATTTTCTAAGCTTATTTTATAATAATAAAAAAAAAACAAAGAAAAACCTTCCACAAATTTATATTAAAATTAAATATTTCTACCAATGAAATTACTAATTAACTTAAAATTACCAATTTATACAAATATAAAGTGACATCAGCAACGGTTCATGGGATAACTGTACTCCTGTAGGAAGAACTAACCAATTATATAATTCGAGTACAGTCCCGAAAAAAAAGTACAGTTGAGAAAAAAATTAATTTTGAATTTGAATAAACTTTTCTAACTATAAAATTTACATAAAATATTCTATGAAATTTAAACAAAAAATTTTCTAATTCTAAAATTAAACTAAATATGTAAAATGGGTTAGATGTAATATTTTTGCTATAATTAAAATTTTTCCTAAAATTAAAATTGGGCTATAAATAAAAATTTTTCCTAAGATTAAAATATGCCTATAAATAAAATTTAGCTATGAATAAAATTTTACTATAAATAAAATTTAGCTATGAAAAAAAATTTTGCTATACATAAAATTTAGCTATGAATAAAATTTTGCTATAAATAAAATTTGCTAAAATTAAACTTTTCCTGAATTTTGCTAATTATGATATAAAAATTAAAAACCCTTAAAATGAAGGGTAAATAAAACTTTTTATAACCCGATGTAGAAAGCCAAACCAAACCAAATTCCTATCATTTAAGTGGGTTACCTCCAAATAAGATGGATCATAGGTAACAAGGTAGGGAGGGCAAAAGGGGCAGAACACCTCGTCCCCAATCCCGAGGTAAGTATGGCCATCCATCCCATTAGCGACAGTTTACAGTTTTTTTCCATAAAACGCACGTGATATACTGTAGTGCGGTTTCCCTGGGCCTGAGCAAGACCCCACCCATCCGGCGAACTAGGCCCCACGCCAGCACGTGCGACTAGCAAAGGCTCAGGGAAACGGAAGCGGAAATTCCACTACCACCGTACCATTACAGAAATGGCGCCCAACGTGGGGCCTGAACATTAATAGTCCAAGTTTAAATTAACCATTTTTTTATAGCCTACAACAGGAACTAAAAATAATTTCAATTTTTAACATCAGTGCCGACGGGAAAGCACATTGTTCCTTAATCCTAATCTTTTTTGTATCCGTGTTCTTGAAGTCATACTTGCTGATATTTCTGGAATTTTAATTAAATATGGGTACATCCCTATTTACATTAACCGAAATGGAAGCTTGTTTGACATTTGAGTTCACATTTCAACATTTCTTAATTAAATTTTGTGATTTTTAATTTGCTTTGGTCAATAAAGTTGTTCCCGGAATACAGGAACTTCGTTCTAAACGAACCGTTCCCCTGTCCGAAACAAATTTTATCGTACCGAAATAGCAGCAAATAATCGGGAAAACTTAGAATCACAAGTTTAAAAAAATTTTTAATTTTTTTGATGGATGGTCATACTCACTTACGGATTTTGTTGTATAAATGATTGGTTTGGTTTTGGATAACTACATTGGGTTAACAATTTATTGAAATTTTTTGAAAATATATTGAAAAGTATATCGAAATTTTATTGAAATTTTTGGAAATCTTTATTAAATTTATATTGAAAATTATAATTGAAATTTTTTTAAATTTTTATTAAATTTATATTGAAAATTGTATTTTTAAATTATATTGAAGAATATATTGAAAATTATATTCAAACTTTATATTCAAACTTTATATTGGAATTTGTTTTGAAATTTTTTTTTTTTGAAAATATATTGATAACTATATTGAAAATTAAAATATTGAAAAAAAAATTATATTGAAATACTATATTGAATATTATATTGAAAATTATATTGAAAATTATATATAAAAATTTTAAATTTAAATTTTGAAACCTATTGAAAAGTTAATCTTGAATTTTTTTTAAATTCGAATCTTTTTGGAAACTACAAATTTAATATTTGGAATCTTTATCGAAATTTTAAATTTATTGAAATTTTTCTTGGAAATTTAAATTTTTTAAACTATTGAAAATTTAATTTTGAATACTATTGCGTGAGTTCGATTAGAACTCAAACTTTTTGACAATTTGCATTTTTACACTTGCCATTTAACTTTATTTTATTGTTCTATAGGAACTCAAATAATTTGTTCGCCTGTGCTTAACTTACAAGCTTTTTTTAAAGAGGGCTTGAATCTTTTACTAAAGAAGAACTGACTTCATTTCACAACACTTTTCAGTTAACCGCCTTATATTCATTCGGTTTAAAACGGTTCAAATTAACGTAACATAATATTTCATTTGTTTACTATATGACCTTTCGTGCACTCGGAACTTGAAAATTTTTAATCAGTTTGAACTGAATTCATTTCCTAACCCGTTACATTTAACTTCATTTCTTCGTTCGATTGAACTGAAATTTAATTCATTGGTATTCATTTCATGCATTTGTTCTATTAGAACTACATATTTTAATACATTTGAATTCATTTCCGTTCATAATATTTTCTTTAACGGCCTTACATTCGTTCTCCTAGAACTAAAAATTTTTTCATCAATTTGCACTAAATAGAATACTTTTCTATTAACGGCCTTGCCGTCGTTCGAACTTGAAACCAGTCAAACCAACTCTACTTGGCACATTCTCGTTTGTTTATAACATTTGTTCTATTGAACCTGAACTTAGTTTGATTGAAAACCACTTAAGGTTTGTAACATCTCTTTACCTTTGCAATCATTGTCGTTATACCCACACTCATTCATTCATTCATATCGTCCGAATATATTTTCGTTAAAAATTTTATAATTAGAAATCATGGCGGTACAGCATAGTCCAGGAAGTTTAGCTTCGGCTTTAGCCGAAAACGTTTGTTTAATTTGTCAAGAAAGTTATGATACTTCTAGTAACTTAGTTTCTACGAGGTGTAGGCACATCTTTCACCAAGAGTGCCTTTTAAATTTCCTCAACGTTTCGACTTGTTGTCCGCAGTGTAATAAAACTGTCACTAAAAACAGTTTATTAAAATATTCCGTCCGAGCTAATAATGAAAGATTACCAGTTAATACTGGAACGATTCCGAAATCCGCGGAAAGAATTTTATCCGGCAGAAAGCAAAGAAACGAAGACTTCAATGCAAACCGAAATATTTCACCAGGTCAAGCTAGTGTAGAGCATAGAGATAGCTTGGAAGATCGTATTAGATCCAAAATAGAAAATAGTTTTCAAGGCGAGATCAATATGCTTCACGCTGTGGTAGAAAGACTATCTCAACAGTTCACAACTGTAAATCTTAGCGCGAACAGAGAGCCTGAATGGCCGAGAGAAATTTTTCCTAACACGTCAGTCCCTGGAAATTTGACAGCTCCTTCAGTTCATAATGTTCCCCATGAACCTCATTTTGTACCTTCGCGTAATATTAGGCCCAACTCACCACACCCATCAGTACATGAAAGTCGTGAGAGAGCTTCGTTATCGTCCGTTGCCCTCAACAATAGTGGGAAAATTGCAAGCTTAATCGGTAGCTGGAACATCACTTTTAATGGAAACACCTCAGGTTACCAGTAAAAAAGTTTATTTATATGGTTAATTCATTGACAAAAGACAGTTTAGCGGGAGATTTCAGATTGTTAGGCGACCATTGCCACATTTTGTTTACGTCAAAAGCTAAAGAATGGTATTGGCGATATCGCAACACCGTAAATAGAATAGAATGGGAAGATTTGTGCCGAGCGTTGAAAAATCATTTTAGCGATCATTTGTCTGATTTAGATATCAGAGAAATTATCAGGGATAGGGAACAAAACGCTAATGAGAGCTTCGACGATTTCCACCATTCTATTCTTCAGCTTTGCGATCGTCTAAGATATCCGCTAAGCGAACCTGAGTTGACCGAAATTTTAAGGAGAAATTTAAGACCTCATTTGAGGAGAGAATTGTTCTACCTCCAAATTGACCATGTCTCCCAATTACGCCATTTGGTTTTGCGACGAGAGGCACTGAGTTTTGAACTCGACCGAGCCCCGAAAAATTTTAGAAAACAAATTAATGAAATTGGCCTGAAGGATGAACTATTTGATGAAGACCCACTTGAAGAAGTTTGCGAAGTCCGCAAACCAAAAGAAGACCCGGCAAGACGCCAAAATAATATATGCTGGAATTGCAGAAACGAAGGCCACAGATATATGGACTGTCTCGAGGACAGGACCATATTCTGTTACGGATGCGGATCCGTGGGTACCTACAGACCCCAATGCGAAAAGTGACAGGGAAACTTCCCGGCGAGCGCCAGCAACAACACCAGTTTCCGCTCGAGAACAAAATAAATTCGCCTTTAGGCGAAAAACAATTTGAAAATGATGACAACCCCCCTGAAAATTTTAAAAATAGCTCTGACGGTAGCACACAAACCGATTTCACCGATTTTACCAAGTTTACCATTTTGGAAAATGACAAGGAAAAGTCTAAACCAATTTTATTTCCCCTGAAGCCATACCATGAGAGAGTTAGGTTATACGAATTAGCGAGGAAGCGAATTTTTTGCGAAACTATTAGCACCCCAGCGAAATTTAACACCCCAATTCATAAAGTAAAAAGAAATACTCTACGAATTAGAACTGTTTATAAAATGTTAAAGTTAAACAAATTTAAAGTTAAAAGTTGCATTGAATCGATTGAGAAGTCCAAATCTGACATAGGATCCTATATTCAAATTGATATTTTTGGAATGAAATTATTGGGACTCTTGGATTCAGGCGCCTCTTTATTTTGCATAAGTGGTTCAGCAGCTAAAACTTTTCTTAGTAAAAACTTACCTTTTAAAAAATTTTCTAATTTCGTAGAAGCAGCTGGCGGTCAGCAATGTAAAATTTTAGGTTTCGTGGAAACAAATATCACCTATCGAAATATTACAAAATTAGTTCGTTTGTATATAATACCAGATTTAACCCATGATGTATACTTAGGTATAGATTTTTGACATGCCTTCGGACTTATGTCTATAATTTTTGGGAACAACCCGTTACAAATTGAAGAGATAAACCAAGTTTGTGAGGAGAATATTCAACTAATGAGCATAGACAAAGATTAGATCAAATCATAAAGATTTTTCCAGATTTTGATAAAGAGGGTTTAGGTAAAACCTCCATTATAGAACATTCTATCGAAATAGAGCCAGGAGTTAAACCTATCAAGCAGAGGTATTTTTCTGTTTCTCCAGCCGTAGAAAAGAAAATACATGACGAAGTTGATCGCATGTTAGAGCTCGGAGTGATAGAAAAGGCCCCTCCTACTTGTTCTTGGAGTAGCCCTGTAGCCTGCGTCCAGAGAGAAGGAAAATTTAGACTTTGTCTTGACTCTCGGAAGTTGAATAGCGTAACTATTCGCGACGCCTACCCTCAACCCAAAATTAATGGAATTTTATCAAGATTACCTAAAGCTGAATTTATTTCATCTTTAGATTTAAAACACGCTTTTTGGCAAGTTAGTTTAGAAGAAAATTCTCGCGACAAGACAGCTTTTACTGTTCCTAATAGGCCATTATATCGATTCAAAGTTATGCCTTTCGGTTTAACAAATGCACCCCAAACCCTTTGCCGATTAATGGATGTTATTATTCCACCTCATCTTAGAGATCGAGTCTTCGTTTATTTAGACGATTTGCTCTTAGTAAGCTATGATTTCGAAGAACATATTGCTTTATTGCTCGAAGTAGCACAATTAATTCGCAAAGCCGGTCTGACGTTAAATATTGCAAAATGCACATGGTGCATGAAGGAAGTCCGATACTTAGGTTATATAATTGGTTCTGGGTGCATAAAAACCTGACCCCAGTAAAGTTTCCGCCATTAAAGGGTTAACCGAACCAAAAACAGCTAAAGAGGTTCGTCGATTTTTAGGTCTCGTAGGTTGGTACCGACGATTTTTAGAAAATTTTGCTTCGTTAACCAGTCCGTTAACTGACCTCACAAAAAAATGTAAAACTTTTGTTTGGAACCCTGAAGCTTAAAAGTCCTTTGATCTAATCAAAGAAAAATTAACATCTGCTCCGTTATTAGTAACACCAAACTTCGAACGACCGTTCATAATTTCTTGCGATGGATGCAAAACTGGAGTTGGTGGAGTTCTGGCTCAAGAAGATGACAATGATGTCGAAAGGCCCATTGCATTTTTCCCGCACAAATTAAATAGAGCCCAACAGAATTACTCTATCACCGAACTCGAGTGTCTTGCTGCAGTATTGAGTATAGAAAAATTTAGAGAGTATGTCAAAGGTCATGAATTTAATGTCATAACGGATCACGCGTCTTTAAAATGGTTAATACGCCAACCAGACCTAAATGGCCGGCTAGCTCGTTGGTCCATAAAACTCCAAGGCTTTTATTTTACAATTTTACACCGTAAGAGAAGCGAACACGTTGTACCCGACGCGTTATCTAGGTTACCGACGGAAAATGAAAACCACCTAACTTTTGAAAACATTGACAGCTTAGATTCGTTAGAACCAGAGATAGATTTATCTTCTCCCCATTTTTCATCAGGACAATATAATAAATTGATCGCTGATATAGAAAACAATAAAAATCGTTTGCCCGATTTAAAGGTCGTAGATGGTTTCATCTACAAACGCGTAGAGTTTTCACGCGATGAATTTTCAGAGGCTCGATCATGGAAGTTGTGGGTTCCACAGGAACTTACCTCTTGTATGATCGAACGCGCTCATAATCCACCCATGTTTGCACATGGAGGTGTGGGGAAAACCCTCGAAAGAATAAGGCGAAATTTTTATTGGCCCAATATGGCTACTCAGGTTAGATCCTTTGTGCTAAGTTGAGACATTTGCAGACAAAGCAAAGCGCCCAATTTTATTTTAAAACCACCTATGGGTGTTCAAGCCAAATCGACTAGACCTTTTCAACGATTGTATTTAGATTTTATTGGGCCTTATCCACGGTCAAAAGCTGGCAATGTAGCTATTTTTTTGGTATTAGACCACTTCACAAAATATCCTTTATTAAAAGCGTTACGGAAAATGTCAACCACCTCTGTCATTGATTTTTTAGAGAAAAATGTTTTCCATTTATTCGGCGTTCCCGAAGTCGTCATTACTGACAACGGTTCACAATTTAGATCGTCACTTTTTGCAAGCTTTTTGACAAAATATGGAGTGCAACATATCTTCACTTTCGTTTATTCACCCCAGTCTAACAATTCTGAGCGTGTAAATCGATCCATAATCGCTCGAATACGTTCGTATTTGGGAAAAGACCAGCGTATGTGGGATACGAATTTGAGCCAAATAGGAGTCGCGTTGAGAAGCTCATATCACAGTTCATTAGGCTTTTCGCCGTATTATGTTCTGTTCGGACAACAAATGATGACTCACGTAATGGTGCGGCGGTGGTGGAAGATCCGCTTCCGTTTCCCTGAGCCTTTGCTGGTCGCACGTGCTGGCGTAGGGGCCTAGCTCGCCGGATGGGTGGGGTCTTGCTCAGGCCCAGGGAAACCGCACTACAGATTTTCACGTGCGATTTAAAAAAAAACTGTCAAAACACGGACGCTAAATGGATGGATGGCCATACTTACCTTGGGATTGGGGACGAGGTGTTCTGCCCCTTTTTGCCCTCCCTACCATGTTACCTCGACTCCATCTCAATTGGAGGTAACCCACTTCAATGAAAAGATTAGGTTTGGTTTGGTTTTCTACATTGGGTTTTATAAATTTTCATTTACCCTTCATTTTAAGGGTTTTAATTTTAATTTTAAATTCTTTTTCGTAACATTTTAATTTTTTTAGCCAATTTTTATTTTTAGCAAAATTTTAAGTTTAGCAAATTTTAATTTTATCTCAATTTGATAGTTTAAATTAAATTTAGTTTTAATTTTAACTTTAACAAAAAATTTTTCTTTTTAAATATGGTACCATTTTGTAAATTCTATTAAATTACTATAGTGTTAAATTTAGGTTAATTTTAAATTTTAGCAAAATTTTGTTTTAGGAAAAA
This sequence comes from Cordilura impudica, assembly GCA_963682025.1. Classification (NCBI taxonomy): domain Eukaryota; kingdom Metazoa; phylum Arthropoda; class Insecta; order Diptera; family Scathophagidae; genus Cordilura; species Cordilura impudica. The sequence continues at coordinate 184,798,765 of OY821518.1, forward strand.
TTTAGAAAAATTTTACCATTTTTTTTTTTTTTTACAAAATTTTCATTTTAAGCTAAATTATATTTCTTATTATAATTCTTTAATCTTAGCTCAATTTTATTTTTATTTAGGAAAATTTTTAGTTTAATTTTATATTTAGCAAATTTCTTAATTTAGAAAATGTTTAGTTAAAATTTATGTTTAAATTTATATTTAGAAAAAATTTTGATTTATAATTAGAAAAATCTTTAGAAAATAATTTTAATTTATAGTTAGACAAATTTTAGGAAATTTTTTATTTAATTTAGATTTAAGAAACATTTTAATTAGTGTCTTTTAATTACCGCCATATGGTTGTAGTTGTTGAGGATGAAGCTGCTGCCGCCAGACGCTGGGGTTTTGTTTTAACTTGGTGTCACTTTCTTTCATATTTTTCTTTTGGTTACAACATTTTGCAATGCTTGCTTTAGCCAGTTAACGGTTTTAAGTTTATACAATTTTTCAGTTTTAGTTTACACGTATTAACACGTTTTTTTTTTTCAAAAGTTAACAAATTAAATTTTTTCTTAATTTAATGTAAGGGGTTTTTTTTTTGTCCACATCTTTCTTAAACACTAAAATCTACAGTATTTGTCACTTATTCATTAACATTAGGATATTCTCTTAAAATTATTTCTTTTAACTTTTTTTTGAGTAACTTTAAAAAATATCTTCGTTGTTTTTATTCTATACAACACGTTTTCGAGTTTATTGCAATGCCTTTATTTTAAAGTTACACATTTTTTTTTATGTCTTTTGTTATTTCTTTAAAATTAAATTAAAACTAAATTTTTTTAATTTTAAGTTTTGCGGTTTTTCTTCAACCTTTCTTTTCAACATTCAAAATTCAACCCTGTTTCTATTCTTAAATTTAATTTTATATTTTTTTAAACTTTAAAAACATTAATTTTTAATTTTAATATTTAATTTATTTTATTTTTTTAAGTTAACTTTTCACTAATTTTAAATTCACTTAATCTACATTTTAATTTTAAGAGGTTTTTCCTCAACCTTCTTTTTCAAAAATCCAAATTCAACTCCGTTAATGTCACTAAATTTAATTTTACATTTCTTTAAACTTTCTTTCTTTCTTTAATTCTTTAATTCTTAAACTTAATTTTTATTTTTTTTAAACTTAATTTAAAACTTAAATTTTTTAGAGGTTTTTCCTCAACCTTTATCTTTGCCGACTACATTTCAACTCCCTGATTTAAATTTTACTTTATTACATCAAACCTTCTCATCTTCATTCATTAATCTGCAGATAAAAACCTGTTTATTAATAAAAACAAAGTCACCACCAATTCAATGAGAACATTCATATGCATTCATAATATTCTCTAGTATTTATAACACTCACACTCATATATGACTATGAGAGCAAGTGAGATCAATACAAGAAAATACGTGGTTTGACCAGCATGATTGCATATGAATGTGTTCATGATTTACTTCAACACAATGAAGAGAAAAAAATACGCCATAAAAAAAATGCCATCAACTTATTACCATATAAGTTGTTGTTTATATGTACATACTTGAACTTGAAAATAATTTCAAGATCAAGGTTATTATTTTTTTCTTCTTTCTTATTCTGCTTGTAACAGAAATTCTTTTGTTACAGTGCAGAGCAAAAAAAGATCACCGTCACAAAACAGATGGTTTTGATTTCCATGAAAGGAAAAATCAACTGAAACGGTTCGATGGGTTTTAAGGTTTGCCATTTTTAAAACTTTGCCTTGAGTTTAGGTCTTCTGCATATAAAAAAAGAAATCAAAACAGCAGTTTACGCTGTTGGGGTTTTTCAAAACATGGTTCGATATCCATCGTTCAACGGAAAAGATTCCAACACAGAGATTTTTGGTTATTTTTAAAAATTCAGTGTATTGGATTCTTCTATCTAACAGAGACCTTAAACCAGCGATTTTTGTTCTTTACAAAATTCGGTGATTTAAGTTCTCTCATTAAACAATGGACATGGACGCAGAGGTTTTGGGGGACCTTACTAAATGAAAACCGGTGTTTTGAACTCTCTTATCATAAACAAAAAGGCTTTAAACAGAGGTGTTGTTGGCAAAGGGCGTAATACATGACTATCTCTAAAAGGGTGTTAGGCTATGTTATGAGATAATGAATGAATGAAGACTAGCTTAATGTCAACAATTTCATAATGAATTAAATTTAAATCAATATCAAAAAAAAGAAAGACTTTGGAAAATTAAATCGGATTCTAAAATTTAAATTAGATTCAATACAAAAATTCAATTAGGTTTTAAAATTATATTAGGTTAAAATCGAACCCACGCAAAAGTTTTAAATATTTTACATTTTTTTCAATAAATGTATCCCCAATGCAGTAATCAAAACCAAACCAATTACTACAAAAAAATCCGTAAGTAAGTATGACCATCCATCAAAATTAAAAAAATTTTAAAATTTTATACTTGTGATTCTAAGTTTCTTTTCGTTTGTTTGCAGCTATTTCGGTACTATAAAAATCATTTTGGACAAGTAACCGGTTCGTCTAGAACGAAGTTCTTGTATTCCAAAAACGACCTTTAATGACGGATACCACAAACGGATACCACAAAAATCAAATTAAAAAAAATGTTGAAATGTGAACTCAAATGTCAAACAAGTTTCCATTTCGGTTAATGTAAATAGGGATATACCCATATTTAATTAAAATTCCAGAAATATCAGCAAGTATGACTTCAAGAACACGGATACAAAAAAGATTAGGATTAAGGAAGAATGTGCTTTCCCGGTGCACAGATGTTAAAAATTGAAATAAATTATTAAGTTCCTTTTTAGAAAAATTATGAATTAAAAGGAAGAAAAAAAAAATCCGGTCTATTGTTTCGGGCCCCACGTTGGTGTTAGCAACGTGGTTATCGAAAATTAACACTTATCGGCCCCACGTTGGGCGCCATTTCTGTAATGGTGCGGCGTTGGTGGATGATCCGCTTCCGTTTCCCTGAGCCTTTGCTGGTCGCACGTGCTGGCGTAGGGGCCTAGCTCGCCGGATGGGTGGGGTCTTGCTCAGGCCCAGGGAAACCGCACTACAGATTTTCACGTGCGATTTAAAAAAAAACTGTCAAAACACGGACGCTAAATGGATGGATGGCCATACTTACCTTGGGATTGGGGACGAGGTGTTCTGCCCCTTTTTTCCCTCCCTACCATGTTACCTCGACTCCATCTCAATTGGAGGTAACCCACTTCAACGAAAAGATTAGACTTTGGTTTGGTTTTCTACATTGGGTTTTATAAATTTTTATTTACCCTTCATTTTAAGGGTTTTAATTTTAATTTTAAATTCTTTTTCGTAACATTTCAATTTTTTTAGCCAATTTTTATTTTTAGCAAAATTTTAAGTTTAGCAAATTTTAATTTTATCTCAATTTGAATTTTAGCACTACAGAATAATTATAATAGTTTAAATTTAATTTAGTTTTAGTTTTAACTTTAACAAAAAATTTTTCTTTTTAAATATGGTACCATTTTGTAAATTCTCTTAAATTTCTATAGTGTTAAATTTAGGTTAATTTTAAATTTTAGCAAAATTTTGTTTTAGGAAAAATTTAGAAAAATTTTACCATTTTTTTTTTTTACAAAATTTTCATTTTTAGCTAAATTATATTTCTTATTATAATTTTTTAATTTTAGCTCAAGTTTATTTTTATTTAGGAAAATTTTTAGTTTAATTTTATATTTAGCAAATTTCTTAATTTAGAAAATTTTTAGTTAAAATTTATGTTTAAATTTATATTTAGAAAAAATTTTGATTTATAATTAGAAAAATCTTTAGAAAATAATTTTAATTTATAGTTAGACAAATCTTAGGAAATTTTTTATTTAATTTAGATTTAAGAAACATTTTAATTAGTGTCTTTTAATTACCGCCATATGGTTGTAGTTGTTGAGGATGAAGCTGCTGACGCCAGACGCTGGGGTTTTGTTTTAACTTGGTGTCACTTTCTTTCATATTTTTCTTTTGGTTACAACATTTTGCAATGCTTGCTTTAGCCAGTTAACGGTTTTAAGTTTATACAATTTTTCAGTTTTAGTTTACACGTATTAACACGTTTTTTTTTTCAAAAGTTAACAAATTAAATTTTTTCTTAATTTAATGTAAGGGTTTTTTTTGTCCACATCTTTCTTAAACACTAAAATCTACAGTTTTATTTGTCACTTATTCATTAACATTAGGATATTCTCTTAAAATTATTTCTTTTAACTTTTTTTTGAGTAACTTTAAAAAATATCTTCGTTGTTTTTATTCTATACAACACGTTTTCGAGTTTATTGCAATGCCTTTATTTTAAATTTACACATTTTTTTTTTTATGTCTTTTGTTATTTCTTTAAAATTAAATTAAAACTACATTTTTTTAATTTTAAGTTTTACGGTTTTTCTTCAACCTTTCTTTTCAACATTCAAAATTCAACCCTGTTTCTATTCTTAAATTTAATTTTATATTTTTTTAAACTTTAAAAACATTAATTTTTAATTTTAATATTTAATTTATTTTATTTTTTTAAGTTAACTTTTCACTAATTTTAAATTCACTTAATCTACATTTTAATTTTAAGAGATTTTTCCTCAACCTTCTTTTTCAAAAATCCAAATTCAACTCCGTTAATGTCACTAAATTTAATTTTACATTTCTTTAAACTTTCTTTCTTTCTTTAATTCTTTAATTCTTAAACTTAATTTTTAATTTTTTTAAACTTAATTTAAAACTTAAATTTTTTTGAGGTTTTTCCTCAACCTTTATCTTTGCCGACTACATTTCAACTCCCTGATTTAAATTTTACTTTATTACATCAAACCTTCTCATCTTCATTCATTAATCTGCAGATAAAAACCTGTTTATTAATAACAAGTAAGAAAATTATAGTCGGTCTAGACCGACTATACGGTACCCTATACCATGCGTTTAGAAACCCTATCTCTTAGGCCCAACTAACTGGACATTGAAAATAAGCAAAAACCAAATTTGAGTGGGATTTTTATTAATTTTTTTGGCTGCAGATATGAAAAAGTTCATATCGGATGCTATATCTATAAAGGGACTAGGTCCAAAAATGGACCGATCTTGACAATATTTGGTAAAGTCACTTTTATTTTGAAAAAATATATACAAACCAAATTTGAGAAAAATCTGTGCAATATTTTTGTTTTTTGATAGATTTAAGTGAAGATCGGGAAGCAGCTCTATATGGGGTCAAAGGGATCATTTTTGGACTACTCATTAGTGGATGTAATGAACGCATACAAACCCAATTTGAGTAAGATCTATATGACAATTTGGATCTTATGGCAATTTATGTCGATTTCATATGGGTAATTTGTATGGGGGCTAGGTCTGAACATGGACCGATTCTCACCAATTTCAATAGCGTTCATCCCATGGCCGACAAATGCTTATATACCAAATTTCGTCAAAATATATTCATATTTGCGACCTGCAGTTTGATTACAAGCTTTACATGGACACACAGACGGACGGACGGACGGACGGACGGACATTGTTAAATCAACTCAGAAAGTGATTCTGATTCGATCGGTATAATTAAAGATGGGTCTAGGTCAAATATTTTTGGTTGTTACAAACAGCAGCACAAAGTCATTATACCCAAAACACATAGTGGTATAGGGTATAAAAACAAAGTCACCACCAATTCAATCAGAACATTCATATGCATTCATAATATTCTCTAGTATTTATAACACTCACACTCATATATGACTATGAGAGCAAGTGAGATCAATACAAGAAAATACGTGGTTTGACCAGCATGATTGCATATGAATGTGTTCATGATTTACTTCAACACAATGAAGAGAAAAAAATACGCCATAAAAAAAATGCCATCAACCTATTACCATATAAGTTGTTGTTTATATGTACATACTTGAACTTGAAAATAATTTCAAGATCAAGGTTATTATTTTTTTCTTCTTTCTTATTCTGCTTGTAACAGAAATTCTTTTGTTACAGTGCAGAGCAAAAAAAAGATCACCGTCACACTCACGGACAATCCTATGAGATTTCAAAAAATTTAGATTTGTTAGAAGAAGGCGTGGATGTCTTAGATCGTTCGGATAAATTGCATTTCATTAGGCAGAAAGTTCACGAAAATTTAGAAAAAGCGTATGAAGTGAACAAAAGAAACTATGACTTGAGGACCAGGTCGATTAATTTTTCTGAAAGCGAATTGGTTTACCGACGAAATTTTTCGCAGAGCAATAAAGCTTCTGCATATAATTCGAAATTTGCCCCTAAATTTTTAAAAGCCAAAATTGCCAAGAAAATCGGATATTGCAATTTCAAATTAGTGGATTTAGCTGGAAAAGACCTCGGCGTATACCACGCGAAAGATTTGCAAAAAGCTAACACATAACAAACCCATAACCGTTTTCAGTTGATTTCTCATTTTCAAAGAAATCCAAATCATCTGTTTTGTGACGGCCGTACGAAAAATTCTTCTATTTAGTGTACATCACACAAAAGAAAAAACTAATAACATGTAAACAACACCTTATATGGTAATATCGTTTGCCAATTTTTGTTTGTTGCAAAAAATTCTCCATCAGCATAATTTCATGCATGTATAAAGCTCTCATTCCCTCCCATGTTGTCAGCCATTAACATTGGCTTACCTTGTTCCCCTCATCGTAAGAGGTAGTATTTTTTTACATAGGAATTTAATGAATGTATGAGTGTTAGCTACACGTATGAATGATTGCGATTTTTTTTTTCAAACAAACTGGTTTGTTGATAGATTTTTTTGTGTGCAAAAAAAAAATTAAAAGGTCTTGAATAATTGGGTTGTTGAAAGAAGACGAAAAATTGAAAAATCATCAAGTTCTGGAGTCGGGTGGATGACGGTCTTTTGAGGCGTAAAGTTCTTAAATAGTGCTCTCTAGTTTTTAATGCAAAGGTTTTAATTAAAAAAAAAAAAAACAAAATTGAAGTTTTGGTTGGCAAAGAGACAGGTTGGAAGAAACGAAAAGAAATTTTAACAGATATTTTAAACTCTATAAATTTTTAAAAACTGAATATATGGGAAATTTTTATTGAAAATGTGTTTAAAACTAAAAAGAAATGTAAAAATAAAAGATATAATAATTTTAACTAATAAGTGACGAAACTAAAATAGCATAAGTAATAAAGTTTTATAATTTATGATTGTGTTAAGAAAAAAAAGGAGGATTGCTATTCTGACTGTGAATAAGAACTAAAAAAACAAAAAAAAAAGTTTTCATCATTTATTTCTATACATTAAATATGCCAGAAAAAAATAAGCAAGCTTATTGCGAGACACAACCGCGGCGTCCGGCGGCAGCAGCTTCATCGGTACCTCATCGGGATGCAACACCAGCGGCTGAAGGTGGTAAATCGTCCAATTTATAATTTGTATTTAATTTCTCTTTAATTCCTTAATGCCCAAGTAATCAAAAAAATTATTATTAATAAATTATCAACATTTCCTATATTGAAATTAAAGGTTTTATTAAAACCTTTCTAATTATACATAAATTGAATTTTTTCTAAATTTAAATACAAAATTTTGAAAATATATAAAAATTTTCTAAGCTTATTTTATAATAAAAAAAAAAAAAACTTCCACAAATTTATATTAAAATTAAATATTTCTACCAATGAAATTATTAATTAACTTAAAATTACCAATTTATACAAATATAAAGTGACATCAGCAACGGTTCATGGGATAGCTGTACTCCTGTAGAAAGAACTAACCAATTATATAATTCGAGTACAGTCCCGAAAAAAAAGTACAGTTGAGAAAAAAAATTAATTTTGAATTTGAATAAACTTTTCTGACTATAAAATTTACATAAAATATTCTATGAAATTTAAACAAAAAATTTTCTAATTCTAAAATTAAACTAAATATATAAAATGGGTTAGATGTAATATTTTTGCTATAATTAAAATTTTTCCTAAAATTAAAATTGGGCTATAAATAAAAATTTTTCCTAAGATTAAAATATGCCTATAAATAAAATTTAGCTATGAATAAAATTTTACTATAAATAAAATTTAGCTATGAATAAAATTTTGCTATACATAAAATTTAGCTATGAATAAAATTTTGCTATAAATAAAATTTGCTAAAATTAAACTTTTCCTGAGTTTTGCTAATTATGATTTAAAATTAAATTTAAAACCCTTAAAATGAAGGGTAAATAAAACTTTTTATAACCCGATGTAGAAAACCAAACCAAACCAAATTCTTATCATTTAAGTGGGTTACCTCCAAATAAGATGGATCATAGGTAACAAGGTAGGGAGGGCAAAAGGGGCAGAACACCTCGTCCAAAATCCCGAGGTAAGTATGGCCATCCGTCCCATTAGCGACAGTTTACAGTTTTTTTTTCATAAATCTCACGTGATATACTGTAGTGCGGTTTCCCTGGGCCTGAGCAAGACCCCACCCATCCGGCGAGCTAGGCCCCACGCCAGCAAAGGCTCAGGGAAACGGAAGCGGAAATTCCACCACCACCGCACCATTACAAAACAAGAGATTAAACTACAAACAAGACACGGAGAAATGTGCACAAATTTACAGGCAAATAGTAAACAAACACAAAAGAACAACAATTGCAGTTTAGTAGTTAAAATATATGCAAAGGGCATAGGATAGATTTTTTGTTTTTTGTATTTTTATTGTCTTTATTTTGTTTATCAACAAAATTAAATGTAATATTTTGTTTATTTTTTATATATTTTTGAAAAGATGTGTTTATGTGTTAATGTATGTATATAATTTTTTGATTCAGATCCCTGATGATGACTAACGACGTTTGTCGAAATATTGGATATAATAAAAATGAAAATAAAAATCAAAAATAAGTTTCGCTTATTATTTTTATTAATCTTCTTGGACCTCAAGCCGAATTGAATTATCAAAACATTTATAAAAATTAATTCAAAAATTTTAAATTTTAAATGAACTCAAAAGCAAAAAATACAATATGAGGTCCTCATAATAATTTTTTTTTTGCAACTTTATTACAAATAATTGGCAAAGAAGAAATGCATATTGTTTACGAACTTGACTTAAATATACAATTACTAATTTATAATGCATTAATATATTATTGTAACGTAAAAATACATAAATGGATTTATTTAACCCCTCCTTTTGACTATTAATGGAATTACAACATTCCATTTTTGGGCTTTTTTTTAGCTTTTTCCAAAAAGTAAGATACTGTAGCACTTCCTTTATATACATATATATTTTGATATATTGTCAACACTAAAATAGTGTAAAATAATATGTTGCTGATATTCGCCCAACATTTTATGGGGCATTTATATTTTTTCGCCGGAGCATGGCCTAGCCTGGAAATGATAAAACCACGAGTAAAGTTTCCCTAGCGTGGCCTAGCATGGAAATGATAAAACCACGAGTAAAATTTCCCTCCTTCATCTGGCTATAAATAAAGGTTCCCACTTTGTCCAGGAACGTTACTACAAATTTTTTGCATGGAAGACTTTTTATATCCGCCTATGCCTAAGCTTCAATTTGACGTTCCGTGCTCCATGGTATGGAGCCCCATTAGTGTTCCCAAACTTAAACATCCACTCCCATAATAAGTATTGGAATACATTTTAAAAATTTTGCGTTGCCAACTATTCATTTAAAATTCGATGCTATTTTTTCGAGGCTATCGCACACACCCCTACAAGAACAGTGACGGTCATTTGACCGGTGATATGACCGTCACTACTGATTGAGGTGTCGGTCATCGCGCAGAACAAAGCTTCTATCATTTTATTAAGGCAAATATGCCAAAACTGACCGAAACTTTTGTGTTCATGTGATTTTGCATCTTACTCTAACCCACAGCGGCGTAAACAGTGGCGACAGCTCGAAAAATACAACACTGTATTTTTGTTTTAACAATCAAATCAGGGTTGCATTTTGTAAAGAAATCGGAAGCAACAGCTATATTAAAAAGTATATGCTATCACCTTTATACACGTTGTATACATTGTTTTTATTTATTTGTGATTATTACTGTCAAAAATTCTAATTTGGGAAGAAATTTTTTGAAAATTCCACAGCACAGTTTATCACAAATAAAATTTTTGAAATAAATATAAAAAATAAATAATAATGGCATTAAAGTAACAGAATATGCATTATAGTTTAAAAAGAAAATGTGTAAATACTATTGTACAGAAAAAAGCTAAGCAACAGGAACACCAATGGTTGTTTGCCCAACAAATCTAGGTGTTACAAATGTCCACCGTGAAAACTTAAGTGTTAGAAGAACCTCCTGAGGCGGACAAATAGAGGGATTAAGGATTCTGCAGAGTTAGAACATAGAGGAATTACAGAAACAAAGATGAGCGCACCAACTTTCATGGCCAATTCAAATTTCACACAAGTTAATGCTGAATTAAATAATGTATTGGTCGGTACGGTTGGAGAAGCTCTTTTAACAAGAGAAAATATATTAACCGAAGACAAGTTGCAGTTAACACCCACTACAATTTTAATGTATTCGCTTTGTGGTTAGGGTATAATGACTTAGTGCTGATGTTTGTAACCATATTTAATTATACCGAGTGGCTCAATCACTTTGTGAGTTGATTTAGCAATGTCCGTCCGTCCGTCTCTGTGTCCATGTAAACCTTGTAATCAAACTACAGCTCGCAAATATGAATATATTTTGATGCAATCTAGTATATAAGCGTCTATCGGCCATAGGATGAACGCTATTGAAATTTTTGAAAATCTGCCCATGTTTAAATTTGATTTATGCTTATTTTCTATATCCAATTAGTTGGGCCTTAGAGATAGGGCCTGTGAACGCATGGTATAGGGTATCGTATAGTCGGTCTAAACCGACTATAATTTTCATATTTGTTTAACTATTAGCTTCTAAGTGGGTATTTACACATTTTTCTCCTAAAAATTATAATGCATATAAGTAGATACAAACGTGAATTAGTAAAAAATTAAACAATGTTATTTATATATATATTTTTTTTTTTAATATAGTCTGTGTTTGTTTAATGGGTTGTGATCTTGGGGAGGCAAGACTCCATACGTTACCGAGGGATCCGAACCGGTATGTCTATATTTATATATTTTTTGTATATTCTAAATTTGTTATTTTTTCTATATTAAATTGATATTCAGATCTTGTTTAGTATTTGTTGTTTATACAGTAAAAGCACTGTTATTCGGAATGCTTGATGATGAGAGCATTCCGGATAATCACAAATTCCGGATAAATTAATGTTTCATTCAAACTCGAGTTTTTACGAGAATTTCGCTTGATTTTATTATTTTTTTAGGATTCTCGTTTATTTAGTGCCAGAAAATACTTTACACATTCCTTTCAAATAGAACAATGCTGCATAAAACCAAAAAAATAAAGGAAAGTATATTTGAAGAGGTCCATAACAAACCGCAATAATTCCACCAGAGCAATTTTTTGGAAAAATTAATAAATTTAATTAAATTCAGTAAGATATATTGGAATTGTTTCATTTTCGCCAGGTGGTACTGTTTCTAACAGAAAAGGACGGATCTAGACCAGAGGTCGAAAAAAATCAATTTCTACACCACGAAACGCTGGAAGATGTTATTTTCATAAATAATGTTTATTTCACCAATTATATTGTAACTATAATAAACTTTTTCTTACATATTTATAACAAATAATAAACATCTTTTACAAAAGTCAATATAGTGTTTTTTATTAAAATCCAATGGTTTTTTTTTAATAACTTTTACAATTAGGTGTTCGATTTACAACAAAGTTGCTAGCTTTACAAAGTTACACAACAAATTTACCTTTATATATCCTAACAAACTTTGTGCATCAAATGCTGTAAACTATAATCTGGCTGTAAACTATATCCAGCAAAATACATTCAGATTTAAAACCAGATAGTTTTCTCATGGTTAACGGCCGTCTTAAAATAATATATTTTGGTATTGCGAGTAATATAGCCACTGATTCAACGAGTATACACTCGCAGAAATGTCTCCTCAAGCGCCGATGCTACTGCTGGAACTGCTCCGAGTGCCATTGGCGTTGTTGTGTGGTGTGTTGTGGATTGGAAGGACTATATGCGCTGTTAGATTGTCCAGATTTGTGACTACTACAAATTTACGGTTGCTGTCTAATCTGGGTTGTGAAGACCGGTTCTACCCAGTGATTTAAAGGTACTGATAGGACTGTGCCAGCACAAGCTTTTACTGCCTCTGGACACAAACGTTTAGGCACATCCCGCAAGTCTTTTTGATCTATTCCTTTATCCGAAAAACTGCCTCCAACAGCAGCTTTGCTTATTGTACTCAACAATTTTTCCTGTTGCTATAAGTACACAAATTTAAAAAATAAATAACAATCAATACTAAATATCTTAATAAACAATGATTATCATATCATGCACAGAAGAGGCAGAAAAATATTTTGTAGCAAAGAAAACTGGAAGAGTTTGGTTTAAAACTTCGATTATATAGTCGTCACTGTAAGGTTTAAAAACAAATGCAGTACATATATGAATACCAGTGATTTCAATATATATATATATTATTAACTTACATTGTTTTTCTGCTTTTGGTTCTTGCAATTGTTACAACAAATCCTTTTCTATGCCACTGAAATTTTCTGCTACCTTTTCAACTTTAAGTTGGGCTTTCTTAGCTACTTCTGCTTGTAGTCCATCTACTAATTTTTGTAAGTCATTTGTTGTTTTGTCTGTTTTACATTTTAGTGAAGTTGTTTTTCTTTATACTTCAATCCCATTTCCAAATACTCAATCAATTTTTGTAGTTCTTGGTGGTTTTGTATTTGTTGTTCGTAATTGTTAATTTTTGGAACTCACATTTTAAGGGTTTACTAGCCTTTATAAAATTAAATCTGTTCAACAGGCTGTTGTTTAGAAGCGTTCTCAATTGTAGATATCTGTTGTTATATTTGAGATTTTGTCTTCAGTTGCGGCTAATTTTTATTCCTTTTCAGCTGGATGTCTACTTATAGGAGTAAAAAAAGTGCCAACTAATATTTTATTTATAAAGCCAATGGTGTGGTGCCCAAAGCATTGAATAATATCGGACAAATTTCGATTTAGGACCACTCACGCGCAAGTCATAATCCAAAGCATTAATACCACAATTCAACTTGCGAAAAGTTTCGTGACTCGCCACCAGCAACTGGACCAATAGTTAGCTCAACTATAGTAATTTTTGATTCCTTCCTTTTGGCCCTGGGTTGAGCAGTGGTGAATGTAACTGGCAAATTTACCAGCATTTATACCAACATTACTGGTATTATCACAATCACAAGCTTTAGGTTTTAATATGCACCTATTATACCTTTTACTTCTGAAAAGGAAATACCACAGATTACTAAATTTAATGTTAATTTGTCAAAAATACAATTTTATGAATTTTTTTCAATGTTTATAGTCACTAAATTTCCATTGTTTTTATTTTTATGCTGTCAGTGGTTGAAAACATGTTCTATAGCTGTTCACTTGCACACATTATATTTTGTATATTCTATTTTTTTAATCTCTTTCGCACTTCTTTACCAAAACAAAATGGAGAAAAAGGTAAACAAAGCCATACGGTTCGAGATTGCTTTTTTGACAGCTGTCAAGCTGTCACAACTGGTATAAACTGTGCTCTAACCTATGAAAGGATGATGTAAACCATATAATATATATCTGAACTGCTGACTCTACCGCTGTTTAGTAGTCAACGATGATAGATATATCCATCATCGCTGACGGTCATACTTGACGGATATATACATCATCATTGAAAAATCAAAAATAGAAATAAACATTAAACATTAAAATATTAAAAACACAACAATATCACCAATTCCGAAACGTGTCGATAACTTTGAGACAATGTTGAATGTTTAAACAACTTTGCTCACTTTTCACTCGAAACATCCCTCAAAGCGGTCCATAACTTAGCACTGAATAAATTGACTAAACTCAATAGAAATTTCCAGTAATGGGCCTTAGTGCAATCAGTAGGTTCTTAAAGAAAACAATATATTATAACACATATATCAACAATTTATATTAAAGCTCACTTTTTGAGTGTTGTGAATTAACAATTTCGGCCAAACCTGATACAATTCATTTGGAAAATTGATGAGTAAATGATGTATCCATTCAAATACTGCTGCCTTTGTTTGTACAGAACGGTGTGTGAGATATTATTACTTTTTTGTTTTGGAATTGGTACAATTTTTGCAATTTTCCAAGCCTTAGGAAAATAGCAGATATTGATGCAATTGTTAAAAATTACTGTTAAATATTCAAAAGCTTTCATTGGAAGTTTTCTTAATAAATAATTTGAAATATTATCCAAACCAGATGATTTTTTGTTATTTATTAATTTTGAATTTTCTAAAAGAGTATCTAAAGTAGTAAATTTTAAATCATTAAGATTATTTAACGAAGTAAAATTACTATCGAACGTTGAAATAGAATTTGTAATTTGGGAAATTACATTAGCAATAGTCTCTTTTATATCCGAAGTATCTCTATTTGGAGAGGAGTGTTGATAAACAGTAGCAAAATGATCTTTCAAAACATCTAACTTCTGATTAAAATCCTTAATGTAGACACCGTTAATCGATATGTCCTAGACCCTTGATCGGTTTTTATTTCCGATAACATTGAAAATTTGCTTATAAGCCATTGGTCCTGGTTTTATTTCCATAAGTTTATCATTGAAAATTCTAGCTTGCTCCAATTCTATTTCTTCCCGGATTATAACTTTAATTAAATCAATTTGTTTCGAGATAAGCAAATAATGGGGATGCCTTCTGTTTAATGTTTGGGAGAAAATACGTTTTAAATCTCTTTGCCAATTATATTTAATTTTTAGAAGCTTTTTTACAATTTCTGAGGCAACAAATTTCCGATTTCTGGTTTCAAATTCTTTCGAATGCATTCTTGTTATGAAGTTAATCGTGGTCACAAATTCATTAATATAATAATCAATTTCTTCCGTTGATAAATTTCTATTATCAGAGGGGAAGTGATTTAATAATGCATAACTTACATCAATTTTAAATGCATTCCAATCTGTATTTTTAAAGGAAATAGAATGGTTGGGAGAATTCAAAAGAAAATTAAAATCGGAAAATAAAATTTGAATTTTTAAAGGAATATGGTCCTACTTTTGAAATTTTTATCGAAATTATTAATGATATCTGTACTCACAATAAAATGATCCAAATGAGAGGATCCGTTTGGATAAGTGCGATATGAGTCGGATAACTGAAAGAGATTCATGTTGAAGCCAGTCTGATAACACTTCGTCATTAAAGTTGTTTACAGATTCTCCCCAAACTATGTTCTTTGCATTGAGATCACCACCCAAAACTAATCCATCATAATTTCTCGAAAATTCTAAAACCGGTGAAAGACCACCATAGATAACTTGACGGATAGAGTTACTAGGAAAATAAATAGAGCCACAAATAATTTTTCTATTTCTACCATTAATCGAGACGTTTAATTCTACAAACAAATTTGGAAAATTTAAATCAGGAATATCAATTTTTAAATAGGAAAATGATTTTTTGAGGGCAATTCCAACACCTAAAGAACTTTCATCCCTTAAAACATTAAAATTATCTAAAACAACAATCTTTTCCTTGGGCAGATGCAGTTCCTGTAAAAAAGCAATATTAATTTTACACTGATCGAGTAATAAGTTAAGTTCAATTTGCCTACTAATATTAACAAGTGAACCAACATTAAAAGTTACTAAATTCATAAATTTACGGACCATATACATTTTGGATATCTTTCATTATACTCATGCACTCCTTTTTGGCACGTTCCTTTGACATAGTTTTGTAATTAACTATAAAGTTTTCAATTTTATCTTCTAGAGAAATAGGCTCTGAATCACAAAAGATTTTTGCGATTTTCAAAAATTCTTCAATAATTGCTGGTTTTTCCAGATTGTTTTGTTTGGGAGATGAATTTGAACCTTTAACTAAGCTAGCAAATGTTCTACCTGAGGTAGTGAAATTAGAAAAAGACAATTGCTTTTCAACATTTGCAACCGCTGAACTCTTTCGGACTTTTGATTCTTCTGAAGCTTTTTTCTTAAAAGAGACGTATCTCTTATATGCGGGACATCCTCTAAAATTGGAAGTATGACCGTTTTCTTTACAATTTACACAATAAGGTGTTGCATCACTTCCTAAAACAAAAGCACATTCTCCTGGAGCGTGCTTTTTATCACATTTCATGCAAGCAAACGGACGATTGCAGTTTTTCGAAAAGTGACCCCAAAGTTGACATCTCCAACATTGTGGAATTTTTGTACTGGCCTTTGGCCGTTCCCACGACACCACCTGATTAAGTATATACCTAATGCCAAGAATCTCCTTAACCTTTCGGTTTGGTTTAAGGGTAACTAAAAACAATCCAGTATCAATGGCTTTTTTCTTAGAATATTCTGTTGAAAATTTCGAAACAGAATCTATAGTATCCGGAAAAATTTTATCGAGTTCTAATTTAATCTCATTGATATCGGATTTGTGATAGAGACCCCTACAAACTATACTCTGATGTTTCAACTCTTTGGGAGTATATGAGTAAGATACAATTTCTTTGTCCCGTAATAGTTGCATCATTTCAGAGTGGGCTGATGCATCTTTAAGATATAATTTGCTTTTAAATTAAGATTGATTCTGAATTTTAAATTCTATGTTTTTTGACTTGAGTTGGTCAATAAGAGATTTTATATTGACATTTTGGAGAAATATGGGAGGACAAAATGAATTCCTGGTCATTAATTTCTTTTTTAGATTATCATTGTTTTCATTAATATTATGATTAAAATTATTTATATCCCTTTCGGACTCTATATCTAATTCACCTAATAGTGAATACTTATTTGTGCGATTAACATTTGTTTCTACTTGTTTTGAATTATTAAATTTAAAATTTTTTAAATTTATTTTTACGTCACCTTCAAATGTTCGTTTTTTTTTTCATGTTGACAATTTTGAATTCATCATCTGTTGAAGAAATGGAATTTAATTCATAATCCATGTCGGTCTCTAGAATGCCTTCTTGGTCCACAGTTGAGATTCTTCTGTTTTCTAAATTATGTACAAAGTTGTTTGATTCCATGGCCTCTTGAGGTACATCAATTGAAGGCATTAAAAGAGGAGATGACTCTTTTCCAAAAACAGCTTCATGTAGTTCGGTACCCAAATTTTTGTTGGCTAAATTGGGTTTCGTTAAAGTCTCATTCGTTTTATTTTCAGATTGCGTTCTTGACTGGGAAGTGGATGAATTTAAATTCGGCTTGGAATTTAAGACAGCTTTACAATATGTTTTCGGTTTTAAAA
Source organism: Cordilura impudica (assembly GCA_963682025.1). NCBI lineage: Eukaryota > Metazoa > Arthropoda > Insecta > Diptera > Scathophagidae > Cordilura > Cordilura impudica. The sequence continues at coordinate 184,816,192 of OY821518.1, forward strand.
TGGGTTCCGATTGGTGGCCGGGGGTATTTCCATTCAATTTCACATTACTACTGCCATTTGGATTGTTGATTATTGTAGATTTATCTGGAGGACGTCCTCCTGATTGGGATCCAGCCACAACTCCATCCATTTCAGATGAACGTTTATAGATTTTATATTTTTGTTACCCAAAAAATAAAATAATTGTTTTTGAAATAAATTAAAATAAATTTCAAATTTTTATTATTTTATATATTTTTTTTTTAGCAAATTTTATATATAAGTTTTTTTTTCTGATTTAAAAAGCACGACCGCTTTGTTTCACAGTTGACAAGAAACTCAAATGTATCATATTTAAATTTTTATTTCAAATTATTTTTGAAATCATATTTCACATAATCAAATTTTTTAACTATTTTTTATTTTCAAATATCTGTCAGTAAGTTAGTTACTATAGTTCTTTTTCATTTCCAATATATTTTAGCTTCTTTATTAAGTTAAAGTATATCCGTTAACTTTAAATACATTTTATATATTCTACAGAGGTTTTTTAGAGCTGACAACATATTTTTCATTCACAAAACCCATTTTTTAGATTTATTTGAGAAAATATTCGTTGATTCAAGTTCATTTGTTCCTTTCTATTGAATTATTCGCATATATTTTTTTTGTTTCTTATTAAGTTATATTATAACCAATTTTAATATCACTTTTCAGACCTTTATTTACTAAACTTATTACATCAGACCAAATTTTTATTTTTTTTTTTCAAATATTAACGATTTTCAAACATTTTTTTTATATTTGCTTTTCAATTTTTTAATTTAAGTATTCAGTTTTCAGGTGGTGTCAACATTATGATTTATTGAAGCCTAAAAAGGCACTATACATTTTTTTTATTTAAAAAAAGTTACCAAATAAGGAAAAATATGTATTTATGTTTTATTTGAAATTAAAATTTTTACATTTAGATATATTATAGTAGAATGTTAACGTACATTTCTTTTTTCGTTTATATATTTCGTTTATATATTTGTTTAGTAAACAGAACCGCCGAGTTCACTGTCTGTTTAGCAAAACTCACACTATTAGTTATGATGCAATACAGTTTTTGAATTTATTCAGTTAAATTTGAATATTTATTTTCAAGTATTTTTGAGTTAGTTACTATAGTTATTTTTCATTTCCAACATATTTTAGCTTCTTTATTTAGTAAAGATATATCCGTTAACTTTGAATTTAAATACATTTTATATATTCTGTTGAGGTTTTTTAGAGCTGACAACATATTTTTTCATTCACAAAACCCATTTTTTTTCGATTTATTTGAGAAAATATTCGCTTATTCAACTTTATATATTTCTTTCTATTTAATTATTCCAATATATTTTTTGTTTCTTATTAAGCTAAATTATAATCAATTTTAATACCACTTTTCAGACCTTAATATTTATATACTAGATTTGTTATTATATCAGACCAAATTTTTATTTTTATTTTTTTTCAAATATTAACGCCTTTCAAACAATTTTTTATATTTGCTTTTCAATTTTTTAATTTAAGTTTTCAGTTTTCAGGTTTTCAATTTTTAATTCAAGTTTTCAGCTTTTAATTTAAGTTTTTAAATTTTTATTTTTTTTAATTTTTAGTTTAATTTATTATAGATAGGTGTCTTTCAGTTAGTTCCTATAGTTGTTTTTTCATTAATATTTTAGATATTTCATACTTTTTATTAACTCTAAACATTCACATGACTTTCAGTTAGTTCTTATAGTTGTTTTTTCAAAATATTTTTAAATCTTTCAGTTAGTTACTATAGTTCTTGTTCATTTCCAATATATTTTAGCTTTTTTATTAACTAAAAATATATCCGTTGACTTTGAATTTGAATACATTTTAAATATTTTATTGAGGTTTTTTAGAGCTGACAACATATTTTTCATTCACAAACCCCATTTTTTTTTCGATTTATTTGAGAAAATATGCGTTTATTAAAGTTTATATGTTTCTTTCTATTGAATTGTTCCAATATATATTTTTGTTTCTTATTAAGTTAAATTATGACCAATTTTAATACCACTTTTCACACCTTAATATTTATTTACTAAATTTGTTATTACATCAGGCCTAATTTCAATTTTTTTTTTTTCAAATTTTAACGATCGAATATTTATTTTTTTCAAATATTAACGATTTTCAAACAATTTTTTATATATGCTTTTAAATTTTTAATTTCAGTTTTCAGTTTATAGTTCAAGTTTTTAGATTTTTATTTTTTTAATTTTTAGTTTAATTTATTATAGATAGGTGTCTTTCAGTTAGTTCCTATTGTTGTTTTTCATTAATATTTTAGATTTTTATTCAATTTATTTATTTTAGAGTTTTATAAATGTTTGTAATAACTAGAATCGTTTATAAATTATATAATTTTATTAAAGGTAGAATTAATTCAAAGAAAAAATTTTAAACAGCGCACTAACATGAAGTCACGTTTCTATGCCTTTCCAATTTTCAATTTTCAATTTTTACTTTAGTTTTAATTTTTCAATTTTAATTTAAGTAAGCTGTATATTTCTTTCAATATCGTGTTTTTTCTTTATGGTTTTTAGTAAGGTTAGGAATAACAAAAATTTTATATTTAATTATATTTAAGTTTTTTAATATCATTTTTCTATCCAAATTATAAAAGGTTCCTGCAAAATATCTACAAAATTATTTAAATTTACTAAAATTTAAAAATATTTCTATAATAATTTATTGAAATATTGAAAACTTACTGTATTCTTAGAGATTTTTTTTTCATATTAACAAATTTCATATGAAGTTCTTTTGTATACTTTTTCTTTAAACATATGAAATTCAATCCATTTAGTTGCGATTATTTCGATAATTTTTATGAAAAATTAAAAACCGAATATGATATTTTTTTTTTTACAAAAGCAACATGCAACCTTCGTCTAATACAGTTTATCTTGAATTGTGCTCCGTGTTTTTCGTCAATAACTTTTTTATTAAAGACTTTATAATTTTGTGTTAAATGCTAAAAAATCCGTTTAATTATTTCTGGTTTGTCAAAAAAAATCAATTTAAAAAGCTTATTTTAAAGGCCGTATTTTTTAAATATTTGTTTTAGAAAAAAATAATTTCTTTCTTCAATAAACGAAATTACCAACAATAAACAAATATTAACGATTTTCAAATATTTTTTTTATATTTGCTTTTCAATTTTTTAATTTAAGTATTCAGTTTTCAGGTGGTGTCAACATTATGATTTATTGAAGCCTAAAAAGGCACTATACATTTTTTTTATTTAAAAAAAGTTACCAAATAAGGAAAAATATGTATTTATGTTTTATTTGAAATTAAAATTTTTACATTTAGATATATTATAGTAGAATGTTAACGTACATTTCTTTTTTCGTTTATATATTTCGTTTATATATTTGTTTAGTAAACAGAACCGCCGAGTTCACTGTCTGTTTAGCAAAACTCACACTATTAGTTATGATGCAATACAGTTTTTGAATTTATTCAGTTAAATTTGAATATTTATTTTCAAGTATTTTTGAGTTAGTTACTATAGTTATTTTTCATTTCCAACATATTTTAGCTTCTTTATTTAGTAAAGATATATCCGTTAACTTTGAATTTAAATACATTTTATATATTCTGTTGAGGTTTTTTAGAGCTGACAACATATTTTTTCATTCACAAAACCCATTTTTTTTCGATTTATTTGAGAAAATATTCGCTTATTCAACTTTATATATTTCTTTCTATTTAATTATTCCAATATATTTTTTGTTTCTTATTAAGTTAAATTATAATCAATTTTAATACCACTTTTCAGACCTTAATATTTATATACTAGATTTGTTATTATATCAGACCAAATTTTTATTTTTATTTTTTTTCAAATATTAACGCCTTTCAAACAATTTTTTATATTTGCTTTTCAATTTTTTAATTTAAGTTTTCAGTTTTCAGGTTTTCAATTTTTAATTCAAGTTTTCAGCTTTTAATTTAAGTTTTTAAATTTTTATTTTTTTTAATTTTTAGTTTAATTTATTATAGATAGGTGTCTTTCAGTTAGTTCCTATAGTTGTTTTTTCATTAATATTTTAGATATTTCATACTTTTTATTAACTCTAAACATTCACATGACTTTCAGTTAGTTCTTATAGTTGTTTTTTCAAAATATTTTTAAATCTTTCAGTTAGTTACTATAGTTCTTGTTCATTTCCAATATATTTTAGCTTTTTTATTAACTAAAAATATATCCGTTGACTTTGAATTTGAATACATTTTAAATATTTTATTGAGGTTTTTTAGAGCTGACAACATATTTTTCATTCACAAACCCCATTTTTTTTTCGATTTATTTGAGAAAATATGCGTTTATTAAAGTTTATATGTTTCTTTCTATTGAATTGTTCCAATATATATTTTTGTTTCTTATTAAGTTAAATTATGACCAATTTTAATACCACTTTTCACACCTTAATATTTATTTACTAAATTTGTTATTACATCAGGCCTAATTTCAATTTTTTTTTTTTCAAATTTTAACGATCGAATATTTATTTTTTTCAAATATTAACGATTTTCAAACAATTTTTTATATATGCTTTTAAATTTTTAATTTCAGTTTTCAGTTTATAGTTCAAGTTTTTAGATTTTTATTTTTTTAATTTTTAGTTTAATTTATTATAGATAGGTGTCTTTCAGTTAGTTCCTATTGTTGTTTTTCATTAATATTTTAGATTTTTATTCAATTTATTTATTTTAGAGTTTTATAAATGTTTGTAATAACTAGAATCGTTTATAAATTATATAATTTTATTAAAGGTAGAATTAATTCAAAGAAAAAATTTTAAACAGCGCACTAACATGAAGTCACGTTTCTATGCCTTTCCAATTTTCAATTTTCAATTTTTACTTTAGTTTTAATTTTTCAATTTTAATTTAAGTAAGCTGTATATTTCTTTCAATATCGTGTTTTTTCTTTATGGTTTTTAGTAAGGTTAGGAATAACAAAAATTTTATATTTAATTATATTTAAGTTTTTTAATATCATTTTTCTATCCAAATTATAAAAGGTTCCTGCAAAATATCTACAAAATTATTTAAATTTACTAAAATTTAAAAATATTTCTATAATAATTTATTGAAATATTGAAAACTTACTGTATTCTTAGAGATTTTTTTTTCATATTAACAAATTTCATATGAAGTTCTTTTGTATACTTTTTCTTTAAACATATGAAATTCAATCCATTTAGTTGCGATTATTTCGATAATTTTTATGAAAAATTAAAAACCGAATATGATATTTTTTTTTTTACAAAAGCAACATGCAACCTTCGTCTAATACAGTTTATCTTGAATTGTGCTCCGTGTTTTTCGTCAATAACTTTTTTATTAAAGACTTTATAATTTTGTGTTAAATGCTAAAAAATCCGTTTAATTATTTCTGGTTTGTCAAAAAAAATCAATTTAAAAAGCTTATTTTAAAGGCCGTATTTTTTAAATATTTGTTTTAGAAAAAAATAATTTCTTTCTTCAATAAACGAAATTACCAACAATAAACAACTAATTTGTCAAATTCATAACATTTTACAACAATAAAATACACTAAACAGAAATTACACTTACTCAATAGAACACTTACAAAAAGAAAATACAAAAAACCACAATAGCAATATTTCAAATAACTTAAAACAAGTGCTATATAATTATTTAAAAAAAACAACAATAACAGTTCCTACATAAAATTACTAACAATAAGCCAATAAATTCGAAACATTTTACAACAGCAAAATATACTTAACAGAAATAACACTTACTCAATAGAACATAGCATAAAAAGAAAACACAAAAAAACCAATAGCAAAACCAAACAACAACAATAACAATTCCTTATAAACAAAAAGTGCTGCCAGTTATTTTAAAAATCTAAATCCCCAATAAATCTAAATTAAATCCCTTAAAATGGCATGTTTAAAAAAGGCTGTTCTTTGGAAGGTCATGACGAGAGAATGATGAGTTGCTGGCTTTGTCTTGGTGTATGTCACTTTAAATGCAGTGGCTTATCTGGTTTAGTAGCCGAATCTGTATCGAAGCATAAAAACTTGCATTGGCGCTGTAATGACTGTCAAAAAATTGGCGCTGATTTTTACCGCTTCTTCCAAAGCACTAAAAACAATATTTTGGAAGTTCAAAACCATTTTGCTAATTTATCCGGGCAAATAAACGCTTATGGAAAGCTTTTCGATGATTTCAAATCATTGGATGGACTCCAATCACCTAAATTACCATCTCCAAATCGCCGTAAGTCACCCAGATTCATGAATAGAGAAAACCCTGATAATACTACTGCTTCTTCAATCCATACAACTCTGAATTCTGCAAATATGCTTACGACAATTACTTCTCCTTTGATGCCTCAAAATGCTGTCCTATCATCTTTTAATAAAGCACCATCGATACTTACAACTGATAATCCACAATCTTTTACAAATACTGCTCCTTTGATGTCTAAAACTGCAATGCTACCATCTTTAAATAATACGTCCTTGACGCCTACAACTGCTATACCACCATCTTTAACTAATGAAGAGGCGTTACCGAAACAACTAAAAGTAATACCGCCAAAAATATCTATTTTTATTTCGCGTCTTTCTTCGGATACCTCCACTGATGATATTAACTTTTATATAAACTCTAAACTAAATTATAAAGCTGATGTTACGATATATAAATTTTCCTATTCCGTACCAAGAAGGATTACATCTTTTAAAATAACCGTTCCGTTCGATCTTTATGAGCAAATCGTTAACCCTGGTTTCTGGCCTGTAAATACTTTAGTTCGTGAATATGAATTTAAAGAAAATCCACGGAGAAACAACATTGCTGAGCTTCCGCCCCGACATCGAATAAATGAAAATACGAATTTCAACATTAATTCAAAAAACTAGATTCTTTACCCGTTGAATCATTATGTATCAGAATGTTAGTGGTTTAAATACTAAAATGTCTAATCTACTAGTTAACAGTTATGATTTTAATTTTCATGTTATCATCTTTACTGAGACATGGCGGAAAGATAATGTTTTTAATTCTGAGTTACTATGTAACAATTATCAAATATATAGATATAACAGAAACGATCGTAATGGTGGTGGTGTTTTAATTGCTGTGTCATGCCTGTTTGCTTCCGAATCTCCTCAATCTTCATCTTCTCCAAATATTGAGTTTGTCAGTGTAATGATAAACCTCAATTATAAAATCATTTTCATAACCTGTTCGTATATACCTCCTAATTCTCCCGAAGAAGTACACCTTAAACACGTTCAGGCCATCAAATCAGTTGCTCAACGTGCTAAACCTGAGGATTTAATTTTTGTTGTTGGAGATTTTAATTTACCATCTATAATATGGAAAAATTTGCCTGATGCTCCGGATTTTATTCCAATTAAATCTAATAACTGTGATGATTTAATATTGAATGAGATAGTTGATCTTAGTCTTTACCAGATGAATGGCGTATTTAATGAATACGGTAAACTGCTAGATCTGGTATTTACAAATAATCCAGAAGATTGTATAATAACTCGCTCTGATCCTATCACCTTGTCGGAAGATCGCTTTCATCCAACTATTGAAATTAGCTGTGTTTTGCCTACTTTTGGTGGATCCAATATTCGTATTAATAAAGATAAATTTTTTTGTTTTAAACAAACCAACTATAGCAAATTTATTGATCTTATTTCTAACACTAACTGGAATGATTTGTTGTGCCCTACTTCTATTGATTTAATGGTGGAGGTCTTTTATAGAACTATGTATTCTTTTATGGATGAATGCATTCCAAAGCGTTCTGTCTACAAACGAACTGGCCCGCCTTGGAACTCAAAACAACTATCAAGATTAAAAAAAATTAAGAACAAGTATTATAAGAAGTATAAAATTTTTGGTTCTCTTGTATTTTTTGAAAAATACTCCACTCATCGTGCCGAATATAATATTCTTAACAATTATTTATACAAAAACTATCTAAACAAAATGAAGGAAGATTTCAATCGTAATCCTAAAGCATTTTACAACTTTGTTAATACAAAAAGAAAAACTACTGGTAATCCATCTGTAATGAAATTTAACGATATCGAACCTAGTGATGATACTATAATAAGTAACATGTTTGCAGACTTTTTTGCTAGTACATATTCTGTTGCTCAATATTGTTCCAACAGCTATTCATATCCAATAAACACAAATCAAGCTATATCTTTTCCCCTAATTGATAAGGCAGAACTTGCTAATAGCCTGAAGAAACTTAAAGTTTCATTTACTCATGGACCTGATGGAGTACCTAGTTCTATACTCAATTATTGTGCTACTTCCTTGGCAACACCACTGACTTTGTTGTTTAATGCGTCAAAAAAAAAACGGTTATTTTCCAAAATTTTGGAGAGCTTCTTACATTATTCCATTATTTAAATCTGGAAATAGATCGGATGTTTCTAATTACCATGGTATTGCTAAACTTAGTGCAATCCCTAAGCTTTTCGAGAAATTTATTACAGATTTTTTGTGCTATCACTCATCGTCAATTTTGTCACCATTTCAACACGGATTTCGGAAAGGAAGCTCTACCGTTACAAATGTGCTTCATTTTATGACAATAATTAACGATGGTTTTGTCAAGAAAAAACAAACGGATGCAGTATACACCGATTTTAGTAAGGCTTTCGATAAAGTAAACCATAACCTTCTACTGATCAAATTGGATTTATTAGGTTTAACACCATTAAGCCTTAAATGGAGAAAATCATATCTTTCTGAGAGAACACAACGTGTAATGTATAATATTATGTCATCTAAAGATAGTACTGTGACTTCTGGTGTTCCTCAAGGCAGCCATCTTGGACCAATTCTTTTCTCCCTTTTCATCAATGATCTTCCAAAAGTGATAAATTTTTGCAACGTTTTAATGTATGCTGATGATGTTAAAATTTTTTTAAGTTACTGTCAACATAATGATCATATTCATCTTCAATCGGATCTCAACAATTTCTTTTCGTGGTGTAACCGTAACCTAATGGAACTAAATTTGAAAAAATGTAAATGTATGCGTTTTTCTAGAAATAATGTTTTTCCTGCTAACTACTTTTTGGGGGGATATCAGCTTGAACTTGTTGATACTTTTCTGGATTTAGAGATTCTACTTGATCCTAAGTAGATAAGATATAGGAGAACCAGTATTTTTAATTTTCGGCACCGTTAGATGGCGTTGTTTGGTTGATGTCTAGACTAACTAACTTGAAGGCAAGACCCGCTAGGGGCTTGCCTGGAAAAAATTTTTAGTAGATAAGATATAGGAGAACCAGGAATTTTTCATTTTCGCCACCGTTAGATGGCGCTGTTTGGTTGAGGTCTATAGGAGAACCAGGTTTATAGGAGAACCAGGAATTTTTCAATTTTTGCCCCGTTAGATGGCGCAAAGTTGAATAACTTTTTACTATAACATTGAATAACTTTTTACTTTGCTATGTGTAGCGAAGACAGATTAAATTATTTCTAATCAACTGAAAAATACTTTCATTAAATGCATACATATAAAAATTTACCACACAATTACCAAAATACTTGAATCGAAACTAAACATGATTGCAACAAATCGACAGTTTGTAAACAATAAAACAAATAGAAACATATAAAAATTGGGTCTATGAAATAACTCCCACGAAATAAGTACCACTTTTAAAAACGAAATAAGTCCCACCAAAAATTGCTTAAAAAATGAAATAACTCCCACGAAAAAAGTCCCACTTTTGAAAACAAAATAAGTCCCACCAAAATGAAATGATTTAAAATAACTCCCACTCAAAATGAAATAACTCCCCCTTGAATAATATATTTCTTAAATGAATTAAGTCCCACTTTCATAAACGAAATAAGTCCCACTTTTTCACTGTTTAATGCGATTTCAAATAAGAAGTATTTGGCTCTTCGAAAAAAAACACACGTCGAATAATATGAATAATGAAAGCAGAGGAATAATAAAGAAAAATCGTATGCAAGCTTGCAGAAGGCTTCTTAATGGAATGGATTTTACGAATTTTGATAGAGTTCCAGAATTTATTATTGATTCTTTTTTCGGTCAAGGAACGTATAGAGAACGCCTACTAGTAACAACGTTTGGATTCGTAAATGGATTAAGTACAGATCAATTGTTCTTATTATTAGGATGGAAACCGTTTCGGAAGAACCATCAGATTAAAATTATCGACCTTTATAAATGGCTTGAAGATCCAGTGCATGGTATTATAGTTTTAACGTGGCATTGGGATTAGTTGTATTTTGTAATGGTGATATTAGAAAACATGGAACACGAATTCCACTTTCCTACTAAAAATATAATAAAACACATACATACGTAATTACGTCAACAATTTTTTTTAATATTGTTTTTCCAGTAGTTAAGTTCGGTACCTATTTGTACACATTTTTTTAAAGTTTTTTTATTATATTATAGTAAGTATAAAGTAATTAATAACAAAAAAAGGAGAGCCATGAGAGATAAGGACAAAAAATTATGGTTGTCCCTTTTACGAAATGTCCAATATATAACATTTTGCATAAGAAAAAAATGAGAAATAAAGCCATAATGGCCTTATATTTCATGGCTCTATCGCACCCCTCCATAAAAAGATCATTTATTTCTCAGATAAATATTTGAAGGGTTTCATTAACTTCTGCACGACAGAATGGACATACTAGTTTACTGGTTTGATCAATTTTGTGAGTTTGCATTGTAAGACAGCATTCACTGCAAATTTTCAAGTGCTTACAAGGAAAAAATAAGATATTTGGCTGCTTTATGAAACAAACCACGCACATATTATTATTAATTGTATTCTGGTTGGTTTCAATATGGTTTAACGACTCGTCTTCAATGTCCTCTTCCAAATATGATAATTCTTCAAAAAGATCTTCATCAGGCTCCATTTGTACAATTAAATTATTTTTTGATAACACCAGTTGGTCAAGGAATTTAGAAGGAGTTATAGTACCTTGTAAGAGATCATTCTTGAATTTCGAAATCATATCTGCTTTCAAAACACAGGACTTTTTAATACGCTTTTTTCCCACACTACCATTGGTATTCATCAATAATTCAAATTTTCTTACTTTTTCAAATTCTTGCATCTGTAAAAATGCTACAAATTTGAAAAAAGTAGCCTTCTTTTGAATGTTTTTTCCTACGACGCTATTGTAAGCTTCTATTGCAGACGTAGTGCGGATTTCAGTATCGAAAACTGAAAAGTTATGTGGACCGATCTGTAATAATGAAATCATAACACCTTTTTGTAAATATTATGTAAAAGGGAATATTGTACCTTTTACATCCATTGATTCTCAAAATATTTCATAAATGATTTGAATCTATCTAAAGCGTTCAATTTTCCTAAATCTTCGGTTAGTAGTTGGAAGCTATCCGAAATGTGCATTCCAGGTAATAATGGAAGAGATAGAAATTTGTGATAAATTCTAGACGCTTCTTTATTTTGCCGAATATATTGAGCGAGCCTTTTGTCCTTCATGGTTATGAATCGACGCAATGCCTGGCAATAATGGAACCAGCAACCAAATATTTTTGAATCAGGGAAACTTTTTTCAATTGCGCTTCTCAATCCTGTTTCATAATCTGTTATAAAAGTTGCTTGTGACAGATCAATAATGCTCCTTTGTATATAACTTAATAAATGCTGATATGCTTTTAGAGACTTTTTGGTCATCAGTACGAAAAGAAAGGGGAATACCTAAAATATAAAAAATAATAAATATATACATATGTATACATAATATAAATCTATATATAGTTATGAATGAAATTAATTACCGAACCAAAGTATTCACAATGTAAGATTAATAGTTGTTTAAAGCTTCCTAGAGGAAGTACAGAAAAGGTACCATCAATTAAAATGTTTCTTTTCGAATTAACAGGAATGCATTCTTTCATCAGTTCAACAGTTCTTTCGGAACAAAAAACGCAATATGCAAAGTCTTTTTCTTGGTAGCATATGTTGAAAAACTGCCATTGTTTATTTCCATTTAATTTGGAATAACCGAATTTATCATAAACTGCTGCGTCTTGGAAAACTCCCTGCACTTCTGCCGGTGTTTTGGGAGAATTTTTAAAATTTTTATTCCCAATATACTGCAAACTCCGCTGTATTTTATCAAAGACAATATTTATACCCTATACCACTATGTGGTTTGGGTATAATGACTTTGTGCTGCTGTTTGTAACAACCAAAAATATTTGACCTAGACCCATCTTTATGTCCGTCCGTCCGTCCGTCCGTCCGTCTGTGTGTCCATGTAAAGCTTGTAATCAAACTGCAGGTCGCAAATATGAATATATTTTGATGAAATTTGGTATATAAGCTTTTGTCTGCCATGGGATGAACGCTATTAAAATTGGTCCATGTTCAGACCTAGCCCCCATACAAATTACCCATATGAAATCGACATAAATTGCCATAATATCCAAATTGTTATATAGATCTTACTCAAATTGGGTTCGTATGCGTTCATTACATCCACTAATGAGTAGTCCAAAAATGATCCCTTTGACCCCATATAGAGCTGCTTCCCGATCTTCACTTAAATCTATTAAAAAACAAAAATATTGCACTGATTCTTCTCAAATTTTGTTTGTACATATTTTTGCAAAATACAAGAGACTTTACCAAACATGATCAGGATCGGTCCATTTTTGGACCTAGTCCCTTTATAGATATAGCATCCGATATGAACTTTTTCATATCTGCAGCCAAAAAAATTAATAAAAATCCCACTCAAATTTGGTTTTTGCTTATTTTCAATGTCCAGTTTGTTGGGCCTAAGAGATAGGGTTTCTAAACGCATGGTATAGGGTATCGTATAGTCGGTCTAGACCGACTATAATTTTCTTACTTGTTTTGCTTTCGTTTTGATTTCTGCAAAGACTTTATTAAGTACTTACTTAATAAATAATAATTATCATGTGGGTGGTACTTACTCCATGCTAGTATTCACAAAAATATTGCGAATACTTCCAGCGCAATTGTTTTCAGTTGGCTTTTACTTTAAGTGTTTTAAGTGTCTAAATGTATTTATGGTTTATTGCTTAGGTCTTGGTTTTTTCTTGGTGGTCTACAAAAATAACGACAGTATAAGTGACACCGTTGGTATTTTTGTGGATTTGTTTATTTTTCGTTAGTGATTTCCGGGTGGTTTTACTAAATGTTTTATATTGCTTAGGTCTTGGTTTTTTCTAGGTGGTCTACAAAAATAACGACAGTGTAAGTGACGCTGAAGGTATTTTTGTGGATTTGTTTATTTTTCGTTAAATGATTTCCGGGTGGTTTTACTAAATGTTTTATATTGCTTTTGTCATGTATTTCTGTACTATAATATTAATGTCGTTGTTGTCGGCGATGATATCTAGTTCGGGTTGCGTGGAGGGCGAGTACGTAACTCCTCCCCCTATTGATATGGGATTCTCCTGAATTCTGTTGATTTTTATATAGCCGTATATTATTATTATGCTTAGAATTAAAACTATGGCTAGTTTTGTTTTGTCTTCTTCGAATTTTTGTATATATATATTTTGTTTATTTGAAAATTGTTTATCTTGGATTAAGATTGTACAGTTTAGGAACTCCAGGAGTGTATTATTAAGTATTGTATGGATTGTCTCTGTTTCGTTACATTTTGATGTGATTAGTAGTTCTCCTGGGTTTTGTATAAGCAATGTGCCGTCATTTATTACTTCTATTTTTGTATCGAGATCTTTAATTAGTTTACAATTGTTTTTAACTACGCAATTGCTGCTTAGTTTAAGCTCGTTGAGCATTTTATTTTCTACAAAGGAGAATGTGTTATTTTGTATTTTAACAATCTTTTCTGATATTTCATCTATTTTTTGATGGTTTTCGTTTGTGATGGGTACAATTGTGTATTGTATACATTCCATGCTGTTAGTTGGTAACTTAATTGCTAGTGTTATTGAGTCGTTATACATCATGACTCCTATCCTACTTAATTTAATTTTTAGAAAGTCAATCTCATATTTATTGATTTCCTCTGCCATTAGTATGGATGGGTGTAAGGTGTTGTATTTCGCTGAGGCTATGTTGTCTAATATTTCGTCAACTTTGTTCTCTAGGTATTGTAGTTTCAGTAATTGGTCGTGGTACGTTAGTCTACTGTAAATATCGTTAGTATGTGATTGTATATTATTTACGTAACTTGCTATTTTGTTTCTGTCGTCAAGTATTGTTTCTTTTAGTATTGAGATTGAGTTATTAAAGTTCGTATTTATTTCGATTTGTTGGTTTATAGTATTTATTGTTTGTAGGTTGCTAATTCTGTTGTTATTGAGACGTTGTTCGATTTGTTGTCTATCGTCGTCGTTCATAGTTCCAAAGAGCCATTTTTGGGCGTCTCCCACTATATTCAGGATGCCTCGCTTTTGTCTCTTGTTATTGGGTGTTATAGACCTAATTTTTGCTGCTATTGTTTTTATTTGAGTTAGTAGATGTTGTTTTGTATCTACTGATAGGGTTTTTATATTCTCCTGTATGTTATACAGTATGTTGCTTAATTCATGTGGTTTTATAATGTGTATTATTAGATTCGTCTCATTGACCATTTCCACGGTTTCTGTTGGTAACATGCAGTATCCGTTAGTTGCGGTTATCGGTGTTAGCGTTATCGATGCTGCAGTTAGGGGAATTGTCATCGTTAGCATTAGTAAGATTAATACCTGCAAATTTGGATGATCGTTTTATATTGGAAGTATGAATATTCCGTAGATTTGCTTTTCTGTATTTCGGTTGTTCTTTGTGCCTGACATTTTTATAATTTTTTATAAATCCGATGTCCCTGTTTTCATTGTATGTTTCCCTGTTTGCATTAGCTTTTTCTAATCTTGTTTGTTTTGCCTTTGTTAGCCTTTGAAAAATAGTGCTATGATCTACTTTAAAATTCTGTACCTCGAGTGGTGAGCATTTTATAGTGCTATGGAAGTTATTATTGTAAAGTGTGATTGCTTTGTTAATTTGTGTTGTTATTGGTAATTTCTCCTCAAGGTTGAGTGTTCTAATCTTTTCTGTCAATGTATTATTGAGTCTTTCTATATCACTATTACCCGTGTGACTGTTTGGTTTTGTTGCATGGTACTGAATACCTTGTTGTTGTAGAAACTCCCTTATTGTTTTAATGTTAAATTCGTTATCGAATACGAATTTGTTAGGTTTTCCTTTTAACGCTATGAACTCTTGAAATTTGCTTTCGAGTGTTCTTTGGTTCCTATCTGATAGATACAAACAAGTAGCGTGTTTCGAAAACTTGTCTATGAAAACGATGAATGAATGTTTGCTATTCACGTATGTATCTACGTGAATTATTTCATTTATCGTTTTGGGTGTTTCTGTTAAATAAAATTTGTTTTTGATTGGGTTTCTATCGTATTTCCCTCCGCTGCATATATCACAATTATTTATGATCTTAAAAATTTGCGTTTTGAGGTCTGGGTTGTATATTAGCGTTTTTAGCTTTTCGTATGTTGCTGTTATACCGCAATGACCGCTTTCATGCTTATGAAAAAGTGCGATCTGTGTTTTTAGTTCGTCCTCAGATTCAATATTTTTTGGTATAATAGAGCATTTTACGAACTTGATGTGGGGATTTTCTGAATATTCCTTTTCTATAGTTTTACAGAGTTGGTAATATTCGCGGTCGTTGAGGTAGGAGTATATTCCCACTTTTCCTTTCGTTAATTCTCTGCGTAGGATATCGAGTGTATACCCTTTATCCATATCGTTTCTTTCTATGTAAATGATTTTGTTTCCAAAAATGGTTTTTATTGTTTCGTCCTTCTCTTTTATGAGAATTATCTGTGTTTTAAACCTATTGACGATCGTCTCTAGAATAGGTACATTGTAACCTAAGTCCTCTTCTTGGGAATGGACAGTCTGTACTTCTAACGAGGCGTTGTCGTCTTCTTGCTCTTCTTGAATTTCCTGGGTTTCCTCAAGATATATTTCATCTTCCCAGTGATGTATTTCATCGTTTCTAATCCTGCTTAGGAAATCGGCTATATTGTTGGTTTTGCCCTTTATATACTCGAGAGAGAATTTATATTATCCTAGACTTATAAGCCATCTTTGGAGTCTTGGATTTATATCCCTTCCCGAGTATTTCGTCATTAACCATTTGAGTGGTTGGTGGTCACTTTCCAGGTCAAATTCTCTACCGAATAGATATGGCCTAAAGTATTTAACCGCCCACACAATCGCTAATAGCTCTTTTTCTATCGTTGCATAGTTGCACTCGTGTTTATTTAGGGTACGAGATGCATATGCGATAGGGTGTCCCTCTTGTGAGAGTACTGCTCCTATCGCGAAATTGCTTGCGTCGGTTGTGACTTTGAATTTTTTGCTAAAATTTGGGTACCTTAATATTGGTGAGTTTGTGACTAAATCTTTTAGTTTTTCGAATGCTACTAAATATGCAGGGTCGTTAATGTTGATTTTTTGATCCTTTTTTAGGCATTTTGACATTGGATACGCGATTTTCGCGTAATCTTTTATAAACTTCCGGTAAAAGCCAGTCATCCCCAAGAGAGATTTTATCTGCTTTCCCGTAGTTGGTATTTTAAGTTTTCGAATAATTGAAACTTTATTGGGGTTTGGTCGAATACCTTGGGTCGTAAGGACGTGACCCAAGAATTGCGTTTCTTTCTTCAGAAAGTCGCATTTATCAACCTGAATTTTCAATTTTGCCTTCCTTAGGAGTTGAAATATTTCCCCCAAGGTGGTTATGTGTTCTTGTAGGGATGTGCTGAACACAAGGATGTCATCCATATAGACGACACATGTCTTGTTTATGTGGTCTCTAAGGACCTCGTTCATTAGCCTTTGAAATGTAGAGGGGGCATTTTTTAGCCCAAATGGCATTCGAATGAACTCGTAATGTCCCGATGGTGTTGAGAAGGCTGTTTTCTTCATGTCTTCTTCCCTGACCAGTATCTGGTGAAAGCCTTTTGCTAAGTCGAGAGTGGTAAAGTATTGTGATCTTCCTAGCTTATTTAATAATGAGTTTAAGTTGGGGATGGGATATTTGTCGTCTACCGTAAATTGATTGAGTTTACGATAATCGATGACGAGTCTATATTTTTTTTTGCCCGAATTATCCAATTTCTTTTCAACTATCCACAATGGGCTATTGTAGGGTGAGTTGCTTTTCTTTATTATGTTCTGTTCTAATATTTATTTAATTTGTCGATTTATTTCTTCCTCGTGTATCTGTGGATACCTATATGTTTTTGAGTAAAGTGGTTTATCGATGGTTGTGTTTATTTCGTGGTGGATCTCATTCGTTGCCGAGAGAGTATCACCTTCTTTAAAGAAAAGATCTTTGAATTTTGCAAGTAACCTTTTTGTCGTTTCACTTTCTTCAAAATTGAGGTGGTCGAGGTTCAAATCTGTACAATTTTCTTGTAATAGTTCTATTGTGGAAACGTTCTCGATTTCCGTTGGGTAATTGTATTCTTCGAAGTACAATTTTGTTCCCAACATATTAATAATTTTATTTTCGCAATCAATTGTTGCCTTTAATTTCGTAAGGAAATTTTGCCCTATTATGCCTGAAAAATGGGGGTTGGAAAAGTCTATTAATTTCCATTTTAAGGTCCCTAGGCACCTGAATTCTTTTGGGAATGGCGTAATGGTAGTGTATTTTACTTCATTTAAACCGTTAATAGTTCTACAGAATTGGGGTTTTTCCAATTCTGTTTTCGGGTATTGCTCCACTAGTATAGTAGTTTTTAATATGCTAGTTGTGGAGCCCGTATCGATTAGGCATCTTATTTTCTGTTTGCCTATTGTAAGAATTATTATGGGGAGTGTTGATCTAGAGGCTGCATTATAAAATTTACACTCTCTGTGTCAGATTCAACTTCTTGTATTGTATCCACTTCCATATATGTGGGGTGATTTGTCACGTTCGGTTGTTGCGCATCGACGCTCATATGTGACGTTTTTGTTTGTGCCGAATTATTTGTCTTATAATTCTGATAATTCCGTTTGTAGTATCCGGATTGATTTTTATTATATTGTTGAGTTTGTTTATTATCGTTATATTGTGTTGGTTTGTTAGTGTTGTTTTGTTGTGACCTATTATTATTGTACTGTGTTTGTTGTTTGTGTTGTGTTTGTTCTGTTTTATTGGTACTGTATTGTGTCTGTTGGTTTTTCTTCCTATGACGGTAGTGTATCGTCCTAGGGTCATCTAAAGCTCTAATTCTAGTGTAATTTGTTATAACTTCGTTTAGTGTACTATTTTGGTCGCTGTGTGATCGTAATGGTACATCTATCTTCTCAATTAAAATGTTAACTAGGTCTTTATCGACTCGATTTGGCTCATATATTTCTGGCCTCGTCTCGTCGTACATATATATCTTATTTAGCTCAGATTTGCTCTTTTCAAAATATGTAAATAATTCTCTAAGGTTACTCACTTTAACGTTTCTGCATCTGCTGAATATGTCTGAGTATGTTGTTCTTGGTCGGTGGTGATCTATCAATTTCGCCTTTATCTGGTCCCATGTTGCATCCGTTCCTAGTCCTCTAATGTAGTCGCCTGCATCGCCGCTAATTTTCTCGTTCATGATTATGGCGGTTGCCAAATTTATCAGTTGCTGGTTTTCTCTAGGGCATAGTGCTAAAACTGCTTCTACTGATGCTATGAAGGCTGTTGCATCGTGGTCCTTATCAAGGCTTCTCAATTGTCGGAATTGTGTTAACAGATCTTTTGGTGTTAACCATAGACCTTGTTGTGGTTGTGCTTGTGGTTGTTGCTGCTGCTGAAGTTGTTGATTTTCATTAAATCGGTCTTGTAGCGACATTTTACTTTTTCCTTTTTCTCGTAGCTGGAAGCGTAATCTGATGTTGCTCAAGTAAGGTTTGGAAAGCACTAGTAATACGTTTTTTCTTCAAGTTTTCGCTGATTCCACGACCGGTTTCGGTAGTGATATCTAAATTTAATTATCTTTATCACTGAAGGGCCCCTTGGGATTTGCAGTGAAAATTTTCTTTTAAATTCTTCAGAATTTAAAGGTTTTTTTTTTTTTTTCAAATTAAATTCTTTAGAATTTAATTTCCGCGACTGCGCCAATTATGTGTCTTTATTTTATGAATTTGGAAGACTGTGCCAAATTATGGTCTTATTTTTTTCTTAAGAAAAAAAATAAAACAAAATAATTTCTTTGTAAAAACACCTTTTAATCTTTTTTTTTTAAATATAACAAACCTTTAGGTTTGTGGTGGGTCTTATGACTAACTTTTACAATAATCTTACTTTGGTATTTATAGAAATTCTTAATTCTAGTTATGATGACATATGGTTTTACAATCTAGGTTATTTTAGTTTTTATTGTTATACATATGGTGGGTTTACAATTTGGGTTATCTTAGTTATGCTTACATATGGATTTACTTTAAGTGTTTTAAGTGTCTAAATGTTTTTATGGTTTGTTGCTTAGGTCTTGGTTTTTTCTTGGTGGTCTACAAAAATAATGACAGTATAAGTGACACCGTTGGTATTTTTGTGGATTTGTTTACTTTTCGTTAGTGATTTCCGGGTGGTTTTACTAAATGTTTTATATTGCTTAGGTCTTGGTTTTTTCTAGGTGGTCTACAAAAATAACGACAGTGTAAGTGACGCTGAAGGTATTTTTGTGGATTTGTTTATTTTTCGTTAAATGATTTCCGGGTGGTTTTACTAAATGTTTTATATTGCTTTTGTCATGTATTTCTGTACTATAATATTAATGTCGTTGTTGTCGGCGATGATATCTAGTTCGGGTTGCGTGGAGGGCGAGTACGTAACTCGTGCGCATTTTGTTTTTACATTATTTAAAAATTTTAGTTCTTTGTTACGTGCCCCAAAGGCCCTGTAGTGGTGATGCCAGCTAGCTCAGTTTGGCTCTTTGGGTCTGGTTCCAACCCACCACTACAGCCCAGGGACAAGCACAATTAAATAAAAGAAATGCAAATAAAAACTACACAAACACAAACCACGGACAGTTAAGAGGGAGGACGAGATAACATGTCCCCCACATTGCCCTCCCAACCTAGGTCACTTAAGTCCTTCAAAAAAAAATCAGGTGACCCCCATACCCACACACACTTACTCATTTTTTTACCACTTACCACATCCTCTAACTTCACCACACGAAAGAAATTTACACCGAACACATAGTTTTAAACTTAAAATTATTCACATTATTTATTCCTAATGATTAAACATTAATATCAGGACCAAAGATTACGTACTAATGAATCTATAAAAAAAAACAATTCTTGACTAAAAACAAAAAAAAACAGATATGTACAGAAAGAATGTGCCGAAATTAATAAATAAAATAATTAATTACTAAAAAAAAACTTGACTTGGTTTCAAATTTCAAACCACAAAAAAAAACCCAAGAAAGTCTACAAAGCTTTTGACTCCATTTTTTTCTGAGCCACGCAACACAAAAAAAACTGGCCTACCTAATGAGCTCGCTAGGATAGGAATACACTGAACCTTGACTAATACCTCTCACAAAAAAAATTACTCAAGATTAACCCGACTTTGTACACTTTCAAACACACGCGAAATACAAACAAAAAAAAAAAAAAAAAATCAAACCTTTAAAAATTGCGGCACTAACAACACGAATTTTAACTTTTAATTACACTTTTGAAAACTTAAACTACCTTATATCTACTATAACCCTAACATTAACACTATTTGATTTTCTTAACTCTAAAATAAATTTATTTTACTTTTCCAAAACTAATTTTACATTCATTCCAGACTCAATTTTATATTTGGCTTCAGGGCCCAGCTTAACAATTTATATAATTTTTTTTTTGGTTACTTTCGACAAATATCTTCACAAAATTTTTTATGTTAAATTTTTATCATTCGCTCTGGACACAATACAATAAGTTTCATAATTTCATTCAATTCTTTCTTTTTTTCTTTTTTTTTGCTTTGGTTAAAATTTTAATAAATAATTTCACGCTGTATTCAGACTGATTTTTCAATTTCAGTTTTCTCCTTGCAAATTAACGATTTTTACACCTTCTGCTTAACAGGCCACGTACACGAACACACATAAAAAGATTACCTGTCTAATCTGGAACATTGACAAAATTTTCTCACTTGGGATTATTGATTGTGAAAACTAGTACCCTCACTTTATCCTGGGAATATCAAAAAAAACCCTCCTAGTTGGTCGGTAGCCTTTCCTTCCTCCAGCAAAGACCTTTAAGGAAAGATTCTTTTAATCCTCCACTTATTTTTTTTACACTAACTTATTTTTCTCAATCAACACTCACCTTAGTTTACTTTCACTTTTGCTTATTTTACACTTTAAATTACTTCACTTTCACTTCACTTCTTTCTTTTATAATTTTAAACTTCGCTGGTCGGCGCCTTAATTAGCAATGATCTCACAAGTATGCCTGAGTTTAGCTTCAGCCCACAAACCTACATGACCTTCCAGGATTTTCTATACACTCGTTTGTCAACTTTCCTTCCCTCTTTCTCTAATTTCTATAGTTATCCTTTTTCCTTGAATAATTCTAGATGGTTCTATATTTTCCTTTTTATTTCCTTTCTGATCGCAGCCATCAACCATATTAACCATTTAAACTATATGAAACAAAAATCAAAACAAACCGTCATTTCATTCATAATTTCAGATGTTTTTCTGTTTTCTGTTTCTCATAGTGTATTAACCTTACCGTCTGGCAACGCCATTTACGATAGATTCCACACTTTGACAACTACCACAACCAACGTCACAGCGAACACATAAAGACAGACACATGAGGTAATTACATTTTGGTTAATTTATCATTTCCAGTCCTAATTTTATTTATTTTCAGACCGCTTAGAACACCTAACCGACCTCATCTTTCAGGGCACCTCAACACGGGTAAGTGTCGTTCCTCTCTCTTGTGTTTTCAACCCATTTATTTTTTCATCTATTTCAGGGACTCTGACACCACAAAAATTACATCTCAACTACATCAAAAAAAAACTTGAACACCACAAATTCAACACAACCTAAGTACTAAACACCCATCATTACCATTTTTAACTCTTTATTTCTTTCCTTTCAGATGCAGCATCTCCCCA
The DNA here is from genome assembly GCA_963682025.1 of Cordilura impudica. Lineage (NCBI taxonomy): Eukaryota > Metazoa > Arthropoda > Insecta > Diptera > Scathophagidae > Cordilura > Cordilura impudica. Next base: position 184,838,419 of record OY821518.1, read on the forward strand.
GCCCCCTCATAAGAGTTGGACGCTCCACCAGCCTACAGGCAAACATCTTTACTCGTTACTGCCAACTAAGCAAAGCTGGCGTTTTTCGATACCGTCACAAATGCTACAATATTAAAATAAAACAAAATCACGAACAATGGAATTTATAAGTAAGTGTAAGTATCTACGTCCCAAAAAAAAATGCCCTACGATCTACCATTAATATAGCTACACATAGATGCAAGGACCAGCGAGTAACTTGGCCAACTTCTAAGGGAGCTATTTAGACGCACCTACATCACATCCGGCCGCAACAAAACTCCGGGGCTCACAAAGTCTGCGCGGGAGGAACGGTGTGCGGGTTTTTTCTTTTCTTCTATGCCAAGGTAAGTAAAGACTGAATTCTTTCTTTAAATAAATAAAAATGAAAACAAATCGGAAATTTTAAAAACAAAAAAAAATTTGTTAAATCATGTCAGAGTTTTTTAAGCCATTCATTCCCTACTTTTAATTTGAAAATTTTGTTTTGTAAGAGTGTATCCTTCAAAAAAAAACAACGGGTGATATTCAAAAGACTACCTGCTTTACTCTCCCGACAAAAAAAATTAAAAAAAATTTTTTTTACATGATTCCAGGTTTCAATTTCAAAAGAATGAATTCTTCAACAAAAAAAAACAAAAACTACTTTTCTCATGACCTTCAAAAGACTCAACTTTAAAAAAAAAATAAAAAAAACTTTATTTCGCCTTTCAAACCAAATAAAACTTTTATCTGACTTTTTAGCTCAGAATTTTATAGGAAAGAATTCTTTGCCAACAAATCCCAAAAATACAAACTTCAATCAGAGTTGTGAAAGAATAAATTATTTTTTTATTTCAAAGCAAATAACTAAAAACCCTTATCTGACTTTTGAAAGAATATATTCAGGGCAAACCCTTTGAAGACTTGCTGATCAGACTATTCGCAAACCAACTCACCGTTTTTCGATTTCTTCGTAGATCTTTGCTCACGGGTGCTTGTCCTAATGTCATCTTACTTCGTTTCAACGTGGGGAATTCTCACGCCCTGAGATGTCTCAAGCCGGGCACTACAGGTAAGTTTATGAAGTATTTAGCATCTAACAAGATTTATTTGTTCTCTCTTTTGCCTTACAGAGTTTTTCCATCGTTTCGCATTGCTGACTCCATAAATTCATCTGATATCCTTCATGTGAGTTTTCACTTTTTATCTTTTTCTTCCTCTTTTTACTCTCCACATATTCCTCTTTTGCTCCATTATTGCCATCAGTATATAGTAGACTAACTAACCCTTAATACACGTTTCAAATTCGGTTTTTTTTTTTTTTTATTTTTCCAGTCCATTCAGTTGTTTGCTACGGGCGTTTGCCAGTCGTACTTTAGTCACCATGACACCACATTTTTTTTTTTTTGCAAAAATGAGAAAAACAAATGTGTACTTATTTCCCTTATTTTGTCCGCCACGCTGTAATTTCGGACTCAGATTTTGTCACTGTACTAGGTGACTAACGGTTCCTAGCCCTTAATAGCATAGTTCTCCAGGGTGTCAATGGAACCGCACTATTAGTGCAGTGACGGTTACACATGTAACCCGCTCAGAAACGGTAGCTTTTGGCTTGACATAACAGCGAAGTAGTCATGGTAGACGAAAATCATCGGTACTGGCAAATGTTTTATACGTAGAGTGACCGTAGTCAACCTTCCTATCTTTGGAGGGTACTAAAAAAAACCAAAACTATATTGCACTAAAAGGAGAGGGTTTTCTATCACAGGTTTTCCTAGTATAATCGGACGACTTTCTAAGATACAAATAGGACGAGTAACTAACATAGACTTAAAACTATATTAAACTCTTAATCCTATATTGCACTTGAAGGGATGTTCTATCACAGTTTACTTCTGTTTTATTGCACTTGTTCAGACTTTAATGTCTTTTGTATGAAATACCCCAATCGTTTTACCGTCAAGGGTTTCCAATTCATACATATTATTTCCAATTGGCTTTACTATTCTACATTTCAAAAATTTTCTGCAGAATTTAGCATTTACGTTATTTTTGAAATCAGATTGTGCAAAATTTCGCCGATAAACTTCCTGCCCTGGTTTAAATTTAGTCGTTCTAGCCTGTCTATTGTACCTTGTTGCGCTCCTTGTGTATGCCTCATGCATATTATTTCTAATTTTTTCTTCAATTAGTTTTTTTCGGTCTTCTCTATCCAATGAAATAATATTGTGATCAGTCAGGGATTTCAATCTCCGGGCAAGGTTGTAGTCTGCCCCATTCGCGTACCAATGATAACCATATAGTGCAAAGAAAGGTGTCACGCCTGTCGCTGAATGTATTGAGGTCCTCAATGCACATTCAATTTCCGATAAATACAGATCCCAATCTCTATGATCATTTTCTAGATATGACCTTACCGCTGCCAATATAGATTGATTCACCCTTTCTGAGGCGTTCGATTGCGGTGAATAGAATGCGGTTCTCAAATGATTTATCTTATATCTGTCTATCATTTCCTTAAATATGGTTGAAATAAATTGCTGACCATTGTCACTATGAATTGTCTCGGGAACTCCGAACTTATTAAAAACTTCATGCACCAAAAACTGCACTACATTTTTAGCCGTTGCATCTTTCATGGCCTTGATGAACGTAAACTTCGTGAAATGGTCTACTGCTATAAAAATGTAGGCGTTGCCCCTTTTTGACCTTGGGTATTTACCGAGAAAATCTATATATATTTTCTGGAATGGCCTTTCGGTTTTTACTTCATCCCCTATCATCGGTCTTAAATTTTGGTTGGAAGGTTTAGATTCTTTACACACTTGACAATTCAATACATAATTTCGGACTTGTATAGTCATTTTTGGCCAATAGTATAATTGTCTTAGTCGGCTTAGCGTTTTATACAGGCCCCCGTGTGCTGAAGTAGTCGCATCATGTGCCTTTTCAATTAAGACGTGGGTGATCTCCTGGGGAACCCATAGTTTCCATATATTTTCTTCTAGGTTTTCATCTCGGTCAAATATGGCCTTTTTAAAGATTTTTCCATCCTCAACCTTCAAATCCGGCAATTTGCTTTGATTTTTCACAATATTTTCTATCAACGCCAAATCTTCCTCGCTTTCAAATTCATTTGTTTCAAATTCGAAATATTCATCAGTGATCTCATCAATTTGCACCGCCATTCGGGAGAGCATATCCGCGACTACATTTTCTGCCCCTTTTCGGTGTTCAATGTTGAAGTTGAAAGACTGCAGTTGTAGTGACCATCTTGCCAGGCGCCCACTTAAGTCCTTTAAGGACATTAGCCATTTTAGGCTAGCATGGTCTGTTATGACCGTAAACTTCATCATTTCTACATACGGTCGAAAACGCTTTACAGCCATGACTGCTGCCAGGCACTCTTTTTCGGTCACGGAGTAGTTCTTTTGACAGGAGTTTAACTTCTGCGAATAGAACGCAATGGGGTTTTCCTCTCCCTCTCCATTTTTCTGGAAAAGAACTGCTCCGATCCCATACTCCGAGGCATCACATTGGATGAAAAATTGTCTGGAAAAGTCGGGGTGGCGTAGAACTGGCGCTGTGGTTAAGTGGTACTTCAATGTTTCGAAGGCTTCCTCTGCTTCTGCTGTTATTACAAATTTTTTTCCTTTTTTCAACGTGTCGGTCAGGGCTGCCGAAATTGAGGCGAAATCTTTTATGAAGCGGCGATACCAGCCGGCAGTACCCAAAAAACTTCTTACCTCCCTCGGTGACTTTGGCAATGGTATCTTCTGTATTGCAGCCACCTTTTCGGGATCTGTTTTCAGCATACCTCCTCCGATTATGAAACCGAGATATTTTAGTTCCTTGAAACAGAACATAGATTTTTTTAGACCAATTGTCAGGTTCGCCCTTTTCAAGCACTCAGCCACTTGCTCCAATAACTTCAGGTGTGTGGTAAACTCATCTGAAATTATGAGCAGGTCATCCAGATAGATGAAAACATTTGACTTCAGTCTTGCCGGGATCACCTTGTCCATGAGACGACATAATCTCTGAGCCGCGTTGCATAGACCAAACGGCATTACCCGAAACTGATACAGCGGTCGACCTGGCACTGTAAAGGCTGTGCATGGTTTTGCCTCTTCTTCCAATTCAATTTGCCAGAAGGCGTACTTCAGGTCGACGCTGCTAATAAAATGGGTTTGGTCTATGCGGCTCAGAATCCCATCGATGTTTTGCAAGGGATACGCATCCTTTACAGTCACCTCATTGAGTTTGCGGGCGTCTAGACAAAACCGATTTTTTTCTGGTTTCCTCACCACTGTGGTGCGGTTGCTCCAGGGGCTATCACTTTCTTCGATTACGTTTAGTGCGAGCATATTGTCGATTTCTGCGTACACTATATCCTGGACGGCCGGTGATATTGGGTAGTGTCTTTCCTTAACCGGATTGGTACCCTCACCAAATTTGATCTCGTGTTTTTCGAGACTTGTGCACCCTAAACCATTTTTTTCAAATGTAGAAAATTTATTTATTGTTTCTTGTAGTTGTAGATTTTGTCGCTCAGTCAGAACGTGCATTTTCATTTTGTGGGGTTCGCTCTCGATATCCCGTTGCATCTGTCTGACGACCTCAAGATTAATCTCATCCGTCGCCATAATTTGGGGAGCGATATTGAAAGCTTTCCAAAAGTCTACTCCTAGATATATTTCCTGAGCTAAGTCTGGACACAGATAAAAATTTATATTTTTAGCTTCATCTTTATAGTGAATTTCTACATTAATTTTTCCCAAAACTCTATGGGCTTGCCCGTTGGCCGCGTATACATTCGTGAAAAGAGGTTTCATTTCGGTATCTAAAACTCTTAACATCTCTCGACAATTTTTACCCAGAACGCTGACCGAAGCACCTGAGTCTAATAGGCCTCTATAAATTTTTCCTTCGATCATTACTTCAGCATATGGTCTGGGATCTGTATTTTTCTGAACGTGTTCAATGGACTCTGTAATCAGTTTCCGGGTAGCTCTCCTTTTCGCATAATCTGATCGCAGCTTCAGACATTGCTTATATTTTGCGTTAGATTTAACTTTATTTTCTGAATTGGCTTTCAACTCGAGATCTTCATGCTGTTGTTTGCGTAAAAATGGTAATTTTTCTTGACTCATCACATTTTCGTTTAATTGTTTTTGCATCGGGGGTTCATTGGGACATTTTTCCTCATTGAAAATTCTTTGTCGAGCTATTCTATAATTTTGTTCCCGAACTTCTTTGGGCAAATAATGTCGAATCTTCGAAAAGTTTTCCCTATTCAATTTGGTTGTTGTTGCTGATGGTTGTGTTGTTTTTGTTGGTATTGATGGTTCGGGGCGTTTCTCGAGGAACGTGATTCCCCCGTCGAAACCACGCTCCGTTTCGAGTTTTCCCGGAGTCTGCAGTTTGGGCAGTTCGGTGAAATAACGTCTGCTTTACCATATTTATAACAGAAGAGATTTCGCTGTTCTGAGGGACAATCTATAAAGATATGGCCTTGTTTTTGGCAGTTCCAACAAGTTAGCTGGGTATTAATATCTGCGATTTCTTCAAAAGCAACCTCCTGATCATTTTCAATTTCATTGATGTACCTTCTAGTTGGCTGAGTTGGAGCAGGTCTACTCTCGCGTCGCGAAAAATTCCTTTCCGCCTCTATACACTCTACCCTCAGCTGTTCGAGGGATGAAACCGCAATCGGGTACACGATTCGACCGACACTCTCCCGGAGATTTCTCTTGGCCAGCTTTATCATTTCGTACTCTGATATCGGCGTTTCTAACTTTGATCGGAGCAGATTTACATTATAGAAGTAACTGTCGATACTCTCTCCCGCGTGCTGCTTTCTCTCGACTAGCTCATGCATAATGTCAAGATTTGTTCGATGGGTTCTGAACCTACTCAACATGGAATGTCGCAGATCCTCCCATTGGGTAACACGATTGGTTTTCACGTGCAGCCAATACCAGTCCAATGCAGCCCCTGTCACCAACAAATGGAAATCGTCTAGGATCTCTTTCCATGGGACTTGGTATTGTCTCTGACAATATTCTAAACGGAATATAAAAGATTCAATTGACAGTCGAGCTTCATTACCATCGAACTTTAATCCAAACCTATCAACCCTCGTTTTGTTTGCGTAATACGATGGGTGGAACATGGGCGGAGGTCCGATGTTCATCATTGGTGGTGCTGCTGACATATGCGAACGCGGAGCGGAATGGCTGTTTTCATATGTCGGAGGTGGGAAATTATAATTTGGATACGCATTCTTGGGATAATTCGGGGGTGCGTTAGGTCTGTGTACATTATCCTTACCCGAGTCCCGTTGAATCAACGTTCGAACGGCCTCGTTCAGCTTCGCCATACCGTCGTGAACCTTGTCTAACTCCCTATTAACTCTATCGCTCACTATATTTTCAATGGACTTGCCTAATGATCTCCTCATCTCTTCTACACTCTCGTTAACCATTTCCTTCACCGACGGCGATACCTCATCGCTAAACCCTATACTACGCGCTCCATCATTATGGTTTCGTGTTTTGGGCCTAGCGCCTGTCTTTATTGTGTGGGACATGTCCACTATATTGGAGGCTATGGGAGGTGGCATCCTTTCAGACCGATTATCTTTTGTGTATTTTTCTTTGACCTGGGGCGAAGACCGATTTAAGTCAAATGAAATATCCCTATGCCTTTGCCTCTTTAATTTTGCCTTCTCCTTTTCGGACATAGGACAGATAACAATCCAACAACAAAAACAAAATCACCAATTTTCACAGGTCAAAAAAAAACTATAAAAAGGTTTAATGGGTATAACCAAAAATTGCCAAAAAAAAAAGAATAATATAAAAATCAATAAAAGAAAATAAAAAAAATAAAAGAAATGCAGGCACATAAATAAAAATTTCAATAAAAATGAATAAATACTAAAAAAAATAAAGCTATATATAAAAAAAACTATTACATAAAAATTTTCCTTAATACTTAAGCATGCAATCACTAATAACTCCAAATAAATATACTTTTAAACAAATTTTTCGTGAACAGAACGACAACTTGAATAATAAAAAAATAATAGAAATTATAAAAACATAAAACAAAAAAAAAGAACGATGCACTTGGTGTATAATTAAAAGGTTCTGAAAAATTGATCACGGATCACAAAAAAAAAAAACTTAAGCTTTAATTAAAACTATAAAAAAATACAAATTTTGACTATAAATAAACAAAATGTTTATAGAAATGGTATTTCTCCGTCTGATGGACACAAAAAACGAAATACTCGGTGTATAAATATTAATTTAAAAACAATTTTTTCAAAACAAACATAAAAAAAAATGACTTCGTCTACCAAATAAACTTTAAATTTAATATTTTGACCTTTTCACGACTTACTAATTCGTTAAAAAGTCTTAAAAAAAAATCTGTTCAAAAATCGTATAAAATTTTATAAGTCAAAACACTATAAAATTTTCACCAAAAATTCAAAACAATACTACAATCACGATTGGTGAAGTTTTCGGTATGGGCAAGTGGTGATGTGCGTGGACTCTGCAAATTTTCTATGTGCCTATACTATAGGCCTCTCAACTGTCCTTAAAACAAATCTACTTTAAACAAAAAGAAATACAAACATAAAAAAAAATACAATTTTCACAATCTGTGTCCTTCCGTATCGGTGCACTTTTCATCGAGCGTGATTCGCACGTTATTGAAAGGGCAGATTACCTTAATCGGAAATTCCTGACTTCGGTACATTGTTCCGAACGGGTTTCCAGAAGTTCCCTGCTCGACATATCGATTGATTGAAAAAAAAAACAGAAACTACATTAAACATACAAAACAAATTTCATCCATCACCCTACCAATGAAACATTAAAAAAAAACATTCCACGCTACCGGGTTAATGGGCTGTGAATTGGTCGGACGGATTTCGTTGTTTCGAGTTTCCTCCGTTTTGGTCCTGTACACAAACATAGAATTTACTCCTGGTTTTAGCCTCAAGGGTTATAGAACCAAAACTTCGGGCAACTCGATACACAGAAGTCCGTCGTTAAACTATTTTACTTTTGAATGGGCTATTGTAAGTATATTTCGATGTACCATATACTATCATTACGTAGACACCTTTCGATGTCCTTGTATGTCATTTGTTTGGGCGCCATATTGTTACGTGCCCCAAAGGCACTGTAGTGGTGATGCCAGCTAGCTCAGTTTGGCTCTTTGGGTCTGGTTCCAACCCACCACTACAGCCCAGGGACAAGCACAATTAAATAAAAGAAATGCAAATAAAAACTACACAAACACAAACCACGGACAGTTAAGAGGGAGGACGAGATAACATGTCCCCCACATTGCCCTCCCAACCTAGGTCACTTAAGTCCTTCAAAAAAAAATCAGGTGACCCCCATACCCACACACACTTACTCATTTTTTTACCACTTACCACATCCTCTAACTTCACCACACGAAAGAAATTTACACCGAACACATAGTTTTAAACTTAAAATTATTCACATTATTTATTCCTAATGATTAAACATTAATATCAGGACCAAAGATTACGTACTAATGAATCTATAAAAAAAAACAATTCTTGACTAAAAACAAAAAAAAAAAACAGATATGTACAGAAAGAATGTGCCGAAATTAATAAATAAAATAATTAATTACTAAAAAAAAAACTTGACTTGGTTTCAAATTTCAAACCACAAAAAAAAAACCCAAGAAAGTCTACAAAGCTTTTGACTCCATTTTTTTCTGAGCCACGCAACACAAAAAAAAACTGGCCTACCTAATGAGCTCGCTAGGATAGGAATACACTGAACCTTGACTAATACGTCTCACAAAAAAAATTACTCAAGATTAACCCGACTTTGTACACTTTCAAACACACGCGAAATACAAACAAAAAAAAAAAAAATAATCAAACCTTTAAAAATTGCGGCACTAACAACACGAATTTTAACTTTTAATTACACTTTTGAAAACTTAAACTACCTTATATCTACTATAACCCTAACATTAACACTATTTGATTTTCTTAACTCTAAAATAAATTTATTTTACTTTTCCAAAACTAATTTTACATTCATTCCAGACTCAATTTTATATTTGGCTTCAGGGCCCAGCTTAACAATTTATATAATTTTTTTTTTTGGTTACTTTCGACAAATATCTTCACAAAATTTTTTATGTTAAATTTTTATCATTCGCTCTGGACATAATACAATAAGTTTCATAATTTCATTCAATTCTTTCTTTTTTCTTTTTTTTTTGCTTTGGTTAAAATTTTAATAAATAATTTCACGCTGTATTCAGACTGATTTTTCAATTTCAGTTTTCTCCTTGCAAATTAACGATTTTTACACCTTCTGCTTAACAGGCCACGTACACGAACACACATAAAAAGATTACCTGTCTAATCTGGAACATTGACAAAATTTTCTCACTTGGGATTATTGATTGTGAAAACTAGTACCCTCACTTTATCCTGGGAATATCAAAAAAAACCCTCCTAGTTGGTCGGTAGCCTTTCCTTCCTCCAGCAAAGACCTTTAAGGAAAGATTCTTTTAATCCTCCACTTATTTTTTTTACACTAACTTATTTTTCTCAATCAACACTCACCTTAGTTTACTTTCACTTTTGCTTATTTTACACTTTAAATTACTTCACTTTCACTTCACTTCTTTCTTTTATAATTTTAAACTTCGCTGGTCGGCGCCTTAATTAGCAATGATCTCACAAGTATGCCTGAGTTTAGCTTCAGCCCACAAACCTACATGACCTTCCAGGATTTTCTATACACTCGTTTGTCAACATTCCTTCCCTCTTTCTCTAATTTCTATAGTTATCCTTTTTCCTTGAATAATTCTAGATGGTTCTATATTTTCCTTTTTATTTCCTTTCTGATCGCAGCCATCAACCATATTAACCATTTAAACTATATGAAACAAAAATCAAAACAAACCGTCATTTCATTCATAATTTCAGATGTTTTTCTGTTTTCTGTTTCTCATAGTGTATTAACCTTACCGTCTGGCAACGCCATTTACGATAGATTCCACACTTTGACAACTACCACAACCAACGTCACAGCGAACACATAAAGACAGACACATGAGGTAATTACATTTTGGTTAATTTATCATTTCCAGTCCTAATTTTATTTATTTTCAGACCGCTTAGAACACCTAACCGACCTCATCTTTCAGGGCACCTCAACACGGGTAAGTGTCGTTCCTCTCTCTTGTGTTTTCAACCCATTTATTTTTTCATCTATTTCAGGGACTCTGACACCACAAAAATTACATCTCAACTACATCAAAAAAAAACTTGAACACCACAAATTCAACACAACCTAAGTACTAAACACCCATCATTACCATTTTTAACTCTTTATTTCTTTCCTTTCAGATGCAGCATCTCCCCAGCCCCCTCATAAGAGTTGGACACTCCACCAGCCTACAGGCAAACATCTTTACTCGTTACTGCCAACTAAGCAAAGCTGGCGTTTTTCGATACCGTCACAAATGCTACAATATTAAAATAAAACAAAATCACGAACAATGGAATTTATAAGTAAGTGTAAGTATCTACGTCCCAAAAAAAAATGCCCTACGATCTACCATTAATATAGCTACACATAGATGCAAGGACCAGCGAGTAACTTGGCCAACTTCTAAGGGAGCTATTTAGACGCACCTACATCACATCCGGCCGCAACATCTTTGTACAGAGCCTCTTGATTATCGTGATTGTGCGCTTTATAATTTTTTGCTTTAATGCACTCGCTGCCAAATAACATTATTCGTGATGGACAATCCTTTACATAACAAACATAAAAATGTTTTTCTAATTTAGTGCACTTTTTAATATATAATTGTTTCTCAAAAAAAATATAAAGAAGCTTGCTGTTATTCCTCTTCCCTGCAATTATTTCGTATGTCACACTCATGTTCACTATTGAAATTCACAAACTTAACTAATCAATATAATGATAAGGTCTTGTAAACTAGCACACTTAACAACAAATTTGAAACAATACCATTCATTTCGTAAAGAGCAAGAAATAACGGAACTTTTCGAAAGCATATTCTACAATAGAATAAATTTTTTTTCAAAAAGCAACAAACAGAACATTATGAAATTCAATGAGAAACAACGTGAAGAGCAACAAATAACGGCAAAAAATTTTTAAGCATTCACTTAAAATGCAAAATTATGAAAATGAAATAAGTCCCACTTAAAACGAAATAAATCCCACCAAAATATAAATTTAGGGGGTATGAAATAACTCCCACTCTACAAAACGAATTTATTCCCACTCAAAACGAAATAAGTCCCACTTAAAATAAAAACACGTAACGAAATAAGTCCCATCAATTGACGAAATAAGTCCCACTTTTAAAAACGAAATAACTCTCACTTTCAAAACAGCAATTTTTGGTGGGACTTATTTCGTTTTTAAAAGTGGGACTTATTTCGTGGACCCATTATTTCATAGACCCATAAAAATTTACCACACAATTACCAAAACACTTGAATCAAAACTAAACATGATTGAAACAAATCGACAGTTTGTAAACAATAAAACCAATAGAAACATAAATGTGGTCACTTATCAGTACACATGTTTGAAAATTTTTATGTATATAACAAAAATCTAGATAAACATTAGTGTTTTAACATGATCATAAAATCCTTATAAAATGCATAGTTTTGGAAAATGATAAGCCTGGTTAATAAATCATAAATAGATTTGATTAAAATTAAAATAAATAACAACACTTTTTAAAAATACGTTACTTATTGGAAATTGGGTACCTTTTTCCTATGTTATGTGTAGTGAAGACAGATTAAATTATTGTTTATCATAACTACGGATAGATTAACCAAAATAATATTAAGGAAAAATAGTTTCATTTCGTTCAGTAGTCAACTATACGGGAAACTATTAATTACAAATTTTGATCGAAATAAAAAAATAAAAAAAAATTAATTAAAAATGGAAAACATGAATTTTTTTAAGTGCTCGCTCTGCACCATTTTCTATGAGGATGAATCAGAATTCCTCAAACACATGGAAAATAGTTTGGAGTGTATGGAAAACACTCCCAGCGTAGAATGTGTTTACTGCAGTAAATACATACCGGGTGTATCCAACTACGTAATACACACAACAAACTGTCTCATTGAAAATGAGATAGAGCGAATCTCTACTCATAATGTTTCTTCATTTGATACTCCTGATATTTCTTCATATAAAAATTCATATGATATGCTGTTCCTTAGCGGAGAATTGATTGATGAAATACCCACCAACCAAATGGGTTTCTTGAATATAGAGGATTGGATTCCTGAGACACCTGAAACACCACCACCACCTCAAATCACATATAATTTTACAGAAGATTGGATTCCTGAGACACCAACACCACCTCAAATCACATTTTAATTTTTAAATATAAGATTATAAATTTAAGTATATATATCCATCTCTTTTTAATAAATATTTATATAAAAAAATATTTTGTTGTTGTTGAATTTATTAAATTTTGGAGTATAAATTACAGAACTTCTTACGATTGATTTACTAGAATCATTAGTAAGTTTGATTGAAGCAGTTCAACACCTAAAAATAAATGCATTTTTTAAACGCATTAAACAACTCGAGAAACAATTCTGGAGAAGGCTTTACAAGAGTGGCTAATTTAAAAATCGGATATCCATATACAATAACTGGATGCAAATTAAAGGATACGCAAATTGGTTCTAAAATGACTTTAAATTTGTTAGATGAAGATGGTAATTTCCTATGGATATTTTTACCTAAACGCCTCAGCGAGCTGTTTCCTATGAAGAACCCATTCAAAAAACTGACTGACAATAAAATTGAACAAATAATATATCGTGGTAGAGATGAATCCAAATATAATAGAGCTATTCTTGAATTTGTGAGCCAAAAAGAAAATAAAGAAAACAAATAAAAGTCAAAATTTAAAATCCATTTTGTTTTATTTAAAACACTCCCAGCGTAGAATGTGTTTAGTTCTTAAGGTTTTATTTTCAATAAAGAAATTAGTATTGTACATTCACTCAACTATTCGAGTTGTTTCTCCATAGATACAAACATTTAGTACCATCAACATCAAGTTTTAAATGAAAGAAAAATTTCAAATACATAATAGTTTGAAGAATGGAAAATTTTCCAATAGTTTTTGTTGATTTGCAAGGATTTAGGGGAAATTCAAATAATTTCATACCAAAGGAAATTGCTATGGTCTTCAATACTAAAGAGTATTATAATTTCATCATAAAGCCACCCTTTGAATTTAAATATTTATTACCAGAAAAGCAGAAACAAGCAAAATGGTTGACTAAAAATCACCATCATCTACAGTGGGAAGACGGAAATGTATCACTTGAGAGTGTATGTAAATTTATTAACGCAAATATCAATTTTCGCGTTTATGTCAAGGGTTTGGAAAAGAAAAAGTGGCTTGAGGAGATGTTGCAGAAAAATGTATTCAATATTGAAAATATACGTTACCACAATTTAAAGCGTCTCGAAAGAGAATATCCAGATTGCATCCGTTTCAGTTTTCACAACCATGGAACTTGTGCTCTGAAGAATGCTCTTTTACTGCAGAATTTTTTAGCTCCGCCCCTAAATGCAAGCTCTTTTGTAAATATAGTACCCTGATTTCCATAACAATATTGAAAATAAACTAATGCTACACCTTATCTGTTAATTTTGTCAAAATTGTTAATTCTTATATACCAGTTTATATTTTTTGGGCAACTTAGTTTAGTTTATCTCCTCAGTTGAAATGGATCATACTTATTGTGAAATAGAAAAACCAAAACTATCTAAAAGGAAACAAGTTTATACACTTATCTATCATCTGCAGTCCTTACTCAATTTAAAATTAAAATTAAGGTGTGGATTTTCTACAAAAAATAATTTTCAACCTCTCCTCTGGATTCATAGCAATAAAACAAATGCTGTTGGCTTTACTAGAGATGAATGGATTCATCTGATGGCATATAAGGAATATATTCAGATGAGACTTGATCAGTACGAATTTATCGATCTATATGAAGAATTGGATCACCCAACATTAAGCAGAATTTGTTGTGAATTTAAATTCAAAAGAGGCGGACATTGTGTATTAGTTATATCACAAAATGGTCATAAGATCAAAATTGATGGTGAATCTTGGAGAAATATTATTCGAGTTGGAATTTTTTTGACGTCATTTCTGTGTTGGAATACAATATTACAGAAACAAATATCTCATTTTTATCGTACCTATTTCATACCCAGATGTGCAGAACTCAATAAAATCAGTATTCAATTATCGGATCTTGAACAATCATACGATAAAGATGTGCAAGTGGACTTGATGCGGCTATGTTTTGAAATTAGTAAAAAAATGCCTGACAAAATAAAATCGGATATTAAAATATATAAGTTATTATTAAGAACTAAAAATAAGTAATAAATAAAGATGAGTAAACAGCAAGTTGTTAATGAAATTCATAAGTCAGTAAGAAATAATTTTGTTAGACGTAGGTTCATACAAAAGAGCTATAATGATACATGGCAAATAGATCTAGTAGAAATGATTCCATTTGCTAAAATGAATAATGGGTATAAGTATCTTTTAACTGGGATAGATACTTTTTTAAAATATGCTTTTGCATATCCAGTTGAATCAAAAAAATCTTTAGAAATTGTTACTGACATGGTTAAAATGTTTAAACGATTAAAAACAAAACCAAAAAATATACAATCTGATCAAGGGAAAGAATTTTTCAATAAAGATTTTAAATTATTAATGAAAACAAATTATATTAACCATTATCATACATATACCCATTTAAAAGCATCAATATGTGAACGTTTTAATAGAACTTTAAAAACATTAATGTGGAAAATGTTTAGTATGAGAGGAAACTACAAGTGGGTTGATGATATTGACAGTTTAGTTTCACAATACAATAACACCTATCACCGTACAATTAAAAGGAAACCATCTGAAGTTAATAAATCTAATCAAATTTATTTGTTACACACAGTTTATAATTTTCCAAAATCATTCCCGCGTCATAAGTTTAAAAAAGGTGATCATGTCAGAATCAGCAAATATAAGGGAATTTTTTTTAAGGGCTATGAACCAAATTGGTCAACAGAAGTTTTTACTATAGATAAAGTAAATATTACCAATCCTGTGACATATTTAATTAAAGATTATAGAAATGATATAATACTAGGGTCATTTTACAAAACTACAAAAGGTTAAAAACAAAGATGATTTTCTGATTGAAAAAGTTTTAAAAAGAAGGGGAAAGAAACTCTTTGTCAAATGGTAAGGTTTTGATGAATCTCATAACTCTTGGATAAATAAAAATAAATTATTAAAATAACAAATAGTATTGAGAAGTATAAAAGGAGAATATGTTGTTAAATTAATTTTAATTGAATAAAATCATTTAAGAAATGGATCGCATTTTTAAAAATTCTGAAGTCAAGTATGAAAAACTGAAATATTGTAACTACTGTGGTAGCAACGATCACAATGAAGATAGATGTAAGAAAAAAGTGGAAGACAATAAAGTTAATAAATGGCAATGTTCAAAAAAGAATAAATAAATTATATATGAAATAAAACAAATTGTTTCAATGTTTTTTGTTTTTATTTTTATTTAAATCAAAAGTACAATATTTTGTTGGAAATAAAATTAAACTTACAAAACTACATCACTTATTTTATAATGTCCCCAAGCTAATGTATCCACATTATTAGGTAAAACATATCTCTTATCATCCTTATAGTTTAAACTTATTTTATTTAGAATTTCCGTATATAATTTATGGGATCTACTGCGAATAACCCTTTGTTCACCATAAAATGTTTTTCTCTCTATTATAGATTCTTGATAATTACGGAGTTCTAATTTTTTAACAACTGATTTTTTTACTCCTTTTACTTTTTTAATAGTTTTGGTGAAATTTTCATGATCTCCTACCGTGTAAGCGTATGCTTTTGCTATCAGACCTGCAAATTCTCTCATAATTTTACCTGAATTTTCGTCTTTCATTAAGCCCAGAACTTTTTTGTTCAAAGACCTAATCCCATAAACATTTTCGGGTTTATACTCTGAAGTGTCAAATTTATCACTATTGTTTTTAATAATTTCGTAAATGAATGAATCAGTGTCCATGTAGATACATTTAAGATTTTTATCTTCTTTAACCAAAAAATTGTAATAAAAATCATACTTTAAATATCTTGAGAGTTCTAATACTGTTACACCTATGTATATTGGCTTGTCATGATGTACCTCTAATTTGTTCAATTCTATACCATACAGTCCATTATCAAATACGTCTATACCAGAAAAGTTGGGTTTAGCTATATGAGCTCTGCACCCTTCGGAATTTCTGCGATTGTCATAATTAGTAACTAATCTCACATCACGACGCTTTTCTACATTTTCCATCGTTTTACCGTATACAGCATTATTCATTAATTTAAAAAAATTCTTTTCAAATTCATTTTTTGATGTTTTACGGTGATTTGTGTTTAAGCTTATATAGGGTTCTAACCAAAAACTTTGTTTGAATTTTAAAATTTTATTAATCTTTATAAGTATTAATCCCTGTTCTAAACACAATTGTAGGTTCTTTATATGAATTTTATAATCTTTTTTATCAGTGAGTATAATGGTGCGGCGTTGGTGGAAGATCCGCTTCCGTTTCCCTGAGCCTTTGCTGGTCGCACGTGCTGGCGTAGGGGCCTAGCTCGCCGGATGGGTGGGGTCTTGCTCAGGCCCAGGGAAACCGCACTACAGATTTTCACGTGCGATTTAAAAAAAAAACAACTGTCAAAACAAACGGACGCTAAATGGGACGGATGGCCATACTTACCTTGGGATTGGGGACTAGGTGTTCTGCCCCTTTTGCCCTCCCTACCATGTTACCTCGACTCCATCTTACTTGGAGGTAACCCACAAAATATAAAGATTTTGGTTTGGTTTGGTTTTCTACATTGGGTTTAACAAAAACAGTTTATTTAACCTTCATTTAAGGTTTTTTTTTTTTTTTTTAATTTAGGATTTCAAATTATGTTAGCAATTTTTTTTTTTTTTTTTTTGGAACAATATTTTATTATTTCCGAAAATTTTAATTTCTAGCCAATTTTTCTTTTTTTTTTTTTTATTCAAGCAAAATTTTACTTTTAGGAAAATTTTTAAATATAGGAAAAAATATTTTTTTAATTTAAGGAAAATTTTCAATTTTAGGAAAAATTTTAAATTTTGAAAAAACTTAATTTTTTTCTTTTTTTTAAGATTTTTAATTTTAGAAAAATTTAAAAATTAGAAAAATTCAATTTTAAGAAAAATTTTAAATTTAGGAAAAGTTTAACTTTTAGACTATTTCATATCTAGACAAATTTTTTTATTTAGTTTAATTTTATATTTATACAAATTTTATAATATAATAGTAAGTTTTATATGTAGCACAATTTTATATTTGACGTCATTTTATATTTAGCAAATCTAGTAAAAAAATGTTTAGTCTTAGGAAACTATTTATATTTTATAAAATTTTTGTTTCTAATTTTAATTCAGAAAATTATTTGTATATATAATAAAAATTACCGACTTATGGCTGTAGTTGTTGGGCCGATATAGCGGCTATCGCCTGTCGCGTCGCCGGGGTTGTGTTCTAGTTGTAATTTTAAGCTGCTGCTCAGAACTGATGAGGGTGGTGTCACTTTCTTTCATATATATTTTTTTTGGTATAGTTTTAAGCCAAGTTTTTATAATAATGGTCTCAATATAGTTGCAATATATAATTTTCGAGGATTAAAACACAAGTAAAATGATTCATATGAAAAGTTTTAAAGTATTTTATGTTGGATTTTGTTTTCCTAAAAATATTTATGTTAATTTTGAAATTGTTTTCTCATTGACCTTTTGCCATTTTAATGTTTTGTAACTTTTTTTTTCTCTATATATATTTTACTATATATTCTACTACACAGCAATAACATTAATAGCTGATTATTTGATTATTTCTAATAATTATGAATCATTTCTTTTAATGTTATTTTTTTTTTAATCAATTGAATGAAGAATTTTTTTTTATAAGTATTTTAATTTGGCTTATTGTTTTAATATATATATCTTTTTTTTTAAAACTATTTTTATTTTTGAAAAGTATTTAATATTTCTTTTTTGTCTTGTTTATATCACTGTGTTTTACATTACTTTTGGTTTGTCTTGTTGTCTCAATTTTTACTTTCTTTAATTTTAAATTACTTAAATTTTCTAAACTTTAAATTGTTTTTTTTTTTCTTTTTACAAACTGTACTTCTTTCCTAACTTTTATTCACCTAACTTTTATCGTTTACTTCCAAAACTTCAATGAACGATCACCACCGCATGATCTCACAATTCAAACTTCAATTGAATTTTTAAACTCTATATCTTAATTTTACTTTAATTTAATTTTAATTTTACGTTACTTATTTTTTTAAATTTAAATCTTTTGTTTTCTTATGTCTTTTCTTATTAAAATTAAATTAAAACTACATTTTAACTTCTAAGAGGGATTTTCCTCAACCGTTTAGTCTTTAACGTTCACATCTCAAATTTCAACTCCCTGTTTAATTTTAAATGTCTTGTTAATCAAGCTAAACTTCTTCATTCATTCCTCTGCAGATAAAAACCGGTTTATTAAACAAACAAAATCACCACCAATTCATTGAGAACATTCATATGCATTCATAATATTCTCTATGAGAGCAAGTGAGATCAATACAAGAAAATAGTGGTTTGACCAGCATGATTGCATATGAATGTGTTCATGATTTAATCCAACACAATGAAGAGAAAAAAACGACATAAATCAGTTTGCTAAAAATAAAAAAAAAATGCCATCAACCTATTACCATATAAGGTGTTGTTTACTTGTACATACTTGAACTTGAAAATAATTTCAAGATCAAGGTTATTATTTTTTCTTCTTTCTTATTCTGCCTGTACCAGAAATTCTTTTGCTATAGTGCAGAGCAAAAAAGATCACCGTCACAAAACAGATGGTTTTGATTTCCATGAAAGGAAAATTCAACTGAAAACGGTTCGATGGGTTTTAAGGTTGGCCATTTTGAAAACTTTGCCTTGAGTTAAGTCTTATGCATATATAAAAGAAATCAAAACAGCAGTTTACGCTGTTGGGGTTTTCCAAAACATGGTTCGATATCCATCGTTCAACGGAAAAGATTCCAACACAGAGATTTTTGGTTATTTTTTAAAAATTCAGTGTATTGGATTCTTATATCTAACAGAGACCTTAAACCAGCGATTTTTGTTCTTTTCAAAATTCGGTGATTTAAGTTCTCTCATTAAACAAGGGACATGGACGCAGAGGTTTTGGGGGACCTTACTAAATTAAAACCGGTGTTTTGAACTCTCTTATCATAAACAAAAAGGCTTTAAACAGAGGTGTTGTTGGCAAAGGGCGTAATACGTGACTATCTCCAAAATGGTGTTAGGCTATGTTATGAGATAATGAATGAATGAAGACTAGCTTAATGTCAACAATTTCATAATGAATTAAATTTAAATCAATATCAAAAAAAGGAAAGACTTTGGAAAATTAAATCGGATTCTAAAATTTAAATTAGATTCAATTCGAAATTCAATTAGGTTTAAAATTATATTAGGTTCAAATCGAACCCACGCAAAAGTTTTAAATATTTTAAATTTTTTTCAATAAATGTATCCCCAATGCAGTAATCAAAACCAAACCAATCATTAAAAAAAAATCCGTAAGTAAGTATGACCATCCATCAAAAAAATAAAAATTTTAAGTTTGAGACTTTAATATTTTTTTCGAGAGTTTGCTACTATTTCGGTACCATAAATATCATTTTGGACAGGGGACCGGTTCATTTAGAACGAAGTTCCTGTATTCCACAAATAATTTTTACTGACCAAAGCAAATTAAAAATCACAAAAGTTAAATTAAATTGTTGAAGTGTGAACTAAATCTCAAAACCAGTTTCCAATTCGGTCAATTTAAATAGTGATTAACACATATTCAATGGAAATTCCAGAAGTGGAAATACTGGAATGAATTTTAGAACACATACGCAAAAAAAAGATGTTAAGGAACAATGGATGCTTTCCCGGTGCACAGATGTTAAAATTAAAATAAATTATTAAGTTCCTATTTAGGCAAAAAAAATTGAAGTAATAAAAAAAATGGACTATTGTTTCGGGCCCCACGTTGGGCGCCATTTCTGTAATGGTGCGGCGTTTGTTGGAAGATCCGCTTCCGTTTCCCTGAGCCTTTGCTGGTCGCACGTGCTGGCGTAGCTCGCCGGATGGGTGGGGTCTTGCTCAGGCCCAGGGAAACCGCACTACAGATTTTCACGTGCGATTTAAAAAAAAACACAACTGTCAAAAACACGGACGCTAAATGGGACGGATGGCCATACTTACCTTGGGATTGGGGACTAGGTGTTCTGCCCCTTTTGCCCTCCCTACCATGTTACCTCGACTCCATCTTAATTGGAGGTAACCCACATCAATGATAAGAGTTTGGTTTGGTTCGGCTTTCTACATTGGGTTTAAAAACTTTTTTATTTACCCTTCATCTTAAGGGTTTTTAAATTTTAAATTAATTTTATCAACATTTATTTTATTATTTTTTTTATATTATCGCAAAATTTCACTTTTTAGAAAAAAATTTTAAGTTTGGCAACATTTTATTTTCAGCCAAATTTTAATTTAGGAAAATTTTTAATTTTAGCTTAATTTTAATTTTAGCTTAAGTTTAGAATTAGGAAAATTTTAGTTTAAATTTTATAATTAGAAGACTTTTTATGTAATTTTAGAAAAATTTTAATGTTATAGAATTTTGTTTAATATAATTTTGTAAAAAAAATTAAGTTTGAATGCGATTTCAACTCAACGTATTTTTTTTTTTTTTTTAATTAAATTTAGTTTTAATTTTAGCTTTTTTTTTTTTTAAATATGGTACCATTTTGTAAATTCTCTTAAATTTCTATCATTTTAAATTTAGGTTAATTTTAATTTTTTATTTCTAGCAAATTTTTAAGTTTATCAAAATTTAATTTTAGGGAAATTTTAATTTTAAGAAAAGGTTAATTTTAGAAAAATTTTAAAGTATAGCATAATTTTAATTTTAGGAGAATTTTAAATTTAGCTTAATTTTATCCATATTTAGGAAAATTATTTTAATTTATGAAATTTTTAGTTTTAACAAAAGTTGACTTTTAGCACTATTTAATTTTAGGTTAATTTTAGCATTAGAAAATTTTTTTGTTTAAACTTTATAATTAGACAATTTTACATTTAGAAAAATTCACATTTCGAAATATTTTATTTTAGTTTAATTTTACAATAAAAGAAAATTTTTATAATCGAAAATTTTATAGTTAGTAAAAATTTTATATTTTAACCAAATTTTATATATAGCAAAATTTTATTAATCTAGTAACATTCTTAAATTTAATAAGGAAAAGTTTAAACATAGAAAATATTTATATGTGTGTAAAAATTTTAATTTTGAAAATTATTTGTATTAAAAAAAAAACTTTACCGCCTTATGGTTGTACCGATGAAGCTGCTGCCGCCAGACGCCGTGGTTGTGTCTCGCCATATGCCATTAAAAAAATCGGCCATAGCTGCATTAATAACGATATTGTTGCTGATTTCCATACAAAATTTGTTTAATCAACTTGTGTTGTTTTATAATTTTATATTATTTTTCAATTATTTATTTTTTTAAACCTTCTTTTCTTTTCTTGACAGTATTTAAGTTCTTAAATATAATTTGATTTCTAGTTTCTTTAAAAAAGGTTCTTCCACAATTTCTTTTGTAATTTAAGACGCCACCGACTATTTTGTAATCTTTTTCACAGTAAAAATATTTTAGTTTTTTTTTTGTTTTAAATGCTATTTGTTTTAATATTGCACAATAACTTTAGTATTTAATTAAACTTTCTTTTTAGTTCTATAAAAAAACAGTTAGCTTTGGTCAAAATTTCCAATAAACGATCACCGCCGCTTGATCTCACAATTCAAACTATAATCAATTTGTTTAATCTTTTAAGTTTTAAATTTTAAATTTCTTAAGTCTTAGAACATTAATACTTTTCTCAGAATTAACTTTATTTGATTACACTATGTCTTATCTTTAATTTTAACTTTACATTACTTTATTTTACTACACTAATTTTTGCTTAAAAATTTCTTAAAATTATTATTTAATGTAATAGAGGTTTTTCCTCAACCTTTACGTTTCAACAAACAAAATTCAACTCCTCGATTTAAATTTAACTTTATTACATTAACCTTCTCATCTTCATTCATTCATCTGCAGATAAAAACCTGTTTATTAAAAAACAAAATCACCACCAATTCATTGAGAACATTCATATGCATTCATAATATTCTCTAGTATTTATAACACTCCCACTCATATATGACTATGAGAGCAAGTGAGATCAATACAAGAAAATACGTGGTTTGACCAGCATGATTGCATATGAATGTGTTCATGATTTAATACAACACAATGAAGAGAAAAAAACGCCATAAATCAGTTTGCAAAAAAAAAAAAAAAATCCCATCAACCTATTACCATATAAGGTGTTGTTTACTTGTACATACTTGAACTTGAAAATAATTTCAAGATCAAGGTTATTTTTTTTCTTCTTTCTTATTCTGCCTGTACCAGAAATTCTTTTGCTACAGTGCAGAGCAAAAAAGATCACCGTCACACATTTTCCATTTTTGATTTTTCTAAAACTGAAAAAAAAACCTATATTAATAGGTTTATTATACTTAATTCGCACTCTACACATTTCAATTGTTATCATTTCATCACGAATTTTTCAACAAACTATGAATATTGATGAAATTTATATGAAGAACTTTAACTTAAACTATTACAAAGTATATAATAAAAATGAAAATAAAGATTTTTCATAATTGTGTTCTTTGTTTATAATTCAGTTCATAAAATTATCATAGAAATATATTTAAATGTTAGTAAATTTAATTAATTTTGTAGATATTTTGTAGGAAAATTTTACAATCTGGATAAAAAAATTTTGATAAAATTGCAGTAGTATATCATATAGTTTGTTTTATCATTCAAGTCTGTTATTAATTTAATATTTTTTTTTAATATAGTAAAAATTATATTTTGCCGTCGGCAAAACGATTATTTTCTCAAATAATTCTAAAAAATCAATTACATAAGTAGTATTTTTTACTGAAATATTTCTGTTTTGTTTCAAAAATTTTTTTTGGAAATGTAAATGATTTCCTATAAAAATTCATTTGTAAGCAATATATTTTAATAATTCTTATAAAAAAATTTATATATAACCAAAGGTAAGATTTTTTAGTATTAAACATTCGGTTTGTAATTTTTCATAAAAATTATCGAAATAATCGCAACTAAATGGATTTATTTTCATATGTTTTAAGAAAAACTATACAAAAGAGCTTCATATGAAATTTGTTAATAAGAAAAAAAAAATCTATAAGAATACAGTAAGTTTTCAATATTTCAATAAATTATTATAGAAATATTTTTAAATTTTAGTAAATTTAATTAATTTTGTAGATATTTTGTAGGAACCTTTTATAATTTGGATAGAAAAAATGATATTAAAAACCTTAAATAAGACAAAATAAAAAATTTTTGTTATTCCTAACCTTTCTAAAAACCATAAAGAACAAAACACGATATTGAAAGAAATATACAACTTACTTAAATTAATCTCTCGTTTGGACTAATAATTGTAAGAATTTGTGTTTCACGTTCCTAATTTTGTATATTTAATCAAAATTAACTCAAAGTATACAAGTATTTAAAAATGCTTCATAAATTAAACTAAAAATTAAAAGCTAAAAATTAAAATCGAAAATTAAAAACTAAAAACTAAAAACTTAAATTAAAAATTGAAAACCTAAAAACTAAAAACTTAAATTAAAAAAATTGAAAAGTAAATATAAAAACTTAAAAATTAAAATTGAAAAATCAAAAATTAAAAAACTATAAACTAAATATTGAAAAATCAAAAATTAAAAAAACTAAATTACTCAAAAAAAAAAAAAAATTTAAAAATTAAAACTAAAAAGTAAAAATTGAAAACTGAAAATTGAAAAAGCATAGAAACGTGACTTCATGTTAGTGTGCTGTTTAAAATTTTTTCTTTGAATTAGTTCTACCTTTAATAAAATTATATAATTAATAAACGATTCTAGTTATTACAACCATTTATAAAACTCTAAAATAAATAAATAGAATGAAAATCTAAAATATTAATGAAAAACAACTATAGGAACTAACTGAAGGACACCTATCTTTAATAAACTAGCAGATTCCAGCTCTCGAAATTCGAGCGCAAATTCTAGGAAATTTTATTTTTTAATAAAATAAAGACCCTAAAAGTATGCTAATCAATTATATCCAATTCACAAATTAACACAAAAAACAAACTCATTATTTTACAAGCACATTAACAAATTTAATAAACACACACATAGCATTGTATAATTTTATGTATGTGTTAGTAGCAACTTTAAATGCAATTTACTCAAATAAAGGTAAAAATTTAAAAATCTGTAAATCTGCAAGTCGGCTACCTTTCAAATAATATATGTTTGGTCAAAATCGGTATAAAACGGTAGAACAAAACATCAGTCACAAGAAATCGCCTAGCCTATTAATATTATAGATTAAACTAAAAATTAAAAAATAAAAATTTAAAAACATGAATTATAAACTGAAAACGGAAATTAAAAATTTAAAAACATATATAAAAAATTGTTTGAAAACCGTTAATATTTGAAAAAAATAAAGATTTGATCGTTAATATTTGAAAAAAAAAATTTAAATTTGGTCTGATGTAATAACAAATTTAGTATATAAATATCTGAAAAGTGGTATTAAAATTGGTTATAATTTAACTTAATAAGAAACAAAAAAAAAAAATATTGGAATAATTCAATAGAAAGGAGCATATAAACAGCAAATAAACGAATGTTTTCTCAAATAAATCGAAAAAAAAATGGGTTTTGTGAATGAAAAAATGTTGTCAGCTCTAAGAAACCTCAATAGAATATATAAATTTCAGAAGATACAACTCTGTCCAAACAAACAATCGTTATTTTTTTGAATTTTTTGAATATTTACACTTCTAATTTTCCACTATTCTCAGTTTTCGTAAGAGTTGTCATATGTGATGTACGGTTTTGTACATACCTACATATGCACTTAACATATATTTGAGATGACGCATTGAAGCGAAAAAATTTTTTGTTTTGTTAGATTTATAGTCATTTTTCAGACATATTGTAATTACTACTGTACTATTGTTCAATAAATCGCTGAATATTCAATAAATCGCTGAACATTCAATAAATCGCTGAACATTGTTCAATAAATTGCTGATGAAGGCTGAAATGCCAGAAACCGGTCCGATTAAGAATACAGTGCAGTTATGAATTTTTGAAATATATGCTTTCTTCTTCTTTGCCACGCACCATTTAAACAAAATTAATATTAATTACGCACCATTTAAAGAATATATAAAATATATTTAAATTCAAATTCAACGGATATATTTTTAGTTAATAAAAAAGCTAAAATATATTGGAAATGAACAAGAACTATGGCAACTAACTGAAAGATTTAAAAATATTTTGAAAAAACAACTATAAGAACTAACTGAAAGACATTTGAATGTTCAGAGTTAATAAAAAGAATGAAATATCTATAATATTAATGAAAAACACAACTATAGGAACTAACTGAAAGACACCTATCTATAATAAATTTAACTAAAAATTAAAAAAATAAAAATTTAAAAACTTAAATTAAAAGCTAAAAACTTGAATTAAAAATTGAAAACCTGAAAACTAAAACTTAAATTAAAAATTGAAAAGCAAATATAAAAAATTGTTTGAAAGGCGTTAATATTTGAAAAAAAATAAAAATTTGGTCTGACAAATCTAGTAAATAAATATTAAGGTTTGAAAAGTGGTATTAAAATTGATTATAATTTAACTTAATAAGAAACAAAAAAATATATTGGAATAATTCAAAAGAAAGAAACATATAAAGTTGAATAAACGAATATTTTCGCAAATGAATCGAAAAAAAAATGGGTTTTGTGAATGAAAAATATGTTGTCAGCTCTAAAAAACCTCAATAGAATATATAAAATGTATTTAAATTCAAAGTTAACGGATATATCTTTACTTAATAAAGAAGCTAAAATATATTGGAAATGAAAAATAACTATAGTAACTAACTGAAAGATACTTGAAAATAAAAAAATAGTTAAAAAATTGGATTATGTGATATATGATTTCAAAAATATTTTGAAATAAAAAATTTAAATATGATAAATTTTTTCATTGAATTACTTATAGGTTTAATAAATCATATAATTCTATAAACGAAAAACTTAAACTATTAAAAAAGAATCTTTTCTAAATAAAGTATTCTTTATAAAACAAAAAAATAACTAACTGAAAGATTCCTATCTACCCTACATTGAAATGTTCTAAGAAAAATGCAATGTAACTACATTTCAAATATTTTATTCATTTATTTTAGACATAAAAAGTATCATTTTGTAAAATTTAAAAATTTTTTTAAATTAAAATCATGATGTTGCCACCTCTACCAAATATATTAATAAATAACCAAAAAAAAAGTTTAATAGTATTGTAAGTATCAGTTAAGAGAATATGGGTGTGAGTTTTTGTTAGTAAACAGTTTTGAGTTAAGCTTTTGGTTTGTTATACAAGGTGAATAATAATAGTTAGTGAGCGATTCAAATAGTATGAAAACTGCAAACTGCATGAAAAACCGCATTTAGGTTTCGGAACATGAATAATAATAGTCAGAGGGCGATTCAAATCTGAATGAAAAACTGCATTTAGGATTGTGACTTTGTCATAAAATAATGTTGTCAGTACACATTTTACCTTATCTGGTAACTTTTTTAAATAAAAAAAAATGTATAGTGCCTTTTTAGGCTTCAATAAATCATAATGTTGCCACCTACTTATTGGTTAAAGAAGAAAAAAGCTTTAAAATTTGTATACAGTAACTGCAAAATGTATTAAAACTGATTCAAACAGTATCAAAAGTCTTGCTTGAATATTTAAAATTAAACAAAAGATTTGAGATTTTGCTAAACAGACAGCGAACTCGGTGGTTCTGTTTACTAAAAAAGTTTTGTCAATAGCAACTAAATACACATTTTTCCTTCTTTGGTAACTTTTTTTAAATAAAAAAAAATGTATAGTGCCTTTTTAGGCATCAATAAATCATAATGTTACCACATTAGGTTTTCAACTTCAAGTAAGGTGAATATGGGTGTGAGTTTTTGGTAAACGTGGTGAATATGGTGGCGCCCTCTGCGATACTACTTGCGGTGACAATTGGAAGCTTATCGTAGCATCCAAATGTATTTTTACATATAACTTTTAGTTCTTGTAAAGATATTGTGCGAAATTTGAATTTTGAGTCTATCACAGATATGTTATTGTTATATTGCACATTTTCATTGGAGTTTGTTATTTCATTAATACTGTTTATAATAATCGTTAAAATTTTCGGATATTTCAAAATTGTCCTTATACTCTACTTGATGAAATATCACAGTTTTTATCACATTTCGGGGTTTTCTTAGTACCAGTTCTTTTATTTTGCTCCACATTTCTTTCTGGTTATTTGTGTTGCTTATTTTATTGTTTATATAATTATTTTTTCGTTTTCAATCTTAACTTTTTATGTATTTCTTATTAATTTATAACTATTCCATGCAGCAATGGTGTTTTCAATAATTGCCTTCTGGTATTTAAGAACTTTCTCCCTTTTCAGTATTCTGAGTTCGTTATTAAACCATTCTTTTAATAGTTAATTTTTTTATTATATTTTCTAAACAGGTATCAAAATTGTTGAAATAACCATTCAAATCATTTATTTCATTACATTGTAGTATTGCACTTAGTTCATTATTAAAATTATTTTTATTATATTTAAAAATTTCTATTTCTTTAGTTTGTGTTTCCCGGTCTATATTTTCGTATTCAATAAAAATGTCTATGGATTCACGATCCGCTATTTTATTATTTGTATTATTTTTTGCCGAAATCCTTTCATTATTTATTAAAATATAGTCTATTAAGGTTTTTGAGTTTTGTGTTATTCTGGTATATTCATTCATTATTTGCTTTAAGCCATTATCATTTGGTATACTTTCCAATTTATTTTTATAAAAATCTTGAAATCTCCAGCTATTATAATATCGCAATTTTTTTCACAGATTTCTTCTAAAAAATTCTTGAAACGCTTCACAAAATTCCGCTTTATGACTGCTCGGTGTTCTATATACTATTACTATTATAAACAAAGTTTTTACACATTTGGCCATATATGCACTAATCCAATAATTTGAGTCATTTACATTGTCTTTATTGTCTACCAGAAACATCGGTGCAAATTCGTTTTGTGACTGGCCAAAGTTTCAATTTGATGCAATATTAACGAAATTTCGTCAACCACATTCGGATGTCGTAAGTATAATGTGATGCCAAAACAGCTTCTGCAATTGGTAGAGCAATTTTATGTTCAAATGCGTTTGCAATTAGTGCATAATAAAATACTCGTTTAGAAGATTGTTCCAGTTTTCGCACCAACGACCCAGTACAATCTAAAAATACTCTACTCATTTTCAGTACTTTTGCCTTATCTCCGAGAAGAGCGCGGACAGGATCTGCTGACCACATATAAAGTTCCACGGGGTGGGAAATTTTTTGTATGTAGCTTTTATATGTATCTTTTTTCATACGATATAGATCAAATATTGGGTATTTATCTTTATCTAATCGTGACAGGGCCTGGTTTCTAAGTTTTCGTGCAGTACACTTCGTCACTTCTTCAGATGGCGCTTTTGAAACATGAAGATCCAATCGATTTAACAACCGCACTATTACCACCAACAAAGGGAAGCGAGATTGAACCTGAAACAAATCCGTACTATGTTCTAAATACCGAACATTTATTTGAGTACTTTGGAGATAGGTTATTTGAAATCTTTAAAAAATAATAACTGGATTACTAATTTGTAATGGATTCAGCATTGGCTGCTATCATAAAAAAAATTAATAATCCAAATGTACACCTCATAAATTGCAGTAGAACTGGAGTTCTCTTGCATCCTAATGAAAATGATAAAAAAGCATGCTACAAAATATCATGCCAATAGTTAGAGATATCCTAGTCCTTCCGATTCTCGCTGGAGTGCACTACACAGTAGTGTGATAAATTTTTCCAAAAAAATATTTTACTACATTGAATCTCTAGTTAATGATGTAAATAAGCTAAATCAATATTTTGAAAGATGCAAAATTTTTTAAACCAAATTGATATTGGTATTAAGATTTTGCGAAAATAATACCACCACACGATATACAAAATGAGTCAAGTAGCTGTGGACCGTTTGTAGTACAATTTGTCGAGCACTCAATTTTGGGAAAAAGTCTCGAAAACTTAAATTGCAGTATGGCTTATAGACATTATTTGTTTGATCAGATAAAAACCTACAATGATGACATTATAGATTTATGTATTCGTTGTGCGAAAATCTACCGGAACTCAAAAGTACCGTGGGTTGAATGCGAAAAATGCAGAAGATGGTTGTGTGAAAACTGCTTAAAAATAGTTTTTAACAAAACCATAAGTAATGTTAAAAAGTCAAATTTTGTATGCTACAAATGTAAACATAAAGGCTAATTGTAGGACTCACCGATCGTTTCACTTTTACACAAAAATTATTTCTTTACATTTTATTTTTCTTTGCAGGTTTTAAAAAATTTAGGTTTTCGTTTCAGGTTTTCCTTTCGTTTCAACTTTTTACACAAAATTTATTTCTTTACATTTTCTTTCTCTTTACAGGTTTTTTTTTTTAATTAGGTTTCCTTTTCAGGTTTTTCTACAAAGTTTTTAGTTGACTTGAAGTTTAAGTTATCACTTTTCGCTTGAACTTTTACGCAAAATTAATTATTTTACATTTCCTTTTTTTGCTTTCACGATTTAATTTTCCGATACGATTTCTTTCCAAAATAGCCTTCACCTATCTAAAATATCATAGGAAGGTCCATGTAGTATCATATTTTGTCCAAAAGTGGCCAGGTATGGGGAGCATTGTATTGCTGAATGAAAGTCGCTACTCAGGATCGATAAAATTTTCGGTATATTTCTGTCCCAATTTGTGTGATCGCTGTCTTCTTTTAGAAAGCATCTTATTTTGGAAATAATCTCCCTATTCGCCCTCTCGGAGGCGTTCGCTTGAGGCGAGTAAAACCCCGTTGTAATCTGGGTAATACCATACATTAAGAAAAACTCTTTCAGTTCTTTGGAAACGAATTGTTTCGCACTGTCGCTATGAATATACTGAGGCACCCCGTAGGTGGAAAAAATTTCGTTTTGCAGAAATTCGATAACATTGGTTGAAGTTGCTGATCGTAATGGTTTTAGAAAAATAAATTTTGTTAGTTGGTCTAATACGATTAATAATTGACAATTTTTTGATTTGGAACAGGGATATGGACCTAAAAAGTCTAAATAAAGTCTTTGAAATGGACGGAACGTAATGAACTGATTCCCCATAGGTGGACGTAGTGTCTGATTTGTTGGTTTGATTGTCTTACAATCATCGCAACTTTTTATGTAAGACTTTGTGTCGCTTGCCATCTGAGGCCAAAAATATTTTTGCCTTATGCGATGTAACGTTTTTACGCAACCTCTATGACACCCTTCCTCGTGAGCTGTTTTAATAACTTCCATAGTTAGCGCTTTGGGTATCCATAATCTCCAAAGGCTTTCCTCAACGTCTTCGCCGTTACGAAATTTAACTCGCTTGTAGATAAAATTTTCCGATATCATTAACTCTGGTAAGGAGTCTTTGTTTTCTTGAATTTTGTCCCTTAAATCTTTATACTCATTACTGTTAAATTCGGGTGAAGTGACGTCAACTTCGGGTGGATTCCAATTCGCTTGGATCTCATCTATGTCAAATCTAGATAGGGTGTCTGGCACCACATTCAATGACCCCTTTCTGTGTTCCATTACGAAATCAAAACTTTGGAGCTTTAGACTCCATCGAGCCAATCTACCATGTAAATCTTTCTGTCCCATGAGCCATTTCAGACTTGAATGATCTGTTATGATTTTAAAAAAAGTCCTTTGATATATTGTCTAAAACGTTTGACACACAAAACCGCTGCCAAACACTCCAATTCCGTCACGGTGTAGTTTCGCTGGGCCCTTTTTAGCTTTTGGGACGCAAATGCGATCGGCCGTTCTCTATTGTCATTGTCCAATTGGTACAACACTCCGTCTACTTCTATTCGTGATGCACCGCATTGTATTACAAATTCTCTATTGAAATCAGGTTGGGCTAGGATGGGGGCGTTCGAAAGAGCGACCTTTAATTGTTCAAAGGCATCCATAGCTTCTTGAGTAAGACAAAACGTTTTTACAGATTTTTTTAAACAGTCAGTGAGAGGGCCTGCTAAATCAGAAAAATTGTTAATAAACGCGAGGTACCAGTTTGCCATACCAACGAAACGTCTAATTTGACGTGGGGTCCTGGGTAAAGGAAATTTATAAATTGCTTCCACCTTTTCGGGATCGACTTTCAAACTTCCACGATACCCGAGGTATTTGATTTCACGTTGACAGAACCTACTTTTGCCTACGTTGATTGTAAGATCCGCAGATTTAAGGCATTGCGCAACTTCAGAAAGCAGTTTTATATGGGTCTCAAAATCCTGGCTACATTTTCCCTTAATTTCGATGGGATAGCTTTATCCATCAGCCGACTCATTGTTTGTGGTCCATTACAAACCCCAAAAGGCATTACTCTGTATTGATATAAAGGCCTTCCTGGAAGTGCAAAGGCGGTTTTTTCTTTCGAGGTTTCGGACAACTTTATTTGAAAAATTGCATCGTTAGATCTATTCTACTTGTGTAGTATGTATCCTTAAGACGACTAAGTAACCCGTTTATATGTGGAAGTGGGTATGAATCCTTTCTTGTTAGTGAATTAATTTTTCTACAATCTAGACAAAGTCTTATCTTTCCTGGCTTGCAAACAGTAACAATGGAACTAGACCGCGGAGAGTTAGATTCCACTATTACTCTGAGGGCTAATAATCTGTCAAGTTCTGCATATATCTCTGCTTGCCTAGGGGGTGAGAGAGGGTAATGTCTTGATTTTACAGGTATAGCGCCTCCTGTTTCAATATGGTGCTCCAGAAAATGTGTGAACCCAAGTCCTAGCTTCTCGTAGGATGGAAAATTTAAAACTACATTGTCGAGTTGCAATTTCTGAATGGATGTAAGACCATGAAAGTTAAAATCGGGTTTATTTTCGAGTTCTACGCAGGAAATTTCGGGAATTAGGTGTGCAGCAAGAGCAAATGCTTTCCAGAAATTAACGCCAAGATATCCTTTTTGTGATAGGGTCGGAACTATGTAAAAATTTATTGATTTTGTTTTTGAATGTCACTGGAAGTGAGTAATAACCTAAAATGTCATTCTTTGAACCGTTGGCTGTCACAATGCTAGATCTGAAATTTTGCACCTGTATGTTATTTTTGCTTATAAAGTCTAAGCTTCCCGAACCTAAAAGGCACAATAATTCATCCTCACAAACTTTAATTTTAGCGTACGGTCTGCCATCTTCCGAATTGGCTAAACAACATGAGTCTATTGCTCTTGTGAATGTTTTTCTTAAATTATATCTGCATTTTAGAATTTTCTGCGAAGGTTGAAACCGTAAGGATTTTGTAATTTTTTCCAAATAACTTTGGTTTCGACTATGAAATGAATTATTCTGAACGTCCGGGTTTATTTCTAAAAGACTTGGAGGTAAATCCCCCTGTGAGAGCTTACACTCAGTGTCTGCATTAAACTCGGGATTTATTACAAGGAACGAGCATCCCCGGTCACCCACTCGCTCCGACATCTCTTTTCCGTATGCGGATTTCCACACTTTGGAGTTGTAATGCCCAGTTGTCCGCATTTAAAACAGAAAACATATCGTGTCTCATCAGGAGAGTATATATAACTGTGTCCTAACTGGAGGCAGTTCCAACATTTAATTTTTGAGTAATCATTTTTAACGTTTGTCCGGTTCACATTCAAAGCTTCTACTTGAGGGTCTAATTCGTTGTCGGATTCTTCAGAGACATTTTCGCAAAGAACTTCATTTACTTGACGTGACCGAATTGGGGGGATTTGCCTTGCTCTCTAAAAGAACCTTCTCAGCTTTGCTAGCTAAATCGCGAAGCTCTCCTAAATTTTTAGTGTCTGAAATAAATAACATGATCTTAAGATCGGGGTTTATATTTTTCTTTAAAATTTCTATCAATGACTGGTCTGTCATAGGGTTTCTTAGCCTCAGATTTAACCTAAGGACAAATGCACGAAAGTCATCGTAACTTTCTTTTGGAAGCTGTTTCCTCGTTGAAATTTTTAATAAAATTTCATTGTCGCTTTCGAGCGTACCAAATTCCTTAAGGAGGGCTGTTATTAACTGTGAGTACGTTGTCCTAGGGTTAAGCTTTATATGGTCCCAGTACCATGTTTCTGCTTTGTTTGTAAGGAAAATATGGAAATTGGATAAAATATGATCGTGAGGACACTGTGATCGTGCAGTGAATGTATCTAGTCTAAACAAAAAGTCGGACACACTACCGTCGCCACTATAAGATACTTACCAATCTTTTAGCTTAATCGCGAAAGATGCCGAGGAACCATTTGTAAATGAGTTCATTTGAGAACTAGCTTGCTGTGCCATGTTTCCGGGAGATGACGGAGTAGTTCGGTCGTTTCGTGATTGACCTATGGAATTCCTGATATCTAAAGGCTCCCTCCTAAATTTTTCCTGTGTGGTTCTCATAACGTCTTATATATGTCATTAAGGAATTAATAGTGTCGACATTTGGATTTTGTGGTTCCTCCACCTGATTATTTTTACTTGTAGCCATTTCTAAGTTATTATTTAAATTTGGTTGGTTATTAATAAATTCTACTGGCTGTGTCAGACTTTCCAGAGAGCCAATATCTAACCCCGGTAAGGATTTGTCTAATATCTCACAATTCAAATTACCTTTTTCTACTAGGGTTTCGTCTTATTTGTAACACTCAAGTGAACGTGCCACGGAAGACGATCTTATCGCTCTGATGCTTGTGCTGGAATTCAAATTTGCCAAGCTTACAGTGCTTATAGATTTCCTAACTAAGTGAATTGAACCTCTTCCTCTTCCTGATTTTATGGGTGCCTTCTAATAAAGTGGAGTTGTAGGGTTTTTTCTCTCTGCCTCTAACCTCAGTAACAGTTGGGTTATTGGTCGGATTCGGATTTGTGTTCCTAGCAGAATTTTTTGAAATATTTGTACTTTGTCGCGTATTAGGTTTGTGCATGCTGCACGAAGAGTGATGACAGAAATTTCATATCAAAAAACCCGACAACATTAAATAATTGTAATCCCCATTCAAAAAAAAATATGAAAAAAAGTTTTGTAAAGAACATGTATTGAAAAAAAAAATTATTATTACCAAGTTATGCCGAGCAAAATTCGAAAGAAAACCTTGGAAATCCGCAAAGAAAAGAACCAAAGAAAATCTGAATGTAAAAATATGGGTTTTTATATAAAAAAAAATTGGATATAAATATATAAATGTATAGGTATATGTATATATATATAGGTATTAGTATTTAAAAAATTTTATAAGTAATATTCGTATAAGAGGAATGCCAGGATACTGTAGGCGATAGTAAAGAATATTTTTATACGTTTGGTTATACAATTTTATGAGAATGCATAGGCACTTAATGCTCTGACTATTCTCGTGTTTGCTTGGTCAATCAATTTCCCATATATTATGAAAAAAAATTGATGTCTCAAGCAAAAGTAAATAATAAAAAAA
The DNA here is from genome assembly GCA_963682025.1 of Cordilura impudica. NCBI lineage: Eukaryota > Metazoa > Arthropoda > Insecta > Diptera > Scathophagidae > Cordilura > Cordilura impudica. The sequence continues at coordinate 184,873,512 of OY821518.1, forward strand.
ATTAATTTAATTTTGCTGAAACATGAGTGGCAGTATGTATGTAATATTTTTTCCTTTTTCACTCCTTTGTTTTAAACTTAGTGTATCGCAACTTGCCTACCGATGTTGCCAGTCGGACAAGGACTTAAACAAATTTAATTCGAACATTAAAATTTTTCCACTGAAGTTGGGGTCTTATAGCAACGAAACAAACCGAACGACTCATTGTTGTCAGCACGGACTTATAAGTTCCCAAATTAAAAAAAAAATATTGATGTTAATATTGTTGTTCTGACTTTATTAGCAACTTTTCTCTCGTATTTTACATCGCAAATGATATTAGGGCTAATTTTCCCAATAATCATGACTAATGCCTATACAGTGAGAACAAATTTAAGTAGCAAAAAAATTGTATAACCGATACTGATCACAGAAGAGAACATTTTAAATAAAAACGAATTTATGCATACCCTGCGGGCAGCATTTTCGTTGGGCGCCATATATGTTACGCACTGCTTGGTAAGAAAATTAAAAAAAAGAATCAAAATGGCATGGAAAAAATCTAAAATTCGTCTTGACTAGCTCAAGGTGGTAAGTCCTTTGACCCGTTTTCTTGACGCGTAAGCTTATAACTAAACCTGACATGCCTTCGAAACCCGAAGTTTAGAAAAAAAATTTAAACAAAATCTGAATGTTCTTGCTCTTCCTGTGACCTCCTATACCTACCATTGTACCCTGACACTCCTCTCAAATAAATATTCAATTACTGTTTCATTTCAAATTTAAAATAAATTTAAAATTTTTTATTGTATCAAAATTTTGGGTTTTTGTTTTATATTCATCTTTACTTAAAAATTTTAGTTATATATATGATTAATATAAATTAATTTCTTAGTCTAGCTTTACATTTAAATTAAATACAATCTTCTGCACAAGCAAATAGTGATTTAAGAAAAAATTCTGGTTTTTTATGGTTTTTGGTTTTTACTTTGGAACAAAAATAAATTTAATTTATTTATTAATTATAAGATTAGAAAAACTAAGCAAGTATATATATAAGAAAAGATCGATAATAATGTTTTTACTTAACATGGTGATTTATCCTCTTGGTGCTGCTTGCCGTTGTCGCCTGGCGCTGGAATTGTGGTTATGCTGTTTTGCTGCAACTGTCGTCATATATTTAATTTTTTTTTGTAGTTTTGGTATTTTATTGTACTTTTGGTTTAGTTTGTAAGTTTCTCGTCTTTTCAGGCTAATTTATAAATTTTCAGTTTTTAATATTTAAAATTTTATAGGTTAATTTAAGAATTTGTATGTCTTTCTTCGCCATCAGTTTTTAAATTTAATTTCTTTTTCTTTTTTTTCTTGTGTATATTTTACATCAAATTTCTGGGTTTCTTGTCAGTTTTCTTCTACTAAAATTTATTTATTTTATTGTTTTCTTTGCAGATTTAAAAAAAAAATTTAGTTTTCTTTTCAGATTTTTTCAACACAATTTATGATATACATTTTCTTTCAGTTTTTCTCTATTGAGTTTTTCAATTTACATCAAAATTTAAGTTTCAACTTTTTACGCAAAAATTATTACTTTGAATTTCCTTTTTCTTTACAGGTTTTTAAAAATTTAGGTTTTCTTTTCAGGTTTTTTCGACACAATTTATGATATACATTTTCTTTCAGTTTTTCTCTATAGAGTTTTTCAATTTACATCAAAATTTGAGTTTCAACTTTTTTCTTTACAGGTTTTTAAAAATTTGGGTTTTCTTTTCAGGTTTTTTCGACACAATTTATGATATACATTTTCTTTCAGTTTTTCTCTATAGAGTTTTTCAATTTACATCAAAACTTGAGTTTCAACTTTTTACACAAAAATTACTTTGCATTTCCTTTTTCTTTACAGGTTTTTAAAAATTTAGGTTTTCTTTTCTGGTTTTCCTTTCTTTTCAAATTTGTAACACAAAATTTATTTCGTTACATTTTCTTTCTCTTCACAGGGTTTTTTTTTAATTAGGTTTTCTTTTCAGGTTTTTCTACAAAGTTTTTAGTTGACTTCGAAGTTTAAGTTATCACTTTTCGCTTGAACTTTTATGCAAAATTAATTATTTTTTGCTTTCACGATTTAATTTTCCGATACAATTTCTTTCCAAAATGGCCTTCAGCGTATGTCCGAAATGTTCACTTAGTCTGGATTCACACAAGGCAATTTTTGTTGCGCAACTTTTTTCAATTCTCTTTTAAAGTTGCCTTAATGTTCGCACAGTGAAATTTATTGTCGCAACTTTTCGTTTTCTTTTGCTTTCAAATTCTTACATTTTTGACATTTCATTTCTTCCACGCACATTATTAATTTTTCTGTAAGCTGCCGATTCCATATAAATTACATTTTTATTTAATTATTATTAATTACACTACTTTGCTTATAAAATAAACACTTATTTTATTTTATGTATCTTTATCTAGAATAATCTTGTAAAATCTAAATAAAATCTGCTTTTAAATTTTTTTAAATTGTGCACAATTTAAAACAGCGAAGCACAGAATGAAAAGAAATGTCAAATAATAACCTGCAGCTAACTTCGAGTTTATAATTACGAATTGCAGAACAAAACGAGTTGCCGAGTACAAGCAACTCTATACCAAATACCACTCGCAAACTCAAGAATTGCGCGCTTTGTGTGAATTCGGACTTATCTGCCTAACTTTACCACGCGTCACTTCTTTATATCAAACAACTTTTGTCTTCCTTTTCTTCGTAGTCTAGTTGTCACCGTTCGATTGGATGATTTGTCATAACGGACCTACCATGCTATTTTATAATAAAAAAAACCGACGCGATGTACGAGAATGACATAGGATAACAACGTAGTTGCATTTTGTTGAACATTAAGTTATCGAATTTTAGTGTTGTGTTTATACACAGAGAAAAAAATCCGTAATAGTATAGAAAATATTTTCCACACACATTCCACATAATATTCTATGGATAACTTCACACACGTTTTATTTTTAAAAAATAATATAATAATAATATTTATTTATTGAGGCTTTTCGGTAAAAGTAAATGTAGTACAATTGTCAATATCACATAGATAAACTTGAAGCGATTTACGTTTTACTTTAACATAGTGAATTTGAAAATGCTACTTGCAAGTAAAATGAATAAGTATCGAATGTATTGTTTGTACATATTCTAACATTGCTAATAATGTTTGCTCCCGACATTAACAGTTTCATACAGAGTAATTCTGTTAAAAAGGTTCTTAAAACTAAATACTTAATACTAAATTACGCACACCTATTTTGCAGTGTGTTCTGAATGAGAACTTTATAAAATTGCAGACTTTTGAGTCATCACTAGAATAAAATCGAAAACACCAAGAGGGTGAATATGAGATCCCTTAAAGAGTAATTACATTAATATTAGATGTATAATATTGTACATATATAAGTTAAAAAATTAATACATGATTCTTTGGTGGTTGCTGTTAGAATGTTTTTAATTTTATTTATTGAAAAAACTTAAAGCTAATAGAGCTGACAATGCACTTTATTAAAATTCACAAAATTTTGTTGATATTGGCCAATCATAAAAGGTATGTTAATATTGCAGTCACATAAATACAATTTATTATTATACGATATTCGTGTTTAAAGAAATAAAAAGAATATTGTGTTGATATTGCAATTATAAAAGTGTACCTATTGTAAAATTTATTGCAACAAGATATTGGTATTTAACAAAATGTGTTTAGTTTCACAAATTAAAATTTACGTTGATTTGGCCAATCACAGAAAACATAAAACAAAAATTAAAACATTAGAGGTGTTGCGTAACGCAAATGAGTCCATTAAAAACCATTAGGGGTGTTTTGTTATCGTGCGCACGTTAACTTCTCCCCGTTTTAAACGTCGGGACATCCCTGTTTCGACCTAATCTCCCTTATTATATCTTCCACGCTGATTATCTCCTCCCGTCTGCACTTGCGCTGTATGTAATGGCTCAACCAGATGACGACAGGTATAAGTATGACCAATGAGACCAGGGCGATTCTATGCATAAACGTGTAGTCCTTAAGCCCTTGTATGTAACTTATGCTTTCCAACTTTAGCCTGTGAATATATGGGAGCGTCAATAATTCTTCGTGACCCGTTTTTTTAATATTTAATGTTTTTGGGGGATGTGGCAGTAGGTTCTTTTTCCATGCTTGAGTTTTTTTATACCAAGTACCATTTATGGTTGCATTATTTGCGAACGCTATCAACAGAATTCCATTTACCTTAATCGTTTCTCCTTCAGATACGTCTGTGTCGTACACGTTGTTCAAAAGAATTAACCCATCAGCCACCCATTGTATTGAAGGAATATTATCCGCCGATTGCGTGTGGCAAGAGGCTGAATTGTCGTTCAAGAGTTGGGAAAGGCATGTATTAATAGTTCCGACATTGATGCAGCTTGTTACGGGGAGAGTGTAATCGTGGCATTTCGAAGCTTGATCTATCTCCAATCTTATAATGGAACCATTATGAATTACAAGGTATACTTTAAGATATTCACAAAAATTGGTAAAAATTGGAAATTTTATGACATAATAAATCATTGATTCATTTTGGAAAACAGATACATTGTTTACTCTTAGTCTATCATTAATGATAATAGGTACCATTTCTGATTCGAATTGTTTTTCAAGATTAATGTTATCTAGTATAGCGGGGTGTATAATGTTTTCTTTTGCCAAAATTATCGATAGCGCTAGGTTATTAAGAAATGAAATTATCTCACCGTTTCTCGTGGACACCAGCTCGAATAAGACCAAATCTTCTTCCCCAATGGCATTGCTATGCCTGTAATTCTGTAAAACGTTAACTCTTTCGGTCAGTTCATTTATTCTGTCCTGTATAGCCGAGTTCACCACCGTCTGTTTTTGACCATTCTGGATCAACAGATCTTTCTGAGCCATAAGCAGTTCCATGTCGCTGTGGTCCGGTGTACCGGCCACGAATTTCAAAGCGGATCCTAGGAAGTCGACCGATCTCGCGGATCGTCTGTTCACATGCAGTGTTTCCAAAAGTCTACGAATCTCTCTTGTCTGCTCCTGTACCATCCCGGTCTCCCTTGGGTCAGATAGGTTCGTGAGAAGGTTCTCGGTCTCTTTTACCGCTAGCTCGTATGCCGTCAGGTTCGTCTGGTGTACCAAGTAATCACAGTCCCTATATATCGCAACCTCGCCATCGGTTATGGCTATAAAATATGATTCCGAATAATCGATAATCTTGGACTACGCCCAGGTTATCAGAGTAAGAAGTAATCTAAGAAAAAGAAAGGAGGAAAGAAGAAAAAAAGGAGAAAAAGAAAATTTAGGTCGATGTAAAAAAATTGAAAAAAAAACAAATCACCTTAAATTGTCCTTGTGGACCTTCCTTCCACCTATCAATACCGTAGTTCCTAAGTCCTTTTGAACGATACCTTGCACAAAGAACTTGTCGAATTTGTTACCGAGTCGTCGGTTTCGTTTTACGAAAACGACTTCGCCAGGTTGATACTTCCTTGCGGTGGTATTTTTATTATATCTCTCCATTACCTTATATTGCGCTGACATTAAATGCTCCTTAACATCCGTCAAGATATTGCCGTTAATTTCGTTCAGGATGTCCAATGGTCTCCTTCCTGTCACAGAGTGCACCGTATCATTATACTTAATCGTAGATAATAGTATTAGTTCGGTGGCATCGTCTATGTTCTGTTGTGCTTTCACGCACCGTGCTATTTCCAAAAGCGTAGAGTGGAATCGTTCCACTTGACCGTTACTTGTGCTGTGCATCGATGGGGTAAAGAATTGTTCTGTTCCGAAATGGTCCCTAAGAAGTGTAACTATGGTGCCTGATTTGAACGATTTTTCGTTATCCAAAACCAATATCTTCACTTTCCTATATGAGTTCATAATCTGAAATAAGGCCGTTTTAACATCTATACTAGATCTAGAAGTCATTGGGATCACAATTGCGAACTTCGAGAATTTATCCACGCAAGAAAGAAAATGCTGCTTATCCGTTATAATTATGTCGATATGCAGTATTTCGCCAGGGTAACTGGGGATGGGTGTTGCGGTCATCGTCGTCTTTTGTGGCTTCTTCTGATACTTGTTCCCTCTACAGATCTTACAGTTAGCTATGATATATTTAAGTTTCTTTTTTATACCAGGAAAATAATATTCAATTATTTGTTAGAAATTCTCGTGCAACGATCTATGCGCTCTGTTGTGTTCATTGGTAACTATTTCCCACTGATCATCCTCTCTTATCGCATCCATTACGAATTTCTCGGTGTGTATGAACCGAGTGAATGGGAATCGGGAGACTAGACCATCCTGAAACTCTGCCAGTGTCGGAGGATCACACTGGATGGCATTTGTGCCAGTAGAATCGATGATATTCGCCAAATGCTCCAAAAGCTCGTCTACTGTGTTGTCCGATATTGTGTGTCTTATAAATCGCTGGAACAAGATTTTTCTATGTCCAGAGGCCCGATCTCCTTTTGAGATTAGAAATTGGGTTTTAAATTGGTTTACGGGGAATCTGGTGGAGCTCACAACGTTTGTGGAAGAAATTTCGCTCTGTGCCGTCTGAGTGTCGTCGTCTGACATTTGATTAACGTACTGCCTAGATAAGGCGTCTGCTACCACATTTTCTCGTCCTGGTTTGTAAAAAATTTGGTGAGAACTCCTCGATGAACGCTCTCCACCTTTTCATTTTTGAGTTGGGGTTCTTATCGGACATGGCAAACGTCAATGGTAGGTACCATTTCTGATTCGAATTGTTTTTCAAGATTAATGTTATCAAGTATAGCGGGGTGTATAATGTTTTCTTTTGCCAAAATTATCGATAGCGCTAGGTTATTAAGAAATGAAATTATCTCACCATTTCTCGTGGACACCAGCTCGAATAAGACCAAATCTTCTTCCCCAATGGCATTGCTATGCCTGTAATTCTGTAAAACGTTAACTCTTTCGGTCAGTTCATTTATTCTGTCCTGTATAGCCGAGTTCACCACCGTCTGTTTTTGACCATTCTGGATCAACAGATCTTTCTGAGCCATAAGCAGTTCCATGTCGCTGTGGTCCGGTGTACCGGCCACGAATTTCAAAGCGGATCCTAGGAAGTCGACCGATCTCGCGGATCGTCTGTTCACATGCAGTGTTTCCAAAAGTCTACGAATCTCTCTTGTCTGCTCCTGTACCATCCCGGTCTCCCTTGGGTCAGATAGGTTCGTGAGAAGGTTCTCGGTCTCTTTTACCGCTAGCTCGTATGCCGTCAGGTTCGTCTGGTGTACCAAGTAATCACAGTCCCTATATATCGCAACCTCGCCATCGGTTATGGCTATAAAATATGATTCCGAATAATCGATAATCTTGGACTACGCCCAGGTTATCAGAGTAAGAAGTAATCTAAGAAAAAGAAAGGAGGAAAGAAGAAAAAAAGGAGAAAAAGAAAATTCAGGTCGATGTAAAAAAATTGAAAAAAAAACAAATCACCTTAAATTGTCCTTGTGGACCTTCCTTCCACCTATCAATACCGTAGTTCCTAAGTCCTTTTGAACGATACCTTGCACAAAGAACTTGTCGAATTTGTTACCGAGTCGTCTGTTTCGTTTTACGAAAACGACTTCGCCAGGTTGATACTTCCTTGCGGTGGTATTTTTATTATATCTCTCCATTACCTTATATTGCGCTGACATTAAATGCTCCTTAACATTCGTCAAGATATTGCCGTTAAATTCGTTCAGGATGTCCAATGGTCTCCTTCCTGTCACAGAGTGCACCGTATCATTATACTTAATCGTAGATAATAGTATTAGTTCGGTGGCATCGTCTATGTTCTGTTGTGCTTTCACGCACCGTGCTATTTCCAAAAGCGTAGAGTGGAATCGTTCCACTTGACCGTTACTTGTGCTGTGCATCGGTGGGGTAAAGAATTGTTCTGTTCCGAAATGGTCCCTAAGAAGTGTAACTATGGTGCCTGATTGGAACGATTTTTCGTTATCCAAAACCAATATCTTCACTTTCCTATATGAGTTCATAATCTGAAATAAGGCCGTTTTAACATCTATACTAGATCTAGAAGTCATTGGGATCACAATTGCGAACTTCGAGAATTTATCCACGCAAGAAAGAAAATGCTGCTTATCCGTTATAATTATGTCGATATGCAGTATTTCGCCAGGGTAACTGGGGATGGGTGTTGCGGTCATCGTCGTCTTTTGTGGCTTCTTCTGATACTTGTTCTCTCTACAGATCTTACAGTTAGCTATGATATATTTAAGTTTCTTTTTTATACCAGGAAAATAATATTCAATTATTTGTTAGAAATTCTCGTGCAACGATCTATGCGCTCTGTTGTGTTCATTGGTAACTATTTCCCACTGATCATCCTCTCTTATCGCATCCATTACGAATTTCTCGGTGTGTATGAACCGAGTGAATGGGAATCGGGAGACTAGACCATCCTGAAACTCTGCCAGTGTCGGAGGATCACACTGGATGGCATTTTTGCCAGTAGAATCGATGATATTCGCCAAATGCTCCAAAAGCTCGTCTACTGTGTTGTCCGATATTGTGTGTCTTATAAATCGCTGGAACAAGATTTTTCTATGTCCAGAGGCCCGATCTCCTTTTGAGATTAGAAATTGGGTTTTAAATTGGTTTACGGGGAATCTGGTGGAGCTCACAACGTTTGTGGAAGAAATTTCGCTCTGTGCCGTCTGAGTGTCGTCGTCTGACATTTGATTAACGTACTGCCTAGATAAGGCGTCTGCTACCACATTTTCTCGTCCTGGTTTGTAAAAAATTTGGTGAGAACTCCTCGATGAACGCTCTCCACCTTTTCATTTTTGAGTTGGGGTTCTTATCGGACATGGCAAACGTCAATGGTTGGTGGTGAGTAAATATATGGATTCCAGAAATGCCATAAAGGAAATGCCTAAGGCTCTTCAGGGCCCACACGATGGCAAGCTGTTCTCTCTCGTTAGTGGCGTAATTCATTTCCGTGTCCGAAAGAGTCCTGGAGATCATGGTGATTGGTCTACCATATTGGGACAAAACTGCCCCAAGTGCTACACCGGATGCATCTGTTGTTAATTCGAAATTTTTAGTATAGTCTCGATATGCCAGCAAAATATCCTCCAAAGCCAATATTTTTTTTAATTTATCAAAAACCGCCAGTGCTTCTTCATCCAAACATATTTTAATATTTCTCGAATTGTTGGCTGCGGTATGACCGTTTTCTCCTATTATATACTTCGTTAGAGGTTTTGCGATACGGGCATAGTCCCTGACAAACCTTCTGTAGTAATCGGACAACCCAAGACACGCTCTAGGTGCCTTCAAATTCTGTGGGACCTTAAATTCGGTTATTGCTCTGACCTTCTCCAGACATGTTCTGATTCCGTCTCTTGTCACGACAAATCCCAGAAAATTGACATCTGATCTAAAAAATTTGGATTTTACAGGTGAAACCCTCATGGCTATGTTCATCCGATGAGTAGACAATGATATCGTCCATGTAAACCTGACACATTTTCCCTATATCGTTCCGCAGACTGTCATCTGTGGCCCTTTGGAATATGCTAGGGGCATTTTTGAGGCCGAATGGCAGACTACAGAATTCATATTTGCCGTTATTAACGCTAAAGGCAGTTTTCTGTCTATCTCTTTCAGCAAGTCTTATCTGATGGAAACCTGACTTAAGGTCAAGGGTTGAAAAATACTTCGATTTTCCGAGGTCTGAAAGGATAATAGATATATCGGGCATCGGGTATTTATCGTCTATGGCATTTTCATTGAGTTTTCGAAAATCGATGACTAGTCTATGGTTCGGATTTCCCTTTTCGTCCACACCCTTCTTTCCAACGACGTGTATCGGCGAATTGTATGGCGTTGAAGATTTCCGAATTATACCGCCTCGAAGGAGAGATTCGATTTCTCCATTCACAAAATCTGCCATTGAAGCCGGATATGGGTATGATCTTGCATATATGGGGTCCTCAGATTTAGTTCGTATTCTCGCTTCTACTGCAGTGTTATACGGTAGTGCCCGATTTGGATCCGCAAATGAATTTACATTAGACTCGAGAATTTTTTTAAATTTGTCTTGGATGTTCTGCGGTACGTGTTCACCATCTAAGGTAAGAAAGTTCACGAGATCGAGTTTCCCGTATGGCAATTCATTACCCCCCCTATGTCAGTGTATTCTTCCTCGTATCCACCACAGCATTAATTTCCTTTAAAAATCTGAAACCTATTATACCGTCAAACGTCTTCAATGATGGAAGAATAAAGAAATTGGTCGTATGACCAAAAATAACCATTTTCCACTTCCCTTTGATTAAATTGGGTCCGTTTACAGAATTAACGTTAAATGGTCGCTCCAATGGGGTAATGCCCACCAGAAAATCGAAATTTTGAATAAAGTTCCCTATCTCTTGTCGTCTTTTTAAAAAGAGGTAGGTGGGGTTCTATTCTTAAAAATTAAGTTCTTCAAAAGCCACTTCAGTGTCCGACTCTGTGTGCTGTGAATATTCATCGACAGAATTTACGTCATCCTCATAATCCGCAAGAGCCTCGTCTGCCGTTATGTGATTAATTCTCTGTGCTTTCTGCACAGGTGCGGTTCTTCCGGAACCTTCAAATACTCTTTTATTATTAAAAACAGCCTGAGGTTGTTGGGTGTTTTGCTGAACCGGCATGTGAGCTGTGGGTCTTCTGAACATACTGGAGCCTGGATCCACATCCATTGGTGTGGGTCATTCGGATTTGGGGTTTCTATTTCCATCATATTTCGCACTAAATGGCCGTGGCCTGTATGCAGGGTGTGACGCTGATGGGTAATTCGCGTCCTTACGCTGTGTTCGAGCAGCTTTTATAAGGTGTCCTGTCGCAAATATCTTCGCAAATTCTTGTATGCGTTGGTCCGCTTCCAGTTCCTGCGCCATTGCCAGGGCTGTTGGCAAATCACTTGGTTTCGCTGAAAACATGTCACTTAGTGGACGACGCAGTCCAGATATGAAAACGCGGAGCGCGTTTTCTCAGCATTAGTTGAGTAGGTCATTTTATTTTTAAATGTTGATGTATTTGATCGTAAAACTCCGTTATGGATAAGGTACCCTGTCTCAAAATGCTCAACACGTTCTCCAATGATTGTAGTGATCTCTTGTCCGCGTAAACCTGATCCAACCGAGTAATAATGGCCTTGAAATTCAGCACCGTGTTAAAGGATGACAGCTTTGCATTAGCTGCACCGGTTATTTTATTTCTAAAAATACCCATCGCGATATAGAAGTTGTCCGTGCCCTCCGGATAATATTCCATCGCGAACTGCGCCGCGTCTCTCCATGCCAGGTAGGTTTGACTCTCTCCCTTAAATTCTGGTAAGGATTTCACCAAATCCAACGAGTTTCCTCTAGTGAAACGGTTGACCGTTACAGGTTCATATGCCTCCACCCGTGGAGTGAGTTCCTCGAACTGACGCGCGAGATCTCTTAACTGTTCTTGTAACTGCCCCGTAAGTGCCTCCACTGAAGCACTGACTATGTCCACAATCTGTTCCCTATTCATCGTCAGTCACAGAGGGGAAGGATAAAGAGAAGAGGAAAAAAGGGTCGCTAAGAGATGATTTGGGGTGTATTCGTTTAAACCGGTAAGCGAGAAAATGGAAAAAAAATATTCGTAGCGATTGAGGCTAACAAAATAATTCGCGGGCACAATCAAACAGCAAAACGTAACAATAAAAAAAATTGAAAATCGAATCACAAATGTACTTACAGTGTTTTTCATGATAGTAATAAAACTTGAATTCCACTAGATTTCACGGTAGTTGATGTGTTGATTGACGTTGGCTTTTTGACTTCCAGTAGATTATTCAGTTGTAGTTTATAATTGTTTCCTGATCGGGCTTTGGCCGCTCCGATTTCTTCCTTCTGGTGTATCGACCACACCAAGTAATGTATTTAGCACACAAAAAAATCCACTTATTTAAGGCGCTTGGTTTTTCAGACAAGCTGTTATTTTATCTTTTGGTTTAATAGTAAATTTTTTGTAAAAATAATTCGCTTATACTTGAGCACTCAGTCTTTGTTTAACAGTTTTCTCTTTGTATTATATTTCTGAGTCTATTTTTATTTAAAAAATTTTTTTATCCTTTATAAGGGCCACAGTTTATACCAGTTGTGACAGCTTGACAGCTGTCAAAAACGCAATCTCGAACCGTATGGCTTTGTTTACATTTTTCTCCATTTTGTTTTGGTAAAGAAGTGCGAAAGAGATTAAAAAAATAGAATATACAAAATATAATTTGTGCAAGCGAGCAGCTATACACCATGTTTTCAGCCACTGACAGAAGAAAAAATAATAACAATGGAAAAAAGTGAGTACAGTGATAAACATTAAAACATTAAAAATTAATAAAATCGTATTTTCTTTTTAGAAATAAAAGGTATAATAGGTGCATATTAAAACCTAAAGCTTGTGATTGTGACAATACCAGTAATGTTGGTATAAATGCTGGTAAATTTGCCAGTTACATTCACCACTGCTCAACCCAGGACTGAAAGGAAGGAATCAAAAATTACTATAGTTGAGCTAACTATTGGTCCAGTTGCTGGTGGCGAGTCACGAAACTTTTCGCAAGTTGAATTGTGGTATTAATGCTTTGGATTATGACTTGCGCGTGAGTGGGCCTAAATCGAAATTTGTCCGGTATTATTCAATGCTTTGGGCACTATACCATTGGCTTTATAAATAAAACATTAATTGGCACTTTTTTTACTCCTATAAGTAGACATCTAGCTGAAAAGGAACAAAAATTAGCCGCAACTCAAGAAACAAAATCTCAAATATAACAACAGATATCTACAATTGAGAACGCTTCTAAACAATAGCCTGTTGAACAGATTGAATTTTATAAAGGCTAGTAAACCCTTAAAAATGTGAGTTCCAAAAATTAACAACTACGAACAACAAATACAGAACCACCAAGAACTACAAAAATTGATTGAGTATTTGGAAATGGGATTGAAGTATAAAGAAAAACAACTTCAGTAAAATGTAAAACAGACAAAACAAAAATGACTTACAAAAATTAGTAGATGGATTACAAGCAGAAATAGCTAAGAAAGCCCAACTTAAAGATGAAAAGGTAGCAGGAAATTTCAGTGGCATAGAAAAGGATTTGTTGTAACAATTGCAAGAACCAAAAGCAGAAAAACAATGTAAGTTAATAATATATATAAACATTTTGAAATCACTGATATTCATATATGCACTGCATTTGTTTTTAGACCTTACAGTGACGATTATATAATTAAAGTTTTAAGCCAAACTCTTCCAGTTTTCTTTGCTACAATATATTTTTCTGCCTCTTGTGTGCATGATATGATAATCATTGTTTATTAAGATATTTAGTATTGATTGTTATTTATTTTTTAAATTTGTGTACTTATAGCAACAGGAAAAATTGTTGAGTACAATAAGCAAAGCTGCTGTTGGAGGCAGTTTTTCGGATAAAGGAATAGATCAAAAAGACTTGCGGGATGTGCCTAAACGTTTGTGTCCAGAGGCAGTAAAAGCTTGTGCTGGCACAGCCCTATCAGTACCTTTAAATCAGTGGGTAGAACCGGTCTTCACAACCCAGATTAGACAGCAACCGTAAATTTGTAGTAGTCACAAATCTGGACAATCTAACAGCGCATATAGTCCTTCCAACCCACAACACACCACACAACAACGCCAATGGCACTCGGAGCAGTTCCAGCAGTAGCATCGGCGCTTGAGGAGACATTTCTGCGAGTGTATACTCGTTGAATCAGTGGCTATATTACTCGCAATACCAAAATATATTATTTTAAGACGGCCGTTAACCATGAGAAAACTATCTGGTTTTAAATCTGAATGTATTTTGCTGGATATAGTTTACAGCCAGATTATAGTTTACAGCATTTGATGCACAAAGTTTGTTAGGATATATAAAGGTAAATTTGTTGTGTAACTTTGTAAAGCTAGCAACTTTGTTGTAAATCGAACACCTAATTGTAAAAGTTATTTAAAAAAAACCATTGGATTTTAATAAAAAACACTATATTGACTTTTGTAAAAGATGTTTATTATTTGTTATAAATATGTAAGAAAAAGTTTATTATACTTACAATATAATTGGTGAAATAAACATTATTTATGAAACTAACATCTTCCAGCGTTTCGTGGTGTAGAAATTGATTTTTTTCGACCTCTGGTCTAGATCCGTCCTTTTCTGTTAGAAACAGTACCACCTGGCGAAAATGAAACAATTCCAAAAAATTGCTCTGGTGGAATTATTGCGGTTTGTTATGGACCTCTTCAAATATACTTTCCTTTATTTTTTTGGTTTTATGCAGCATTGTTCAATTTGAAAGGAATGTGTAAAGTATTTTCTGGCACATAATTTGAAACTAAATAAACGAGAATCCTAAAAAAATAATAAAATCAAGCGAAATCCTCGTAAAAACTCGAGTTTGAATGAAACATTAATTTATCCGGAAATTGTGATTATCCGGAATGCTCTCATCATCAAGCATTCCGAATAACAGAGCTTTTACTGTATAAACAACAAATACTAAACAAGATCTGAATATCAATTTAATATAGAAAAAATAACAAATTTAGACTATACAAAAAATATATAAATATAGACATACCGGTTCGGATCCCTCGGTAACGTATGGAGTCTTGCCTCCCCAAGATCACAACCCATTAAACAAACACACACTATATTAAAAAAAATATATATATATAAATAACATTGTTTAATTTTTTACTAATTCAAGTTCGTATCTACTTATATGCATTATAATTTTTAGGAGAAAAATGTGCAAATACCCACTTAGAAGCTTATAGTTAAACAAATATGAAAATTATAGTCGGTTTAGACCGACTATACGATACCCTATACCATGCGTTCACAGGCCCTATCTCTAAGGCCCAACTAATTGGATATAGAAAATAAGCATAAATCAAATTTAAACATGGGTAGATTTTCAAAAATTTCAATAGCGTTCATCCTATGGCCGATAGACGCTTATATACTAGATTGCATCAAAATATATTCATATTTGCGAGCTGTAGTTTGATTACAAGGTTTACATGGACACAGAGACGGACGGAAGGACGGGCGGACATTGTTAAATCAACTCACAAAGTGATTGAGCCAATAGGTATAATTAAAGATGGTTACAAACATCAGCACTAAGTCATTATACCCTAACCACAAAGCGAATACATTAAAATTGTAGTGGGTGTCAACTGTAACTTGTCTTCGGTTAATATATTTTCTCTTGTTAAAAGATTTTCTCCAACCGTATTGAATTGGCCATGAAAATTGGTGCGCTCTTCTTTGTTTCTGTAATTCCTCTGATATGTTCTAACTCTGCAGAATCCTTACATCCCTCTATTTGTCCGCCTCAGGAGGTTCCTCTAACACTTAAGTTTTCATGGTGGACATTTGTCACACCTAGATTTGTTGGGCAAACAACAATTGGTGTACCTGTTGCTTATCTCTTTTCTGTACACTAGTATTTACACATTTTCTTTTGAAACTATAATGTATATTATGTTACTTACTTTAATGCCATTATTATTTGACTTTTAAATAAATTTTATTTGTGATAAACTGTACTGTGGAATTTTTAAAGTTTAAAAAAAATTTCTTCCCAAATTAGAATTTTTGACAGTAATAACCACAAATAAATAAAAACAATGTATACAACGTGTATAAAGGCGATAGCATATACTTTTTAATATAGCTGTTGCTTCCGATTTCTTTCCAAATACAACCCTGATTTGATAGTTAAAACAAAAATACAGTGTTGTATTTTTCGAGCTGTCGTCACTGATTACATTGTGATAAGGGCTATTATTTTCACACGTTAAGGAATTTATGTTCCGTTATCCTTTATAAGGACTTTTTATTTTCACACGTTGAGGAATTTTATGTTCCGTTATCCTTTATAAGGACTTTTAATTTTCACACGTTAGGGCGCCAGTTAATAAAATTAATACATGATTCTTTGGTGGTTGCTGTTAGAATTTTTTTAATTTTATTTATTTAAAAAACTTAAAGCTAATAGTGCTGACAATGTACTTTATTAAAATTCACAAAATTTTGTTGATATTGGCCAATCATAAAAGGTATGCTAATATTGCAGTCACATAAATACAATTTATTGTAATACGATATTCGTGTTTAAAGAAATAAAAAGAATATTGTGTTGATATTGCAATTATAAAAGTGTACCTATTGTGAAATTTATTGCAACAAGATATTGGTATTTAACAAAATGTGTTTAGTTCCACAAATTAAAATTTACGTTGATTTGGCCAATCACAGAAACCATAAAACAAAAATGAAAACATTAGGGGTGTTGCGTAATGCAAATGATTGAGAGTTTGTCGACAAAGTTCCTCTGTAGTGAAAAAGCATATTGACAGAGAGGTACTACTGAGGAATTGTTGTAGATGTATTTGTTGGTGTAACGTTTCGTATAAGTTTTGAAGTTCCTATATATGCAGCTCCTAAGAACTCTTCGTTCAAAAATCTCCAATTCTTTTGCCACTATCGGCGAAATAATGAACCAGATTGGGAACGCGTATAGTAAGGCTGATCTTATGGCCACTTTGTAAATAAGGAGTTTAGTGTTTCGGGGTAAATAATTGCTTCTCATCAATCTTGAAAACATGCCAGTAATTTTCTTACATTTCGCCAAAACAGCTGTTCCATGATTGTTAAATTTAAAAAATTTGTCAAAAGTAACTCCCAGATACTTTAAACTGCATTTAAAGGGAATGACCGTGCCTTCAAGGGACAGGTGTAGTATTTTACTCTCAGGTACAACAAACCTCGGGCATTTGCCTGAAGCATTTCTTATGCAAATTGCCTCAGATTTTATGGCGTTTATTTTTATACCCCATGTTTTTTAAAATGCATGTATAGCCGCTAGGTGGATTGAGACTACTAAGGGCGGTGATTGGCGATTCATTGTGAGCAAATATTAAACAGTCGTCTGCATATAGCACTGCCGTGGAATCAGCAACCTCATGTGGAAAATGGTTGAGGTATAAGTTAAAAAGAAATGGAGCCAACACACTGCCCTGCGGGACCCCACTTTTGACACAGCCGAAATCAGAACAGGATTCGTTTAATTGTATAAAGATTTGACGGTCTGAGAAGTAGCTCTGGAACAACTTCACCAAATATGGATCTATTCCAAGGTCGATCAATTTATACAAAATTCCTTTGTGACAAGCAATATCAAATGCCTTTTGGATGTCCAAAGATACCGCGACCGTACATTTTTGTTCTCTCAGATTACGAGTTACATCACCATGAAATTTTATGAGATCATGCTGCGTTGAGTGCATTTGTCTAAAACCAAATTGGTAACTTGATACCGGATCAATTATTAAATCATTATCAAGTTTTTTTTTAATTATATGTTCAAATATTTTCCCCAAGTTGGACAAAAGGGAAATAGGGCGGAATTCTTCAGGCCTTTCACTATTGTTATTTTTTTTTCAGTGGTATTATTTTGCCCATCTTCCAGCATGTAGGGAAATAACCATTATTCAGGCAATTGTTATAAATTATGGTTAAAAATTTGAGGGAAGAGTCAGGAAACATTTTTATTAAAGAATTAGAGAATATTCTTTACAATTTCTTTCACTGCAGAGAGATTCACAAAGTGTAGAGAATCTTCATTGTTTATAGAGTTAAAAGCAGCATCAAAGGAGTAAATAGATCTAGGAATAACCGAAATGCACGTGGTAATACGTTCTTCAAGATCAGTCACAGGTCTCTCGGGCAGCTTCTCACTGTATACCGTAGAAAAAAATTCTCGAAATACCACACATTTCTCATTGTCATCAGTTATTGTTCTGTTATCAACCAGAAGTTTATCGCAGAATGGCATTTTTTATTGCCAATTAACCCATATACTTCTCTGAATGCTGTTGGACCAGGATTAATTTTAACCAGGCGCTGGTTGAATATTTCGGCTTGTTCGATATTGACTAATTCCTTTATGAGTATCTTTAGTAGTTGGATTTGCTTTGAGAGAAGTATATAATCCCGACCTTGTCTATTTGCCGGTCTGTGCTAAATTTTTTTCAGGTCTTTCTGCCATCTCTGTTTAATTCGAAAGAAATTCTTAATTTTATCAGAAACGTGGGTTCTTTTATTTTTAAGTTCAATTTTTTCACAGTGAGAATTGGAGACTGTTCTGCGGATTGAGGTTAAATCTTCTATTAACTGATCTATTTCCTCATTTTGTAGATTAATGTTGTTCGGGGGCATTATACTATATGTGGCAATTTCCATATCACGACGAAAATTTTGCCATATGGTGTTCTTGAATGACGTAATGCATTTAGTAGATCTTAGCATAAACTCAACAGTATTAAATTGCAATTCCATCTTTATGGGGAAATGGTCAGAAAATGTATCCAAACTGCAGATTTTATAGTTTGGAATATCCATATTAATAACGTTGAGGCTGACCAAGAAATGATCCAGGTAAGAGCCTCCATTTGGAAAAGATGGTCTGTTGTCCGAAAGACGTACCACGTCTTTAGAGTGATCATGCAGCCAGTTGTATAAATATCTTCCATTACTATTATGTAGTTGATCTCCCCATGATGGATGTTTAGAATTGAGGTCACCACCGACAAGCACACCATCAAAATTTCTTGAGAGGCCATTATTAAGTCTAGTCTCACTTGTATTACATGGTATGTAAAGTGAACCAACTAAAAACTTTTTGCAAGCATTGTCGATTAACATTTCAATTTGAATAAAAACACTATGAAGCCAATTGTCATCAATTATAATGTGGCTGTAAGAAATTGAGTTGTTAACAACAATTGCAACACCAATGGAGAAATTATGATAAATAAAGTTATAACCATTTATATTTATATTACCATTACCCCTGAGATGACACTCCTGGATAAACGCAATATCAATTTTATTTTGAAGAAGGATATTAGAAAGTTCTATGCGTCGACTTGTATCTACGAGTGAGCGGACATTGTATGTAAGAAAATTAAGGATTCTAGCCTCTGAAATTGTATTTTGGCTACTTCCTTTGGCCATTTGGTGTATTCTTTGAGAAACTTTTCAATTTCTTGTTCAAGTGTCATTTGCTCTGGTTCCATGAATTATTTTGCAAGTTTCATGAACTGAATTACGATTAAGGGCAGACCGCTTCCTTGATTTGGGACTATTGTTGCATTTGACATGTTTTGAAAGTGACTAGAATATAATATTCCTGGTGATGTTACAGAAGCCGGCATTAGTCTTTTAACATTGTTGATAGCTGTTGATTTTCTCTCACGAGCTTCGTTAAGTCTAGCTTTTTTATTAGTCAAATAATTTTTAAATTCGCTGGGTGACCCGACTGTCCACAATTAACACATACTGGGTCAGAATTTACTTCACCATCTCGAGTACAGTTACCAGGCTCATGTTTTCTGGTTCCATGAATTATTTTGCAAGTTTCATGAACTGAATTACGATTAAGGGCATACCGCTTCCTTAATTTGGGACTATTGTTGCATTTGACATGTTTTGAAAGTGACTAGAATATAATATTCCTGGTGATGTTACAGAAGCCGGCATTAGTCTTTTAACATTGTTGATAGCTGTTGATTTTCTCTCACGAGCTTCGTTAAGTCTAGCTTTTTTATTAGTCCAATAATTTTTAAATTCACTGGGTGACCCGACTGTCCACAATTAACACATACTGGGTCAGAATTTACTTCACCATCTCGAGTACAGTTACCAGGCTCATGTTTTCTGTCACATTTCACACAGTTAAATTCGCGATTGCAGTTTTTTGCCATGTGGCCCCAAAGTTGACATCTACGGCACTGAATCTCTCGTTCGTTTCTTTTGGGGGTTTCCCATATTATTTTCTGGTTAAGTAAATATTTTATGTGAGTTATATCTTTAAGACCCTTCCCTTTTTGAAGAGCTACCATAAATAAGCCAGTGTCGGTATTGTTTTTCTTTGAAAAGTTTGTGATGAACTTTGAGACCTTGACGACAACATTGGGAACAATTTCATCCAATGAAGATTTGATTTCATCAACTTCTGTTCTGTAGTACAATCCACGAATCACATATGACATTTGACGTAGTTCCTTTGGAGTAAATGAGTAGGAATAAACTTTTTGCCCTCAGCAGCGTCATCATTTCTGTATACACACCTATGTCTGAAAGAAACAGTTTACTTTTGTGTCTATTTATATTTTTAATTTTAAAAGTTATTTTTTGAGATCTCGCCTCTAATTGGTTTACAAGAAGTTTCACGTTCACATTGTTTAAAATTATTGGTGGACAAAAAGGTTTATTTCCCATATTGCCACCATTTTCCTGATTATTGTTGCTGCGAGCTTTGTTGTTGAGGTTATGTTTGCTATTGCTGTTGTCACCTTCTATCTCCAGATCCCCGAGTATAGAAAATCTATTCTGTGAATTAATTTGTTGGGGAGTAGTACCGCCTGTTATTCTGGATACATCCACTTTTGTTGGTGAATCTATATTGTCACATCTCCTCTTTGTTGAGCAATTTGCGCCATTATCACATTTACTACTGCCACACAAATAACAGCTAGCATCTATAGTTACAATTTCGTTAATTGACACCTCGTCCTCCTCTTCATCCATATCCAAGGCACTACTAGGCATTCACTTAACGCAAAATTGATAATTATATTGTTTTTAAATGTATATTTGTATATTCATTTTTATGTTCGCAATTGGAATTTCTCCGCCAAAAAAAAGTACGTCTAGTCCCTTAGCGTTGCCAACCGATCTCTCTCTTTTACAAAATACACATAAAATTCTATGGATAACTTTATAGGGATAACTTCACACACGTTGTTTTTTAAATGCTGAGTACACACGATGAAACATAAACAGCAACGTCCAACCAGTCTAGACACACACTAGCGACATCTACATTTTTGCTTGTGAACTAAAAAAAATTTCAAAAAATTTACACCTATCAAACCAGATGA
Source organism: Cordilura impudica (assembly GCA_963682025.1). Lineage (NCBI taxonomy): Eukaryota > Metazoa > Arthropoda > Insecta > Diptera > Scathophagidae > Cordilura > Cordilura impudica. Next base: position 184,894,586 of record OY821518.1, read on the forward strand.
AGCAATTATATTAAAATAATATGCTATCACCCTTATACAAGTTAACGTGCGCACGATAACAAAACACCCCTAATGGTTTTTAATGGAATCATTTGCATTACGCAACACCCCTAATGTTTTCATTTTTGTTTTATGTTTTCTGTGATTGGCCAAATCAACGTAAATTTTAATTTGTGAAACTAAACACATTTTGTTAAATACCAATATCTTGTTGCAATAAATTTCACAATAGGTACACTTTTATAATTGCAATATCAACACAATATTCTTTTTATTTCTTTAAACACGAATATCGTATTGCAATAAATTGTATTTATGTGACTGCAATATTAGCATACCTTTTATGATTGGCCAATATCAACAAAATTTTGTGAATTTTAATAAAGTGAATTGTCAGCACTATTAGCTTTAGGTTTTTTAAATAAATAAAATTAAAAACGTTCTAACAGCAACCACCAAAGATCATGTATTAATTTTATTAACTGGCGCCCGAACCTGTGAAAATAAAAAGTCCTTACAAAGGATAACGGAACATAAATTCCTCAACGTGTGAAAATAAAAAGTCCTTATAAAGGATAACGGAACATAAATTCCTTAACGTGTGAAAATAATAGCCCTTATAAAGGATAAAAAAAAATTTTAAATAAAAATAGACTCAGAAATAAAATATAAAGAAAAAACTGTTAAACAAAGACTAAGTGCTCAAGTATAAGTGAATTTTTTTTTACAAAAATTAACTATTAAGCCCAAAAAATAAAAAAACAACTTGTCTTAAAGACCAAGAGCCCAAACGTGTGAAAATAAAAGTCCTTATAAAGGATAAAGAAAAATTAAGATTAAAATAAACCCAAAAAATATAATATAAACTGTTAAACAAAGACTGAGTGCTCAAGTATAAGCGAATTTTTTTACAAAAAATAAACTATTAAACCAAAAGATAAAATAACAGCTTGTCTGAAAAACCAAGCGCCTTAAATAAGTGGAATTTTTTTGTGCTAACTACATTACTTGGTGTGGTCGATACACCAGAAGGAAGAAATCGGAGCGGCCAAAGCCCGATCAGGAAACAATTATAAACTACAATTGAATAATCTATTGTAAGTCAAAAAGCCAACGTCAATCAACACATCAACTACCGTGAAATCTAGTGGAATTCAAGTTTTATTATTATCATGAAAACACTGTAAGTACATTTTTGATTCGATTTTCAATTTTTTTTTATTATTACGTTTTGCTGTGTGTTTGTGCCCGCGAATTATTTTGTTAACCTCAATCGCTGCGAATATTTTTTTTCCCATTTTCTCGCTTACCAGTTTCAACGAATACACCCCAAATCATCTCCTAGCGACCCTTTTTTTCCTCTTCTCTTTATCCTTCCCCTCTGTGACTGACGATGAATAGGGAACAGATTGTGGACATAGTCAGTGCTTCAGCGGAGGCACTTACGGGACAGTTACAAGAAGAGTTAAGAGATCTCGCGCGTCAATTCGAGGAACTCACTCCACGGGTGGAGGCATATGAACCTGTAATGGTCAACCGTTTCACTAGAGGAAACTCGTTGGATTTGGTGAAATCCTTACCAGAATTTAAGGGAGAGAGTCAAACCCACCCGGCATGGAGAGACGCGGTGCACTTCGCGATGGAATATTATCCGGAGGGCACGGAAAACTTCTATATCGCGATGGGTATTTTTAGAAATAAAATAACCGGGGCAGCTAATGAAAAGCTGTCTTCCTTTAACACGGTGCTGAATTTCAAGGCCATTATTACTCGGTTGGATCAGGTTTACGCGGACAAGAGATCACTACAATCATTGGAGAACGAGTTGAGCATTTTGAGACAGGGTACCTTATCCATAGCGGAGTTTTACGAACAAATAGATCAACATTTAACCCTCATTATAAATAAAAATAAAATGACCTACTCAATTAATGCTGAGGTTATCGCAGTTTTAAATGAACGAGCCAGAGAAAACGCGCTCCGCGTTTTCATATCTGGACTGCGTCGTCCACTAAGTGACATGTTTTCAGCGAAACCAAGTGATTTGCCAACAGCCCTGGCAATGGCGCAGGAACTGGAAGCGGACCAACGCAGACAAGAATTTGCGAAGATATTTGCGACAGGACACCTTATAAAAGCTGCTCGAACACAGCGTAAGGACGCGAATTACCCATCAGCGTCACACCCTGCATACAGGCCACGGCCATTTAGTGCGAAATATGATGGAAATAGAAACCCCAAATCCGAATGACCCACACCAATGGATGTGGATCCAGGCTCCAGTATGTTCAGAAGACCCACAGCTCACATGCCGGTTCAGCAAAACACCCAACAACCTCAGGCTGTTTTTAATAATAAAAGAGTATTTGAAGGTTCCGGAAGAACCGCACCTGTGCAGAAAGCACAGAGAATTAATCACATAACGGCAGACGAGGCTCTTGCGGATTATGAGGATGACGTAAATTCTGTCGATGAATATTCACAGCACACAGAGTCGGACACTGAAGTGGCTTTTGAAGAACTTAATTTTTAAGAATAGAACCCCACCTACCTCTTTTTAAAAAGACGACAAGAGATAGGGAACTTTATTCAAAATTTCGATTTTCTGGTGGGCATTACCCCATTGGAGCGACCATTTAACGTTAATTCTGTAAACGGACCCAATTTAATCAAAGGGAAGTGGAAAATGGTTATTTTTGGTCATACGACCAATTTCTTTATTCTTCCATCATTGAAGACGTTTGACGGTATAATAGGTTTCAGATTTTTAAAGGAAATTAATGCTGTGGTGGATACGAGGAAGAATACACTGACATAGGGGGGGGTAATGAATTGCCATACGGGAAACTCGATCTCGTGAACTTTCTTACTTTAGATGGTGAACACGTACCGCAGAACATCCAAGACAAATTTAAAAAAATTCTCGAGTCTAATGTAAATTCATTTGCGGATCCAAATCGGGCACTACCGTATAACACTGCAGTAGAAGCGAGAATACGAACTAAATCTGAGGACCCCATATATGCAAGATCATACCCATATCCGGCTTCAATGGCAGATTTTGTGAATGGAGAAATCGAATCTCTCCTTCGAGACGGTATAATTCGGAAATCTTCATCGCCATACAATTCGCCGATACACGTCGTTGGAAAGAAGAGTGTGGGCGAAAAGGGAAATCCGAACAATAGACTAGTCATCGATTTTCGAAAACTCAATGAAAATACCATAGACGATAAATACGCGATGCCCGATATATCTATTATCCTTTCAAACCTCGGAAAATCGAAGTATTTTTCAACCCTTGACCTTAAGTCAGGTTTCCATCAGATAAGACTTGCTGAAAGAGATAGACAGAAAACTGCCTTTAGCGTTAATAACGGCAAATATGAATTCTGTAGACTGCCATTCGGCCTCAAAAATGCCCCTAGCATATTCCAAAGGGCCATAGATGACATTCTGCGGGATGATATAGGGAAAATGTGTCAGGTTTACATGGACGTTATCATTGTCTACTCATCGGATGAACATAGCCATTTAAAGCATGTGGATGCCATTCTGAGGAAACTCAAAGCCGCAGGCATGAGGGTTTCACCTGTAAAATCCAAATTTTTTAGATCAGATGTCAATTTTTTGGGATTTGTCGTGACAAGAGACGGAATCAGAACATGTCCGGAGAAGGTCAGAGCAATAACCGAATTTAAGGTCCCACAGAATTTAAAGGCACTTAGATCGTTTCTTGGGTTGTCCGGTTACTACAGAAGGGTTTTCAGGGACTATGCCCGTATCGCAAAACCTCTAACGAAGTATCTAAGAGGAGAAAACGGTCATACCACAGCCAACAATTCGAGAAATATTAAAATATGTTTGGATGAAGAAGCACTGGCGGTTTTTGATAAATTAAAAAAGATATTGGCTTCGGAGGATATTTTGCTGGCATATCCAGACTATATTAAAAATTTCGAATTAACAACAGATGCATCCGGTGTAGCACTTGGGGCAGTTTTGTCCCAAAATGGTAGACCAATCACTATGATCTCCAGGACTCTTTCGGACACGGAAATGAATTACGCCACTAACGAGAGAGAACAGCTTGCCATCGTGTGGGCCCTGAAGAGTCTTAGGCATTTCCTTTATGGCGTTTCTGGAATCCATATATTCACTGACAACCAACCATTGACGTTTGCCATGTCCGATAAGAATCCAAACTCAAAAATGAAAAGATGGAGAGCGTTCATCGAGGAGTTCTCACCAAAATTTTTTTACAAACCAGGACGAGAAAATGTGGTAGCAGACGCCTTATCTAGGCAGTACGTTAATCAAATGTCAGACGACGACACTCAGACGGCACATAGCGAAATTTCTTCCACAAACGTTGTGAGCTCCACCAGATTCCCCGTAAACCAATTTAAAAACCAATTTCTAATCTCAAAAGGAGATCGGGCCTCTGGACGTAGAAAAATCTTGTTCCAGTGATTTATAAGACACACAATATCGGACAACACAGTAGACGAGCTTTTGGAGCATTTGGCGAATATCATCCATTCTACTGGCACAAATGCCATCCAGTGTGATCCTCCGACACTGGCAGAGTTCCAGGATGGTCTAGTCTCCCGATTCCCATTCACTCGGTTCATACACACCGAGAAATTCGTAATGGATGTGATAAGAGTGCATGATCAATGGGAAATAGTTACCAATGAACACAACAGAGCGCATAGATCGTTGCACGAGAATTTCCAACAAATAGTTGACGAATATTATTTTCCTGCTATAAAAAAGAAACTTAAATATATCAAAGCTAACTTTAAGATCTGTAGAGAGAACAAGTATCAGAAGAAGCCACAAAAGACGACGATGACCGAAACACCCATCCCCAGTTACCCCGGCGAAATACTGCATATCGACATAACGGATAAGCAGCATTTTCTTTCTTGCGTGGATAAATTCTCGAAGTTCGCAATTGTGATCCCAATGACTTCTAGATCTAGTACAGATGTTAAAACGGCCTTATTTCAGATTATGAACAGATACAGGAAAGTGAAGATATTGGTTTTGGATAACGAAAAATCGTTCCAATCAGGCACCATCGTTACACTTCTTAGGGACCATTTCGGAACAGAACAACAATTCTTTACCCCACCGATGCACAGCACATGTAACGGTCAAGTGGAACGATTCCACTCTACGCTTTTGGAAATAGCACGGTGCGTGAAAGCAAAACAGAACATAGACGATTCCATCGAACTAACACTGTTATCTACGATTAAGTATAATGATACGGTGCACTCTGTGACAGGAAGGAAACCGTTGGACATCCTGAACGAATTTAACGGGAATATCTTGACGGATGTTAAGGAGCATTTAATGTCAGCGCATTATAAGGTAATGGAGAGATATAAAAAAATACCACCGCAAGGAAGTATCAACTTGGCGAAGTCGTTTTCGTAAAATGAAACAGATGACTCGGTAACAAATTCGACAAGTTCTTTGTGCAGGGTATCGTTCAAAAAGACTTAGAAACTACGGTATTGATGGGTGGAAGGAAGGTCCACAAGGACAATTTAAGATGATTTGTTTTTTTCAATTTTTTTAACATCGACCTGAATTTTCTTTTTCTCCTTTTTTTCTTCTTTCCTCCTTACTTTTTCTTAGATTACTTCTTACTCTGATAACCTGGGTGTCGTCCAAGATTATCGATTATTCGGAATCATATTTTATAGCCATAACCGATAGCGAGGTTGCGACATAAAGGGACTGTGATAACTTGGAATACGAACTAGCGGTAAAAGAGAGCGAGAACCTTCTCACGAACCTATCTGACCCAAGGGAGACCGGGATGGTACAGGAGCAGACAAGAGAGATTCGTAGACTTTTGGAAACACTGCATGTGAACAGACGATCCGCGAGCTCCATCGACTTCCTAGGATCCGCTTTGAAATTCGTGGCCGGTACACCAGACCACAACGACATGGAACTGCTTATGGCTCAGAAAGATCTGTCGATCCAGAATGGTCAAAAACAGACGGTGGTGAACTCGGCTATACAGGACAGAATAAATGAACTGACCGAAAGAGTTAACGATTTACAGAATTACAGGCATAGCAATGCCATTGGGGAAGATGATTTGGTCTTATTGGAGCTGGTGTTTACGAGAAACGGTGAGATAATTTCATTTCTTAATAACCTAGCGCTATCGATAATTTTGGCAAAAGAAAACATTATACACCCCGCTATACTTGATAACATTAAGCTTGAAAAACAATTCGAATCAAAAATGGAACCTATTGGCATTAATGATAGACTAAGAGTAAGCAATGTATCTGTTTTCCAAAATGAATCAATGATTTATTATGTCTTAAAATTTCCAATTTTTACCAATTTTTGTGAATATCTTAAAGTATACCCTGTAATTCATAATGGTTCCATTATAAGATTGGAGATAGATCAAGCTTCGAAATGCCACGTTTACACTCTCCCCGTAACAAGCTGCATCAATGTCGGAACAACGAAAATCTGTCGCGAAACTATTAATATATGCCTTTCCCAACTCTTGAACGACAATTCAGCCTCTTGCCACACGCAATCGGCGGATAATATTCCTTCAATACAATGGGTGGCTGATGGGTTAATTCTTTTGAACAACGTGTACGACACAGACGTATCCGAAGGAGAAACGATTAAAGTAAATGGAACCCTGTTGATAGAATTCGCAAATAATGCAACCATAAATTGTACTTGGTATAAAAAACTCAAGCATGGAAAAAGAACCTACTGCCACATCCCCCAAAAATATTAAATATTAAAAAAACGGGTCACGAAGAAGTATTGAGGCTCCCATATATTCACAGGCTAAACTTGGAAAGCATAAGTTATATACAAGGGCTTAAGGACTACACGTTCACGCATAGAATCGCCCTGGTCTCATTGGTCATACTTATACCTGTCGTCATCTGGTTGAGCCATTACATACAGCGCAAGTGCAGACGGGAGGAAATAATCAGCGTGGAAGATATAATAAGGGAGATGAGGTCGAAACAGGGATGTCCCGACGTTTAAAAGGGGGGAGTTAACGTGCGCACGATAACAAAACGCCCCTAATGTTTTTTAATGGAATCATTTACATAACGCAGCACCCCTAATGTTTTCATTTTTGTTTTATGTTTTCTGTGATTGGCCAAATCAACGTAAATTTTAATTTGTGAAACTAAACACATTTTGTTAAATACCAATATCTTGTTGCAATAAATTTCACAATAGGTACACTTTTATAATTGCAATATCAACACAATATTCTTTTTATTTCTTTAAACACGAATATCGTATTACAATAAATTGTATTTATGTGACTGTTGATAATGGGAACACTAAAGTTGGCAATGCGACCAGTGTTAGTTGAAGAGTTGTGTCAATTATCGTCCAGTATTACTGCACGACACATATTTATTTCTAAATGTATTGGTAAATTTAGCGGCATTTTGTCTGCATATAAAAACCCTTCAGGCAATATTTCAGCGCCTTTTTCTTGCTGGACAACACGTAAAACACGTAAGAGATTTTCTATTATAAATTTAATGTATTATAACCTTTGTCATTTTAGAGAATAAACACTCAAACTAATTACTCATTTAAAATAACAATGGTTTATATATATTCATGGGTGCCGAACTCAAATATTATTGCCTGCTGATTAATTAGGGGTTTATTCGTAGTTCGTAGGCAAGAAAGGACAAATGCCGCCGCCACAACTGAAAAAACACAAAGCTACTACCGCAATAAATATAATTATTAGTTTGTCAAATTAAGTATTCGTGAGGTCGTCAACTGTTAAAAGGGAGCATTGTCAACCTGTTTGAAGTACGCCAGTTAAGTTACATTCTGCCGACTTTATGCCACAAAGCCGGGAGAAGCCGCAAAGAAACAAGAGATCAACTCAAGGTATTCCACCAGCTCGTTTCGACGCATATGTAATGACTACCCAACATTCTCCGCAAAATATGCCGACAACCCCTTTGATCACCACCGTCCGTACAGATGATCCAAAACAAAATAAGCCGATAGTACAGCCACAACAACCTAGACAACCACAACCAGGGTCATCAACAGCCACACTCACCAGTGATGAACAAGGGTCTCGTAGTTTAAAACGCGAGTTGGAGAAGCAGTCACAAGAAATGCAGAAGCAAATGATGGAAATGCAAGCGCAATTTGCGAAACAACTTCAAACGCAACTCGCCAGCTACACCCAGCAAATTAGAAACGATATGCAGCAACTGCAAAAAGAGATGGAAACGTCACAGCAAATACCGCAACAAGCATCGCAGCCAACACCGCTATCTGTCCAAATACCACCGCTAACGCAGCCAACAAATGCACCGATACCAGAGTCCTCACCACCCTTATTGCATGCAACATCAGCACAGCCTTCGTTAAATACCCTTTTAAATACACAAAGCCTAAGTTATAATATGCCAAATAAAAAAATTTTATCCGCTTTCCACATTTTCAGGTTTTCCCGAAGAATGGCAAACATTTTCGGAAGCTTTTTATACTACAACTAATGAGTTCCTGTACTCCGACCTGCATAACATAATGCGACTACGAGAAGCTGTAAAAGGCCGTGCATACGAAGCTGTGGAATGTTTACTAGACAGCTCAGCCAACATCAACGCCATAATGACAACACTTCGAGAAACATTTGGTCGCCCTGAGCAGCTTATCAGGAGCCAAATTGAAAAAGTACGACAAATTTCGCCGCTAGTTAGCGACAATTTGGAAGCTCTGGTAAGTTTTGCCAACAGAATTACGAATATGTCGACATTTCTAAGAAGTGTGCGCGCTGAGCACCGTTTGTCAAATCCGTCCCTGTTAAGTGAGTTAGTCGCAAAGCTACCAATAAGTAGACAAATGCAGTGGGGAGAAAAATGTCTGTTGCTGGAACGGCCACCTACTATTGTCGACTTTAGTGATTGGCTCGATACGTTACGACGCATTGCTAACATTGTTTACGATATGCTTCCGTCAACCAATAATCGTCGTCAGTCAGTCACTCAACAAAGCCACAAGTTTGCATATGTCGCCGTTCATAATTGTAAGGTCTGCCAAGGAATGTGTAAGTCAGCCACAAATTGTAAACAGTTTTTACAGATGTCGACCGAGGATCGGTGGAAGAAAATAAAATTTATAAAATCCTGTTTTTGCTGTTTAAAGAAGGGACATCAGATTAATCAATGCAGACACAAAACACGCTGCGGTATAAATGATTGCCAAAAATTTCATCACGAACTACTACATAGCCCGATTGCCACTGCCGACAATGGTAAGCAAAATCAAACGACTGTAGTGACACCAGAGTCAGAGCGAAGAAATTGTCATGCTATAAGCAATGCTGAAAGCATTCTTTTCCAAATCGTGCCTATAAAAATTTACGGAAAAAACAAAGTAGTATCTGCATACGCCTTTGTTGATGACGGTGCTAACGTTTCAATGCTGGACAGCCGTCTAGCTCGCGATTTAAACTTGTGTGGTAAACGTGAAACATTGTCGTTGCAGTGGCTGAATGAACATTGTGTATCACAGAAAACTGAAAAAATTGATCTTACTATCAGTGGCATCGGAATAGGCGACAAGCGCTATACAATTACAAACGATTATACAACGTGGAACTTATCACTGCCTATTCAGAGTTGCCACCTGGGAAAATTAGTAAAATCCCACGAAAGCATTGACATATCGAAATTGAAGTTTAATGATTACAATAATGTTCAACCGATCCCCGGCGAGAAATCTTCAGTAACCAAACGCGCTCTTCACCCTCGAATAAAAACTACTACGAATAAAAAGGAAATTCTCATGCAAGAAATTAATGAAATGATGCGCAGCTATTTTGATATTGAGACGCTTGGCACAAAGCCAAACACAGTGCAGCGGTTGTCAGCAGATGATGAGCGGGCTTTAAAACTTTTAAAAGAAACGACCAAAAGGGTTGATGGTCGATTTGAATGCCGGCTTTTGTGGAGAGAAAACGTTCCGCCGTTCCCAGAATCGTATCAAATGGCTCTCAAACGTTTATATAGTGTGGAGAACAAAATGTCTCGCGACTGTGAGTATTCTCATGAATATTGTAAAAAAATTAATGATTACATATCAAAGGCCTATGCGAGAAAGGTTGAAGAGTGTGAAAGGCCGATAAATAATGATCGCGTTTTCTATTTACCGCATTTTGGCGTAAAAAATGTAAACAAGTCAGGTATACGCATCGTGTTTGACGCCGCTGCCGAGGTTCAAAACACGTCATTGAATAAATCTCTTTTATCGGGCCTGGACATCAATAATTCACTAATATCAATACTTTTTAAATTCAGGGAAGCTCCTGTAGCAATTTGTGGGGATATAAAAGAAATGTTCCACCAGATAAAAATAGCCAAAGAGGACCAAGATAGCCAGCGGTTCCTGTGGAGAGAAGGAAATAAAGATAAAAAGGTGGAAACATTTGTTATACAGAGGATGATATTCTGTGCAACGTGCTCCCCAACTGTAGCCTAATTCGTTAAAAATATGAACGCCAATGAATTCTACGAAGAAGCCCCTCGAGCAGCGTATGGTATAATAGAACGGCACTATGTAGACGACTACGTAGATTGCTTTCAAGCCGAAGATGAAGCAATATCAGTCGTGAAGGATGTCATAAGAATACATAGGGCCGGAGGATTCGAGCTAAGGAACATTATTTCGAATTCAGAGCGGGTGAACAAAGCCTGTGGGTAATCGGCCAGTGGAGTTAAGGACCATGGTGAATTTTTAAATAAAGAAAACGTAGAGAAAATACTTGGTATTCACTGGGTACCTGGGTCAGATGTATTCTGCTTTCGTTTAAAACTACATAAAGTCGAAAAATCCATATTAGAACTCGCCAAGGTACCGACTAAACGTGAGATGTTCTCTTTAAATATGTCAATTTATGACCCATTTGGATTTTTATGCGAATTTATGATCACATCAAAGGTATTGATGCAGCAAGTCTGGAAATCTGGTATTGATTGGGATGAGGAGTTGCTAAGAGTAATTTACGATCGCTGGAAAATGTGGTTGAAGGAGCTATCACAGCTGGAACAATATCGGGTACCTCGTTGCTACTTCAATAAATTTGTCAACAGCACAGTCGAGTTACATATATTTGCAGATGCAAGTGAAGAAGCGATGGCGGTTGTAGCATATTGGCGAGTGGTAAGTGCGGTTGATGTCTATATTGTTTTTGTAATGGGAAAAACAGCTTGCGCGCCTACTCGTTATCATACGATACCCAAGTTAGAACTACAAGCACCTGTGATGGGTGTTCGTTTGAAAGAATGGATAATTACAAATCATTTGAAAAATATTAACAAAATTTATTATTGGACCGACTCTCATACCGTCATACGATGGATTCGATCGGACCATCGGATGTATAAACAATATGTGGCCAACAGGGTGTCAGAAATTTTATACAGTCGCAAAATGGATGAATGGAGATGGTGCCCGGATATTAAAAACCCCGCAGATGATGCAACAAGAGCCAAATATCCCATAAATTATGAAGCGAACGGTCGATGGAAAAAAGGACCAGATTTTTTTGCGGTTCAACGAGTCAGAATGGCCAACAGAGTTACAAATGGGCAACTGCGTGGATGATAGCAATACTGAACTTCGCTCTAAACATATCGTCCTCAGGTATGCTCAGAAATTCTAAACATTAATCGCTTTTCAAAATATTACAGATTGAAGCGAACAACAGCCTGGGTGCGGCGATATGTGCAAAATTTGTTTCGGAAAACCAAGAATATGGATCTCATAAAAGGTGAGCTGTCGGTGGAAGAAGAAGCCTGGGCAGAAGTTCATCTTTGTTTACACGTGCAAAAGCAAACTTTTGGAGATGAAATTAGCAACCTACGGTAACACGGTTGTTAGCAATAATAGCGCCATAAAAACACTTAACCCATTCATTGGAAGCGATGGCTTGCTTAGGGCATCTGGTCGAATAGAGAATGCACCTTGCCTCTCCATAGAAGCGAAGCAGCCAATAATTTTGCATACGAAGCATCAATTTACCCGTTTGCTAGTGGAGTCGTATCACGTAAAACTTTGCCACATAAATTTATCGACGTTTGCGTCGAAATTCGTTTGCGTTTCTGGGTGCCGTCTCTCCGCCGATTGCTAAATAGTGTTCAGTCTCGTTGCCAAATATGCCGCATACGTCGGACGAAGCCACGCCAACCACAGATGGCCGCCCTGCCGATAGATCGTGTAACACCATATGTACGTGCATTCACCTATACAGGGCTAGATTATTTTGGTCCTGTTACCGTCACTATCCGACGCCAGCGTGAAAAACGGTGGATTGCCTTATTCACCTGCCTAACTGTACGTGCTATTCATTTGGAGATAGCTACGAATCTTACAAGTGATGCCTGCCTACTGTGCATTCGAAACTTCATTAATAGGAGAGGAGTGCCGCTTGTGATCCGCAGTGACAACGGAACAAACTTTGCTGGGATTGCCAAGGAGTTGCAGGGTGTGAGTAACTTTATTGACAATAAACTAATGACTTCGTCCCTTACAGCATTAGGCATCAAATGGATACTTAATACACCTGAAAATCCAAGCGTAGGTGGAGATGGGAGCGGTTGGTGCAGTCTGTGAAGAAGGCGCTGTATGTGATGCTGAGGGAACAAGCTCCGCGAGTTGAAACCCTTCAGAGTTTTTTAGTCGAAGCAGAAAATATGATTAATTCCAGACCACTGACCCATTTGCCAGTGACACCTGACGCTCCTGAGCCATTGACGCCAACCATTTCTTATTGGGCTGTCTCCCATCACAATCCATGAATGTAGGCAGCTTAGTATTCATTTGTGATACTGACATGCCGAGATCCCAGTGGAAACGCGGACGAGTTGTAGAGTTGTATAAAGGGGAAGACGGTGTGGTATGTTCAGCTCAGGTAAGCACGAGCTCTGGACTTTATCGAAGATCTGTATCGAAGCTGGCGGAGTTGGATGTAGAGGCGGAAGCGATAGATGGTGAAGCCTCCCCTCCCTGGTCAGTTCACGGGGGTGGGGATGTTGATAATGGGAACCCTAAAGTTGGCAATGCGACTGGTGTTAGTTGAAGGGTTGTGTCAATTATCGCCCAGTATTACTGCAGTTTAAAACACATATTTATTTCTAAATGTATTGGTAAATTTAGCGGCATTTTCCTGCATATAAAAGCCCTTCAGGCAATATTTCAGCGCCTTTTTCTTGCTGGACAAATTTAATGTATTATAACCTTTGTCATTTTAGAGAATAAACACTCAACCTAATTACTCATTTAAAATACCAATGGTTTATATATATTCACGGGTGTCGAACTCAAATATTATTGCCTGCTGATTAATTAGGGGTTTATTCGTAGTTTAAGGCAAGAAAGGACACTGGCTGCAATATTAGTATACCTTTTATGATTGGCCAATATCAACAAAATTTTGTGAATTTTAATAAAGTGCATTGTCAGCACTATTAGCTTTAAGTTTTTAAATAAATAAAATTAAAAACATTCTAACAGCAACCACCAAAGAATCATGTATTAATTTTATTAACTTACACGTTGTATATTTTTTTGTTACTTATTTCTGCTTATTCATTGTCACAAATTGATATTTTCGTTTTTTTATTGTTGTTAATTGTATTAAAAATTGAAATACGTTTGTTAGATAATAATAATGTCTTTGAAGTGAGTGTGTTTAACATAATACATTATAGTTTTAGTTGAAAATGTGTAAATAAATGTAGAGAAAAAAGATAGTATTCCAGGTAATTCCATTTAAAATATCGAAATATAAATAAAACTATTTTTTAGTTTTGTTTTAGACAAATCTGTTGCCGATTGCGTTGAAGATTTAATTGGTTTCTATGATTCTAAGAAAGCTAGAGAACCTGGAAGTACTCTACCTGATAATGAAGGTATCGTTACTTTATGGCCCTTGGAATCCGCCAAAATATCCACTGCTACACTACACCCAATACTGAAAAGCGCTGGACGATATATTGGCGGGTTATAAGAAACTTAAACAAACTGCGGGATATAAATCCCCGACAGATCTTGTTGCAAGCATTATTGTTGCAGTTGCATTATTTTTAGACTCCAATATGTCTTAAGATGCTGTGTGGTTGGTTTACTATAATATGCGTCCTGAAATTGAACTATTTAATATTTCGGTGACAAAATCACCCATAAGAGAACTACTTGAATAAGAATTTGAAACTGCCTAATTCGGATTAGTTTTTATATGCTTTAACATTTAAATTATACATGGGATCAAATTTTTAGCAAACCTGAAAAATTAGCTGATGTCCGACGTGTTCCTGTTACTGTAGAAGTTTTTCGGTAGAAATTATCGTATTGCTGCTAAATGTGCTTTACGTCGGTTAAAGAAAAAGCGTTTGATGGGTAAAGGTATTTAAGCAATTCCAGTTTTATTTTCATATTTATGTCTATGTCGTAAAATTTTAAAAAATATTCATGTCATTATGTTAACGAATCAAATAAGTTTTTCAAATAATAAACCTTGTTTTTGTTTTAAATATTTTTTAAATAAATGCCCGTAGTTTCGTTTTATTTTTGCATAGATGTAAAGATAATTAAAAATTTACATTAAATAAATACCAGTTTTAAATTAAAGGAATTAATCATAGTTACAGGTTTAGCTTTAGCCTTTTTTAGCTTTTATTTTTGATTTCTTTACGCGTTTTAAACCATCTGTATTACGTTTCATATACTGAGCATACATTGTCATCATTTTGGGGACATCATCATGTTCAATAACGGTGGAAATCTACAAATACTTCTCTTATTTCTTATTTGTGTTCTTTGTTATGTGTGAATAATAAAATTTGTTTAATTAAGAATTGTTGGGCTTTTGTGGAATATGTAGGTTGGCTAACATTTCTTCCAATGGTTGGTCTTCATTGCGTTGTGATTCTACCATTGGTTGGATGAACCGATGATCGGAGGAATGTGTTTCCTAAAAGAAAATGCGATTAGTTTTTAAGTTTTCATTTTTATTTAGGGTATACTAAGTATGGTTGATGTATGGTATGATTGGTGCAGGTGGGGATGAATGTTTGCTTGTTGGGTTGCGAGGATGGATGTATGGATGCCTGGTGACGAATGTTGTTCTTTTGTATTGATTCCGTTTGTTTTTATTACTGGGTCTGATGTTTTTTTTTTAATTCTGGTGGTTTGTATATTTTTTTTGTGTTGGTATAGCTGGAAATTGTGGCGTTTAGTTTGTATTTTTTGTATTTTTGATATTTTTAGAGTTGTTGATGTTTCAAGCTCAATGTGTAAAAGACAATATGGCGGTAAACGTAAAAGATAGATTCACGATAGTTTATCGTAAAAGTGCTGCCAAGTTTTCTGGGGTTTATGAGTGGTAAACAGGGATGTGTGTTTAGCAAATTTCCATTCATAAATCGCAGCGAAACTTTGGGAATGTATAGCAGACAAGATAGTTTTTTAGTTTAATAGTATTTATTTTATTTATGCTTCAGCTCTATCTAGGAGCTGAGTCTTTTAATGCTAAATTATTAATGGTTAATTGATTATAAAATGTTCTTCTTTATATACATATTTTCAACCTATATTAACAACAATGTGTTACCTGCACTTGGGTCAGCATAAACATAAGTGTGCCAGCGTAACAACAACATACAATAACAATATACGCAGTCATACAATGTTTTGCAAATGCAGTGGTCAACAATATTGATATTTGTTATTTCCGCATTTGCAAATATTGTACGCTATGCAGTGTGGGTATTATACAGCACACTACGAAAGTCATGTCACGCTACACCTTCCTTTTTTATAAGAATGTTCATATAACATTTTGTTCTATGGACATTCTTTTATTATTTGTACTGTTGGGTTTTTTTTTTTTTTTTTTTTTTTTTTTTGTGGTTGTATCAAGTGCAAGTTTCACATTTTACAATAAATTTATTTTATTTTATTTACAAATATAGATTTAAAGAAAAGAATGCATATTGTTTATTTAATATTGTATAACTTAAGTCTATTCTTATGAACTATTTGTTCTTTATTTGTTTTCTTATCAACTATGGTTACATTATTTTTGAAATCTATTTTCTTAATTTTATATGGCCCTTTATATGCCATCTCTAACTTATGTCCTGCATCATTTCTTACTAAGACTAAATCTCCTATTTTAAAATTGTAATCTAATTTTGTTTTATCATAATTAATTTTTTGTTTTATTTTATTTATATCTAATAGTTTTTTAACTCTATCTATTGCTACTTCTAATCTAAATTTAATTTCCTTAGCATAATTATCTATATTATAAAGTGGTGCAACTCTATCTACTTCACTAAATTGTCTAAAATTGTTTGGAATTTTTCCAAAAATAAGCTCATAAGGGCAATAATCATGTACTGTAGATGGTGTAGTGTTAAAACAGTACGTGAAATATTTGAGCCATTCATCCCAGTCGTCTTTATCTACTGATATGTAGTTTCGTACGTATTCGTTAAAAGTCCGGTGACTTCTTTCTATCGTACCTAGTGTCTGGTGATGATGTGCTGTCGATGTGCGTTTATCTACCTTCAATAGGTTGCAAAGCTCTGTCAGTATAGAGTTCTTATATTCAGTGCCCATATCCGAAATGAACGTCTTCATTGGACCGTATATAAGCACAAAATTTTCAAATATCGCTTTTGCGATCGTCTTAGCTGATTTATCTTTTATTGGTATTGTTACCAAGTATTTAGTTAAGTCACATATCATTGTGACTGCATATTCATTTCCATAAATTGACTTTGGAAATGGTCCAATTGTATCTACGTACACCGTATTAAAAGCCCTATTTGGTGTCTCCGTTATTGTCATTGGACTTTTTATATGTTTCTCCGTTTTAGCCAATTGACATTTATGGCATATTTTCACATATTTGGCAATGTCTTTTGTCATATTTTTCCAGTAATAGTATCTCCTGATCTTCTCAGTGGTTCTATATATCCCACAATGTCCTCCTTCTATAGGATCATCATGGTATTTCAGCATTATCTCACGTATTGCCTTTGCATTCGTGTTATCAATTTTAGTTACTTCGTTTAATAGCGCTATTCTGATTTCATTCACTGTTTTATTGCCCATATTCTCAAATTCACTTATCGAGACAAATTCGAAAATCTTCTCATGTGGTGAAATTTGAATCTTATTAATATTTAGTTTACAGGCTATTCGTTCTAGCCTAGGGAAGAATTGTCCTAAGTCAATATTCCCTTTAGTAAACAAATCATCTATTCTTATGCTAGCATATATGGATTTGCCCTTTTTGATGTAACATCTGTTGGGTAAAATCTTTAATTTATAATATCTTTTGACGTCTATATTATTCAATGGTATATATACCTTGGGCTTATTATTATTATTGATATTTTGCTGATTTACTACTGGTTTACTAATTTTCTCTTCCTTAGTCATCGATCTTGTCGTGACCCTTAAAACGGATGAGATCTTGTCGTTAATATCCTTTAAGTCATTTATTGTAATGCGCGACAGTGCGTCGGCAACATAATTATCTTTTCCCCTGAGATATTCTACTGTGAAATCATATTCCTCCAGATCGAGTCTCATTCTCGTTAGCTTAGAACTTGGATTTTTCATGGAGAACAGGTATGAAACTGGTCTATGGTCTGTTCGGACCAAAAAATGTTTTCCATATATGTATGGTCTGAAATATGTGACAGCCCAGTGTATGGCAGTTAATTCCTGTTCAATGGTCGATTTGTTGCTTTCGCCTTTAGTGAAAGTTTTAGATGCATAGGCCACAGGTAGGTGTCTACCTTCATGTTCCTGTGTTAAAACTGCACCGCAAGCATGCTTACTCGCATCTGTTGTTATGCAAAATTCCTTCGTAAAGTCTGGGTACTGAAGCAATGTTGGGCTCATTAATGCCTTCTTTAAGTATTTAAACGCGCATTCACAATCTTTTGTCCACTGAAATGGTACTCCCTTTTTGGATAGCCTTGTAAGGTATCTGGAATATTCAGAGAAGTTTCTAATAAATCGTCGGTAATAGTTGCAAAACGCGACAAACCTTCGTGCGCTATCGGCGTCCGTAGGCGTCGGGTAATTTTCTATCACCGAATATTTACTATCATCCGGTAATATTCCTCTATCAGTACATTTGTGGCCAAGGTAGGTTACCTCTCTCACAAAGAATGAACATTTTTGGGGGTGTAGTTTAAGATTGTGTTTACGGCAAAGATCAAATACATCCTTCAAATTTGAAAGCATATGTTTTTCAAAACATCCCAATACAACCAAGTCATCCATATATAGGAATGCTTGATTCGGTTTCAGACCACTGAAGGCTAATGTCATCATTCTTTGGAATGAATTCGGTGCTATTTTTAAGCCATATGGTAGTCTAGTAAATCTGTATGAACCATTGTTTGTTGAAAATGACGTCAAGTCTCTAGAGTTCTTTTCCAAACCAATTTGATGAAACCCGGACATCAAGTCCAAACAAGAAAAATATTTTGCTCTATCTAGTTGGTCTAGAATATCGTCTATTCTAGGCAACGGGAATTTATCTGATATTAGTTTTTTATTTATCTGCCTATAATCTATCACCAAGCGCCATCTTTTTTCATCTGTTCCGGGAAGTGATTTCTTTGGTACCAACAGAATTGGGCTATTGTATTCCGAAAATGATGGTTCGATTATCTTGTCATCTATTAGTTTTTCAACCTGTTTGTTTATCTCCTCCTTATGAGATTCTGGTATGCGATAATTTTTAATATACGTTGGTTGATTATCTTTTACTCTCAGTTTTTGTTCATAGAAATTGTTGGTAGTAATTGTTTCAGTCCCTAAGCCAAAAATATCATTGTATTCTAAACAAAGCTTAGTTAAAATTGTTCTGAACTGTTCAGGAAAGTTTCCCTTCAAAAGGTCCAAAACTTCAGATTTTCTTTGGCTATTTTCATGTGGTTTTTGTTTTACTATTTCATAGTCAGACATTTTCTCGGTTTTTATGTTATTTTGCCTAATTGTTACTATTTTATGTGTGGTATTTAAAAAACGAACCAATGCGTTATTTGATTTTACCAGTGTATTTGGTACAAAGACACCTGGTACGATTTCTTGATTTGGTATTAGTACATCGTCTTCAAGCTCCGGAAACCTGACTTGACGAATCACTTCTGACCTTGGTGGGAGTGTTATTCCATTGAAGTCGTTCGTAAGTGGAATTTCTATTACATGCGACAGATTGGGTGGTCGTAGTGCGAGGTAATCATGGTTCCCATTGAAATCTAGTATACATTTATACTTCTTAAAAAAATCCATTCCAAGGATACCGTCGCAAGGTATTGGAAAATTATTTTGTACTACTTGGAAATCATGTGGTATCAAAAAACCTCTAAATTTTAGGTCAATAAATACATCACCTATTGAACGAATTTTACCCTGTCCTATTCCACTCAATGTGGTTGTTCTGTTTCTGTTAATTTGTGTTTGATAAAAGTGTTTAGTTTTTATAACCGAAATGTCTGCTCCTGTATCTACCAACAGTGTTACCGTGTTGTTCGTGTCGTTAATTTTTATATTAACATAAAAACTTAAGCTGAGGTTAAGGTTGTATATGTAGTTGGTATTGTTATTATGATATATCTCAGAGGATTTTAGCAGTTTTCCGAATCATTTTCATGTGACTCTGCTGCTCTGACGTAATTTCTGTTACGTCTGTGGTTCTGATTTTGTTGAACCCTGTTGTGAATAGGTTTTTGTTGGGGTCTGCCGTTGTTACTGTTATTACTATTATTGCGTGGGTAATTGTACCTTCCACGATATTGTCTGTAGTTATTATTTCGGTTAAACTTCTGCCCGAAATACAATACGGCATTTTGTTGCCCTGTTGCTTCAGTGCAACTATTTATGAATTTGCCAACGGCCTCATTCATGGTACTGAATTGGCCTGCTTCCATGATAAGTTTAACTTTATCGATGGTGCAATTTTTGGTTAGTGCCTTTACTGCAACCTGTGTTGAATATTTACATGCCAATTCGCATGGCAAACCATCTGATAAATAGGCATTTTCTAATGACTTCGTTAAATTCTCTATTTCACTGCAATAATTATTGGCAGTTTTATTGTTTTGTCGGGTATTCATTATTTTTGCTGTCAATACCTCAACCGACTCGCCCTTTACTGAGTTTTTTAGTTTATGTATTATCTCAGTAATGGTTTGTTCATTACCTATTAAATTTCTTGCACTTCCCTTTAACTTTGTTTTTATTAAAGAGACTGCGATAGATTCGTGGTCACCTTTGATGGATTCTATTAACTGTAACGAGTCTATAAAGGAACGTAAATTTTCTGGTTTTCCATCAAATTCTATGATCAGCTTTGAAGCTGTGTTCAGAAAGTCAACGACTGTTTGTGTCATTTTTACCTCTGTACTTTCCAAAGAGGTTCCAATATTCTCTGAATTTTCAGTTTCTACTAAGAATTTTACCTCTTCGTGTAGTGTATCTGGTAATTTTACCTTAACACCCTTCTTAGATGATATAATCAGGATTCTAGTCTTGACATCTAAGAAAAAACTTTCAGCAGCTGTCCTATGTGGTGTCGTGAGTCTGTTATAATTTGCATTTAGCAAAACCCTGATTTGTTCTAACTTTTCGCATAAGATTCTAATATGTTTTATTATTGTTTCCTCTTTTGTGCTTCTATCTATATTTAAACATTTATAAGATTTGTCGAACTCCTCTTTGATTAGTCTCACCTTCTGAATTATTTCTTGCCAATCCATGGGAAAATTATTTAAATTTTGTTTAAGTCATTGGCTCTGCTCAAATATTTCTTTTTTAATTTCTTGGTGTTTAAGGCATAAATATGTAATGCAAAATTTAAGCTAATCAGTACGGTTATTATTAGTAAACAACACTCAATTAATTTTGTAATGGTGCGGCGTTGATGGAAGATCCGCTTCCGTTTCCCTGAGCCTTTGCTGGTCGCACGTGCTGGCGTAGGGGCCTTCAAAAATTTAGGGGCAAGTTTAGAATTATAAGCAGCAGCTTTATTGCTCTGCGAAAAATTTCGTCGGTAAACAACTTCACCTTCTGAAAAATTAGCAGCCCTAGTTCTCAGATCGTAGGTTTTCTTATTGGCGTCATAGGCTCTTTCTAAATTTTCCTTCACTTTTTGTCGAACAAAATGCAATTTGTCGGAGTTATCTACCACATCTAAACCTTCTTCTAATAAATCTAACGTTTTAAAGACTTCATAGGATTGTCCGTGAGTAACCATTTGGTGTCCAAACAGAACATAATACGGTGAAAAACCTAATGAACTGTGATATGAGCTTCTCAAAGCAACTCCTATTTGGCTCAAATTCGTATCCCACATACGCTGATCTTTTCCTAGATACGAACGTATTCCAGCGATAATGGATCGATTAACTCGTTCAGAGTTATTAGATTGGGGTGAATAAACGGCTGTGAAAATATGTTTTACTCCATATTTCGTTAAAAAACTTTCAAAAAGTGAGGATCTAAATTGAGAACCGTTGTCAGTAATAACGACTTCAGGCACGCCGAATAAATGAAAGACATTTTTTTCAAGAAAATCTATTACCGAATTGGTTGACATTTTACGTAAGGCTTTAAATAGGGGATATTTGGTGAAATGGTCTAATACCAAAAAAATTGCTACATTGCCAGCTTTTGACCGTGGATAAGGTCCAATAAAATCTAAATATAACCTTTGAAAAGGTCTAGCCGATTTGGCTTGAACACCCATAGGTGGTTTTAAAATAAAATTTGGCGCTTTGCTTTGTTTGCAAATGTCGCAACTTAATACAAAGGATCTAACCTGAGTAGCCATATTGGGCCAATAAAAATTTCGCCTCAATCGTTCGAGGGTTTTTCCCACACCTCCATGTGCAAACATGGGTGGATTATGAGCGCGTTCGATCACACAAGAGGTAAGTTCCTGTGGAACCCACAACTTCCATGATCGAGCCTCTGAAAATTCATCGCGTGAAAACTCTACGCGTTTGTAGATGAAACCATCTACGACCTTTAAATCGGGCAAACGATTTTGATTGTTTTCGATATCAGCGATCAATTTAATATATTGTCCTGATGAAAAATATGGAGAAGATAAATCTATCTCTGGTTCTACCGTATCTAAGCTGTCAATGTTTGTAAAATTCAAGGGGTTTTCATTTTCGGACGGTAACCTCGATAATGCATCGGGAACAATATGTTCACTTCCCTTACGGTGTACAATAGAAAAATTAAAACCTTGCAGTTTCATAGACCAACGAGCTAGCCGGCCATTTAGGTCTGCTTGACGCATTAACCATTTTAGTGAAGCGTGGTCCGTAATGACACAAAATTCGTGACCTTCTACATACTCTCTAAATTTTTCGATACTCAACACGGCTGCAAGACATTCGAGTTCGGTGATAGAGTAGTTCTGTTGGGCTCTATTTAATTTGTGCGAAAAAAATGCAATGGGCCTTTCGACACCATTTTCATCTTCTTGAGCCAAAACTCCACCGACTCCTGTCTTGCAAGCATCACAAGATATGATGAAAGGTCGTTCGAAATTCGGTGTTATTAATAACGGAGCGGATGTCAGGTTTTCTTTAATCAAATCAAATGACTTTTGCGCTTCAGGGTTCCAGACAAAAGTTTTACATTTTTTCGTGAGGTCAGTTAACGGACTAGTTAACGAAGCAAAATTTTCTAGAAATCGTCTGTACCAACCTACAAGACCTAAAAATTGGCGAACCTCTTTAGCTGATTTTGGTTCAGTTAACCCTTTAATGGCGGAAACTTTACTGGGATCAGGTTTTATACACCCAGAACCAATTATATAACCTAAATACCGGACTTCTTTCATGCACCATTTGCATTTTGCAATATTTAACGTCAGACCGGCTTTGCGAATTAATTGTGCTACTTCGAGCAATAAAGAAATATGTTCTTCGAAATCATCGCTTACTAAGAGCAAATCGTCTAAATAAACGAAGACTCGATTTTTAAGATGCGGTGGAATAATAACATCCATTAATCGGCAAAGAGTCTGGGGTGCATTGGTTAAACCAAAAGGCATTACTTTAAATCGATATAAGGTCCTATTGGGAACAGTAAAAGCTGTCTTGTCGCGAGAATTTTCTTCTAAACTAACTTGCCAAAACGCATGTTTTAAATCCAAAGATGAAATAAATTCAGCTTTAGGTAATCTTGATAAAATTCCGTTGATTTTGGGTTGAGGGTAGGCATCGCGAATATTTACACTATTTAATTTTCGAGAGTCAAGACAAAGTCTAAACTTTCCTTCTCTCTGGACGCAAGCTACAGGACTGCTCCAAGAACAAGTAGGAGGGGCTGTTTCTATCACTCCCAGCTCTAACATGCGATCAACTTCGTCATGTATTTTCTTTTCTACGGCTGGAGAAACAGAAAAATACCTCTGCTTGATAGGCTTAACTCCTGGCTCTATTTCTATTGAATGTTCAATAATGGTGGTCTTCCCTAACCCTTCTTTGTCAAAATCTGGAAAAATCTTTATAATTTGATCTAATCTTTGTCTTTGCTCATTAGTTAGAATATTCTCCTCACAAACTTGATTAAGCTCTTCTATTTTTAACGGGCTGTTCCCAAAAATCATAGACATAAGTCCAAAGGCGTGCCAAAAATCGATGCCTAAGTATACATCATGTGTTAGATCGGGTATTATATACAAACGAACTAGTTTGGTTATATTTCGATAAGTAATATTTGTTTCTATGAAACCTAAAATTTTATATTGCTGACCGCCAGCTGCTTCTACGAAATTAGAAAATTTTTTAAAAGGTAAATTTTTACCAAGAAAAGTTTTGGCAGCGGAACCACTTATGCAAGATAAAGAGGCGCCTGAATCTAAAAGGCCTAATAATTTCATTCCAAAAATTTCAATTTGGATATAGGGTCTTATGTCGGATTTTGACTTCTCAATAGATTCAATACAACTTTTAACCTTGAACTTATTTAATTTTAACATTTTATAAAAAATTCTAATTCGTAGAGTATTTCTTTTTACTTTAGGAATTTGCGTGTTAAATTTCGCTGGGGTGCTAATAGTTTCGCAAAAAATTCGCTTCCTAGCTAATTCATATAATCTAACTCTCTCATGATATGGCTTGATTGGAAATAAAATTGGTTTAGACTTTTCCTTGTCATTTTTCCAAATGGTAAACTTGGTAAAATCGGTGAAATCGGTTTGTGTGCTACCGTCAGAGCTGGTCTTTAAAATTTCTGCGGGGTGGATGACGTTTTCAATGATGTTTTCGCTTGAAGGGGAACTTAATTTATCCTCGAGCGGAAGCTGGTGTTGTGGCTGCCGCTCGCCTTGAAGTTTCCCTGACACGTTTCGCATTGGGGTCTGTAGACACCTACGGAACCACATCCATAACAGAATACGGTTCTGTCTTCGAGACAGTCCGTATATCTGTGGCCTTCTTTTCTACAGTTCCAGCAGATATTAATTTGTCTTCGGGCCGGGTCTTCTTTTGGTTTTCGAACCTCGCAAACTTCTTCAGGTGGGTCTTCATCGAAAAATTCATCCTCCACGTCAATTTCATTAATTTGTTTTCTAAAAATTTTCGGGGCTCGGTCGAGTTGAAAACTCAGTGCCTCTCGTCGCAAAACCAAATGGCGTAAATGGGAGACATTGTCAATTTGGAGGTAGAACAATTCTCTCCTCAAATGAGGTCTTAAATTTCTCCTTAAAATTTCGGTCAACTCAGGTTCGCCTAGCGGATATCTTGGACGATCGCAAAGCTGAAGAATAGAATGGTGGAAATCGTCGAAGCTCTCATTAGCGTTTTGTTTCCTATCCCTGATCATTTCTCTGATATCTAAATCAGACAAATGATCGCTAAAATGATTTTTCAACGCTCGGCACAAATCTTCCCATTCTATTCTATTTACGGTGCTGCGATATCGCCAATACCATTCTTTAGCTTTTGACGTAAACAAGATGTGGCAATGGTCGCCTAACAATCTGAAATCTCCCGCTAAACTGTCTTTTGTCAGTGAATTAACCATATAAATAAACTTTTCTACTGGTAACCCTGAGGTGTTTCCATTAAAAGTAATGTTCCAGCTACCGATTAAGCTTGCAATTTTCCCACTATTGTTGAGGGCAACGGACGATAACGAAGCTCTCTCACGACTTGCTGTTACGGACGGGTGAGTAGAAGGAGGCCTAATATTACGCGGAGGGACAAAAGTAGGTTCATGGGGAACTTGGTGAACAGACGGGGCTGAAAAATTTCGAGGGACGGACGCATTCGGAAAGATCTCTCTGGGCCATTCAGGTTCTCTGGTTGCGCTAATGTTTACGCTTGAGAATTGCTGGGACAATATTTCCACTACGGCGTGAAGCTTACTTATTTCACCTTGAAAGCTGTTTTCAATTTTCGATCTAATTCGATCTTCCAAGCTATCTCTTCCTTCACCACTAGTCTGACCTGGTGAAATATTTCGGTTGGCATTGAATTCTTCGTTTCTTTGCCTTCTGCCGGATAAAATTCTTTCCGCGGATTTCGGAATCGTTCCAGTATTAACTGGTAAACTTTCATCATTAACTCGGACGGAATATTTTAACAAACTCTTTTTATTGAAGTGGGTTACCTCCAAGTAAGATGGAGTCGAGGTAACATGGTTGGGAGGGCAAAAGGGGCAGAACACCTAGTCCCCAATCCCAAGGTAAGTAGGGCCATCCACCCATTTAGCATCCGTTTTTTTTTGACAATTTTTTTTATAAATCGCACGTGAAATACTGTAGTGCGGTTTCCCTGGGCCTGAGCAAGACCCCACCCATCCGGCGAGCTAGGCCCCTACGCCAGCACGTGCGACCAGCAAAGGCTCAGGGAAACGGAAGCGGATCTTCCATCAACGCCGCACCATTACAATTTTAGGTCGATTGAGTCTTCTTTTATTTCTACTTCATTAATAACATTTGCATTGGGATTCTCTATTTTTGATTGACGACCTCCCATTTTCCTTCGCTATTTATTTTGTATTTTTTTTCTATTATTTATTTCTATTAAATATTTTTCTGACTGCCTCAATAATTTAACCGAATCTTATATCTTGCTAATTATATATCTTCCCTAGTAATTCATTATTTTTATCAATAGCTTATACTATTTTACATGCATCAGTTTTATTTATGTATATATTTAATTTATAAAATATTTCATTCTAATTTAATATCTGTTTTTTTTTTTTCAACAGCATAATTACCATAGTGTTTTTGTTTTTATATATATAATAGCATCAAGATTAAATATAACCTTTTCAAAAAAAATTAGATTAATTGAACTGCATTCCTTTGTGGATTTTTTCTTACAAATTACTGTTTTTATTTTCTATTTCAAATTTTATTTTTTTTTTTTTTATTTATTTATTTGCCAAGAGCGGTTAACGCTTTCTGGCCTACGGGTGCATAACGGGATGCTCCACTTTTTTTTGTTTTTTTTTTTTTTTTTTGTTTTTGGTAAAACTAGGATGAACTACCTGTTCGTTGTTTTATTAGGGGCATATTGATGTGTATATTGATATATACCAGGGGTCTTTTGATGTGTTTTTCCTTCGTTTTCTGCTGGGCCGTCTTTCTTCTGTACTCTTCTATGAAGATATGTTTTGGCCCTTCCGCCATTGATTTTGCAATCTCCACTGTCTTTAGGCCAGACAGTATCTTCCTTCAACGCAGCTGATGGATCGTTGTGGCTGATCAACCAGGACAATATTATTATGCGATTTTTTTTTTTTTTTATTATTTTCAGGATTGCTCAATTTGAGAGCATAATCCTTGTATTATATATATATGTTTTCGTAATATATATATTTTTTTTTACAATGCTCATCTAAGGAGCACTGGCAGGATCGCCATATAGCAGACAAGATAGTTTTTTAGTTTAATAGTATTTATTTTATTTATGCTTCAGCTCTATCTAGGAGCTGAGTCTTTTAATGCTAAATTATTAATGGTTAATTGATTATAAAATGTTCTTCTTTATATACATATTTTCAACCTATATTAACAACAATGTGTTACCTGCACTTGGGTCAGCATAAACATAAGTGTGCCAGCGTAACAACAACATACAATAACAATATACGCAGTCATACAATGTTTTGCAAATGCAGTGGTCAACAATATTGATATTTGTTATTTCCGCATTTGCAAATATTGTACGCTATGCAGTGTGGGTATTATACAGCACACTACGAAAGTCATGTCACGCTACAAATGAACATTCCTGTATTTGGCGTTTGTGTTTTATATGTAGTTCGTCAGTTTTTATGTCAGTGGATTTTCTGTGCCGCGATTGGTTTAGAAAATTAGGAAAAAGATGGAGGTTTTTGCGGGAACTTTGTGTTCGTGCAAAAACCAACCATATAAATAGGAGAGATCCAGACGGCGAACACATTATGGGTGAAGTGTTTATCAAGACAACAAATGTAACGTAAACTGTGATATTTAAACTTAAAAACGCCAGAAATTTAAGGAAGTTCAAGTGCACAGTAGAAGTAAGGTTCAAATAAATTGGTTTATTGCCTATATGTAAAAAGGTGTCTTCGGAATTAAATTAAATAAAGAAAAAAAAATTAGTGTTTGTGTCTTAACATGAGTAAAAGAAAAAAATGAAATATTAATTGGGGAACTCGTACGTTCAAATTAGATATCCCATTGGAAGAGTGTCCAGCCGGGAGTGTTTGTTGGAAAGCAGCGGAGATATTCCAAATCATAGGGAGAAGATCGGTGAATGAATCTGGATGGAACCTGATCTCCCTTGTGAAGGTTAGCTGAAAAGGAAAAGAACAAGATCTGTTAGTACAAGGTAAACGTAGATATTAATGTTTTAAAAAAAAAACTTCCCGGTTGGCATTGTCCGAAGTGTAACGGGCGGTATCCTGGATATGCATCTATCAGAGAAGATATAGTTAAAGAAACAAAAATTTTGCGTGAGTGATAAAAACTTCGTATATTTAAAAATTGTTTTTAACAACAAGAAAGATAAAATTTTGTATATATATAGAATTTATTATATTTGGATTTGAAAAAAAATAAGGGAAGATAAAGAATAATTTATAAATATCTAAAGCTTTGAATTTGAAAAAAAAAGAATAGAAAAAGTTAAAAGTCATAAAAGAAATAGGGAATATTTGAAAATTAGTGTTTAAATTAGTATTAAGAAAATGCATTTGCTAGGGTTAAATATTATGTTAGTATAAGTTTTTTTTTAATATAGTTAAAATTAAAATTCGTGTTATGTGAGTGCCGTCATTTTTAAAAATCGTAAAGTTTAATTGTTTCGTATATATTTTCGCGGTGGTATAAAACATGCAAAGTGTCGGTGTGAAGCGTTTTTTTTTTTTTTTTTGTTGTGGAGATCTATTCGTCCATGTAATCGTACCCTTCCTAGTGAGCTCGGTAGGTAGGCCATTTTTATTTTGTGTGTATTGCGTGACTCAAAATGGAGTCAAGAACTTTGTAGGTTTTATTTTTTTTTATGTGGTTGGAAATTCTTGTTGAGACCAATTAATTTTTTTTGATTTTTACTTAATTTTTGTTTTTACAAATTTCGGCACAACTTTGCTTTGAGTTTTTTTTTATATTATAATACGTTTTAAATTCATGTTGTGTTAACAGAATTATAAGAGCTGAAAAGAAATTGAAATCCATTGTTTTTTTTTAGTTTTGTATTTTAATAAATGATGTGAATAGTATAGCAAACAAGATAGTTTTATTGTTTTAAATAGTATTTATTATTATTATTATTTCAGCTCTATCTAGGAGCTAAACTATTAATTGATTGATTGATAAATTATTAATGAGTGATTGATTATAAAAGGTTCTTCTTTATATACATATTCTCAACCTATATTAACAACAACAATGTGTTACCTGCACTTGGGTCAGCATAAACATAAGTGTGCCAGCGTAACAACAACATACAATAAGAATATACGCAGTCATACAATGTTTTGCAAATGCAGTGGTCAACAATATTGATATTTGTTATTTCCGCATTTGCAAATATTGTACGCTATGCAGTGTGGGTATTATACAGCACACTACGAAAGTCGTGTTACGCTACACCTTCCTTTTTTATAAGAATGTTCATATAACATTTTGTTCTATGGACATTCTTTTATTATTTGTACTGTTGGGTTTTTTTTTTTTTTTTTTTTTTTTTTTTGTGGTTGTATCAAGTGCAAGTTTCACATTTTACAATAAATTTATTTTATTTTATTTACAAATATAGATTTAAAGAAAAGAATGCATATTGTTTATTTAATATTGTATAACTTAAGTCTATTCTTATGAACTATTTGTTCTTTATTTGTTTTCTTATCAACTATGGTTACATTATTTCTGAAATCTATTTTCTTAATTTTATATGGCCCTTTATATGCCATCTCTAACTTATGTCCTGCATCATTTCTTACTAAGACTAAATCTCCTATTTTAAAATTGTAATCTAATTTTGTTTTATCATAATTAATTTTTTGTTTTATTTTATTTATGTCTAATAGTTTTTTAACTCTATCTATTGCTACTTCTAATCTAAATTTAATTTCCTTAGCATAATTATCTATATTATAAAGTGGTGCAACTCTATCTACTTCACTAAATTGTCTAAAATTGTTTGGAATTTTTCCAAAAATAAGTTCATAAGGGCAATAATCATGTACTGTAGATGGTGTAGTGTTAAAACAGTACGTGAAATATTTGAGCCATTCATCCCAGTCGTCTTTATCTACTGATATGTAGTTTCGTACGTATTCGTTAAAAGTCCGGTGACTTCTTTCTATCGTACCTAGTGTCTGGTGATGATGTGCTGTCGATGTGCGTTTATCTATCTTCAATAGGTTGCAAAGCTCTGTCAGTATAGAGTTCTTGTATTCTGTGCCCATATCCGAAATGAACGTCTTCATTGGACCGTATATAAGCACAAAATTTTCAAATATCGCTTTTGCGATCGTCTTAGCTGATTTATCTTTTATTGGTATTGTTACCAAGTATTTAGTTAAGTCACATATCATTGTGACTGCATATTCATTTCCATAATATGACTTTGGAAATGGTCCAATTGTATCTACGTACACCGTATCAAAAGCCCTATTTGGTGTCTCCGTTATTGTCATTGGACTTTTTATATGTTTCTCCGTTTTAGCCAATTGGCATTTATGGCATGTTTTCACATATTTGGCAATGTCTTTTGTCATATTTTTCCAGTAATAATATCTCCTGATCTTCTCAGTGGTTCTATATATCCCACAATGTCCTCCTTCTATAGGATCATCATGGTATTTCAGCATTATCTCACGTATTGCCTTTGCATTCGTGTTATCAATTTTAGTTACTTCGTTTAATAGCGCTATTCTGATTTCATTCAGTGTTTTATTGCCCATATTCTCAAATTCACTTATCGAGACAAATTCGAAAATCTTCTCATGTGGTGAAATTTGAATCTTATTAATATTTAGTTTACAGGCTATTCGTTCTAGCCTAGGGAAGAATTGTCCTAAGTCAATATTCCCTTTAGTAAACAAATCATCTATTCTTATGCTAGCATATATGGATTTTCCCTTTTTGATGTAACATCTGTTGGGTAAAATCTTTAATTTATAATATCTTTTGACGTCTATATTATTCAATGGTATATATACCTTGGGCTTATTATTATTATTGATATTTTGCTGATTTACTACTGGTTTACTAATTTTCTCTTCTTTAGTCATCGATCTTGTCGTGACCCTTAAAACGGATGAGATCTTGTCGTTAATATCCTTTAAGTCATTTATTGTAATGCGCGACAGTGCGTCGGCAACATAATTATCTTTTCCCCTGAGATATTCTACTGTGAAATCATATTCCTCCAGATCGAGTCTCATTCTCGTTAGCTTAGAACTTGGATTTTTCATGGAGAACAGGTATGAAAGTGGTCTATGGTCTGTTCGGACCAAAAAATGTTTTCCATATATATATGGTCTGAAATATGTGACAGCCCAGTGTATGGCAGTTAATTCCTGTTCAATGGTCGATTTGTTGCTTTCGCCTTTAGTGAAAGTTTTAGATGCATAGGCCACAGGTAGGTGTCTACCTTCATGTTCCTGTGTTAAAACTGCACCGCAAGCATGCTTACTCGCATCTGTTGTTATGCAAAATTCCTTCGTAAAGTCTGGGTACTGAAGCAATGTTGGGCTCATTAATGCCTTCTTTAAGTATTTAAACGCGCACTCACAATCTTTTGTCCACTGAAATGGTACTCCCTTTTTGGATAGCCTTGTAAGGTGTCTGGAATATTCAGAGAAGTTTCTAATAAATCGTCGGTAATAGTTGCAAAACGCGACAAACCTTCGTGCGCTCTCGGCGTCCGTAGGCGTCGGGTAATTTTCTATCACCGAATATTTACTATCATCTGGTAATATTCCTCTATCAGTACATTTGTGGCCAAGGTAGGTTACCTCTCTCACAAAGAATGAACATTTTTGGGGGTGTAGTTTAAGATTGTGTTTACGGCAAAGATCGAATACATCCTTCAAATTTGAAAGCATATGTTTTTCAGAACATCCCAATACAACCAAGTCATCCATATATAGGAATGCTTGATTCGGCTTCAGACCACTGAAGGCTAATGTCATCATTCTTTGGAATGAATTCGGTGCTATTTTTAAGCCATATGGTAGTCTAGTAAATCTGTATGAACCATTGTTTGTTGAAAATGACGTCAAGTCTCTAGAGTTCTTTTCCAAACCAATTTGATGAAACCCGGACATCAAGTCCAAACAAGAAAAATATTTTGCTCTACCTAGTTGGTCTAGAATATCGTCTATTCTAGGCAACGGGAATTTATCTGATATTAGTTTTTTATTTATCTGCCTATAATCTATCACCAAGCGCCATCTTTTTTCATCTGTTCCGGGAAGTGATTTCTTTGGTACCAACAGAATTGGGCTATTGTATTCCGAAAATGATGGTTCGATTATCTTGTCATCTATTAGTTTTTCAACCTGTTTGTTTATCTCCTCCTTATGAGATTCTGGTATGCGATAATTTTTAATATACGTTGGTTGATTATCTTTTACTCTCAGTTTTTGTTCATAGAAATTGTTGGTAGTAATTGTTTCAGTCCCTAAGCCAAAAATATCATTGTATTCTAAACAAAGCTTAGTTAAAATTGTTCTGAACTGTTCAGGAAAGTTTCCCTTCAAAAGGTCCAAAACTTCAGATTTTCTTTGGCTATTTTTATGTGGTTTTTGTTTTACTATTTCATAGTCAGACATTTTCTCGGTTTTTATGTTATTTTGCCTAATTGTTACTATTTTATGTGTGGTATTTAAAAAACGAACCAATGCGTTATTTGATTTTACCAGTGTATTTGGTACAAAGACACCTGGTACGATTTCTTGATTTGGTATTAGTACATCGTCTTCAAGCTTCGGAAACCTGATTTGACGAATCACTTCTGACCTTGGTGGGAGTGTTATTCCATTGAAGCCGTTTGTAAGTGGAATTTCTATTACATGCGACAGATTGGGTGGTCGTAGTACGAGGTAATCATGGTTCCCATTGAAATCTAGTATACATTTATACTTCTTAAAAAAATCCATTCCAAGGATACCGTCGCAAGGTATTGGAAAATTATTTTGTACTACTTGGAAATCATGTGGTATCAAAAAACCTCTAAATTTTAGGTCAATAAATACATTACCTATTGAACGAATTTTACCCTGTCCTATTCCACTCAATGTGGTTGTTCTGTTTCTGTTAATTTGTGTTTGATAAAAATGTTTAGTTTTTATAACCGAAATGTCTGCTCCTGTATCTACCAACAGTGTTACCGTGTTGTTCGTGTCGTTAATTTTTATATTAACATAAAAACTTAAGCTGAGGTTAAGGTTGTATATGTAGTTGGTATTGTTATTATGATATATCTCAGAGGATTTTAGCAGTTTTCCGAATCATTTTCATGTGACTCTGCTGCTCTGACGTAATTTCTGTTACGTCTGTGGTTCTGATTTTGTTGAACCCTGTTGTAAATAGGTTTTTGTTGGGGTCTGCCGTTGTTACTGTTATTACTATTATTGCGTGGGTAATTGTACCTTCCACGATATTGTCTGTAGTTATTATTTCGGTTAAACTTCTGCCCGAAATACAATACGGCATTTTGTTGCCCTGTTGCTTCAGTGCAACTGTTTATGAATTTGCCAACGGCCTCATTCATGTTACTGAATTGGCCTGCTTCCATGATAAGTTTAACTTTATCGATGGTGCAATTTTTGGTTAGTGCCTTTACTGCAACCTGTGTTGAATATTTACATGCCAATTCGCTTGGCAAACCATCTGATAAATAGGCATTTTCTAATGACTTCGTTAAATTCTCTATTTCACTGCAATAGTTATTGGCAGTTTTATTGTTTTGTCGGGTATTCATTATTTTTGCTGTCAATACCTCAACCGCCTCGCCCTTTACTGAGTTTTTTAGTTTATGTATTATCTCAGTAATGGTTTGTTCATTACCTATTAAATTTCTTGCACTTCCCTTTAACTTTGTTTTTATTAAAGAGACTGCGATAGATTCGTGGTCACCTTTGATGGATTCTATTAACTGTAACGAGTCTATAAAGGAACGTAAATTTTCTGGTTTTCCATCAAATTCTATGATCAGCTTTGAAGCTGTGTTCAGAAAGTCAACGACTGTTTGTGTCATTTTTACCTCTGTACTTTCCAAAGAGGTTCCAATATTCTCTGAATTTTCAGTTTCTACTAAGAATTTTACCTCTTCGTGTAGTGTATCTGGTAATTTTACCTTAACACCCTTCTTAGATGATATAATCAGGATTCTAGTCTTGACATCTAAGAAAAAACTTTCAGCAGCTGTCCTATGTGGTGTCGTGAGTCTGTTATAATTTGCATTTAGCAAAACCCTGATTTGTTCTAACTTTTCGCATAAGATTCTAATATGTTTTATTATTGTTTCCTCTTTTGTGCTTCTATCTATATTTAAACATTTATAAGATTTGTCGAACTCCTCTTTGATTAGTCTCACCTTCTGAATTATTTCTTGCCAATCCATGGGAAAATTATTTAAATTTTGTTTAAGTCATTGGCTCTGCTCAAATATTTCTTTTTTAATTTCTTGGTGTTTAAGGCATAAATATGTAATGCAAAATTTAAGCTAATCAGTACGGTTATTATTAGTAAACAACACTCAATTAATTTTAGGTCGATTGAGTCTTCCTTTATTTCTACTTCATTAATAACATTTGCATTGGGATTCTCTATTTTTGATTGACGACCTCCCATTTTCTTTCGCTATTTATTTTGCATATTTTCCTATTATTTATTTCTATTAAATATTTTTCTGACTGCCTCAATAATCTAACCGAATCTTATATCTTGCTAATTATATATCTTCCCTAGTAATTCATTATTTTTATCAATAGCTTATACTATTTTACATGCATCATTTTATTTATGTATATTTAATTTAAAAAAAAAATTTTTAATTTAATTTGTGTTTTTTTTTTTCTCTCTTAAACAGCATAATTACAAAAGTTATTTTTTCTCTTTATATAATTGTATCAAGATTAAATAATAGCTTTTTATACAGAACAAATCAGATTAATTGAACTATATTCCTTTGTGGATTTTTATTTTTTTTTATATCTCTTACAATTTTTCCCTCTTATAAATTATTGTGTTTTCTATTTATTTGTTTTTGTTTATTTGTCAAGAGCGGTTAACGCTTTCTGACCTACGGGTGCATAACGGGATGCTCCACTTTTTTTTTTTTTTTTTTCTTTGTTTTTGGTAAAACTACGATGAACTACCCGTTCGTTGTTTTATTAGATGATTAATATCATCAATTTTTGCCCAGAGTCTCGTGGCCTGGTCCCAAGGTGGTGGTGTTTCGTTGAGGATTCTTAAGAGAATTGCTTTTTCGCTTCGAAGTCTTGCGACGTAGCCGCCTCTCCTCTTTTTCTTTGTCACCAGGGGTATATTGATGTGTTCTTCCTTCTTTTTCTGCTGGCCCGTCCTTCTTCTATACTCTTCTATGGAGATAGGTTTTGGCCTTTCCGCCATTGATTTTAAGCTCCACTGTCTTTAGGCCAGACAGTATCTTCCTTCAACGCAGCTGATGGATCGTTGTGGCTGATCCACCAGGACAAAATTATTATGTGTTTTTTTTTTTTTTTTTTATTATTATTATATTCAGGATTGCTCAATTTAAGAGCATAATCCTTGAATTATATATATTTTCTGCAATGCTCATCTAAGGAGCACTGGCAGGATCGCCATATAGCAAACAAGATAGTTTTATTGTTTTAAATAGTATTTATTATTATTATTATTTCAGCTCTATCTAGGAGCTAAACTATTAATTGATTGATTGATAAATTATTAATGAGTGATTGATTATAAAAGGTTCTTCTTTATATACATATTCTCAACCTATATTAACAACAACAATGTGTTACCTGCACTTGGGTCAGCATAAACATAAGTGTGCCAGCGTAACAACAACATACAATAAGAATATACGCAGTCATACAATGTTTTGCAAATGCAGTGGTCAACAATATTGATATTTGTTATTTCCGCATTTGCAAATATTGTACGCTATGCAGTGTGGGTATTATACAGCACACTACGAAAGTCGTGTTACGCTACAATAGTTTTAAGTCTCAAAACTATGTGTTCAGTGTAAAAGTTTTTTTTGGTGAAGTAAGAGGATGTGGTAAGTGGTGAAACGGTTGAGTGTGTGTGTGGGTATGGGGGTCATCAAGAAAAATTTTGGAGGCAACAAGATGACCTAGGTTGGGTGGGCGATGTGGGAGACAAGTCATCTCGTCTTCCCTCTGAAGTGTTCAACGTTTTTTTTTATAGTTTTTTTTTGTGTTTTTTTGTATTTTTAATTGTGCTTGTCCCTGGGCTGTAGTGGTGGGTTGGAATCCGACCCTAAGAGCCAAACTGAGCTAGCTGGCATAACCACTACAGTGCCTTTGGGGCACGTAACAATATGGCGCCCAAACTAATGAATTTAGAAGGACAGCGATGTCCACGAAACGAAAAGTATATGATACACCGAAATATACATACAATAGACCAATAAATTTTGTTGAAATAATCTAACGACGGATGCATTTGTTTTGAGTTGTCCGAAGTTTTGATCCTTTAAACCTTTAAGGCCCAAATTAAGATTAAATCTTAGATTTGTGTATAGGATCAAACCGTAGGAAACTCGAAACAAAAGTACCCGTTCGACCAGTTCAGGGTCAATATACCCGGTAGCGTGGAATGTTCTTTTTGTGTTAAATGTTCCATTGGTAGGGTGATTGTCCAACTTGTTAATGTTAAATGTAATATCAGTTTTTTTTGTTTTACGTTAAACATATAGAGAATATCTGTAGATCGGATAAGCTTAAAGATACCCGCTCGGAATAATGTACCGAAGCGAGAAAGATCTGAATAGTGTATCTGACTTCCAATAGCTTGTAAATTCCATTTAGAGAAGAATGCAAAGATATGGAAGACCGCAGATTGAGAAAATTTACATTTTTGTTTTAAAGTAATTTGTGACTTGAAGAACAGTAAAGAGGCCTAATCAATAGGCACATAATTTTATTTATCGCTGTGTCCACACACACCCACTTACACATACCGAAATCTTCACCAATTGTGATCGTATAGTATTCTTGAATTTTTGTAAAATTTATAGTAATTCGTTCGTCTTATATGTTTAATCTTTTCAAACAGTTTTTTTTAAATTTAATTTGGTGATTTTTTTTATTATAATTCGATAAAGTGGATTTTTTTTTTAGTCTAATTTAAATTTTTAAAATTTTTTTTTAATTTGAGTATTTTCGTTATTATTTATTTTTAACCGATTTTTTTTATTTATACACCTAGTATCGCGTTTTTTTTTGTGTCCCTAAGACTAGAATTTTTGTTATATATAGTTTTAATTCAAATTTTTTTTTTTGTCGCAATCCGTGATAAATTTATTTTGGACAATTTTATTTATACAACTAGTACGTCGTTTTTTTTGTTAATATTATTGTTATTGTTTTTATTTACATTTTTTTTTATTTATTTTTTTTATTTACATTTTTTTTATTTATTTTTTTGTTTATTCCTTTAATTTTGAAAATTGTTTGAAAAGAGTTTTATTTCTGTTATAGATTTGTCTTTTTGTGTTTCTTTCTACA
The DNA here is from genome assembly GCA_963682025.1 of Cordilura impudica. Taxonomy (NCBI): domain Eukaryota; kingdom Metazoa; phylum Arthropoda; class Insecta; order Diptera; family Scathophagidae; genus Cordilura; species Cordilura impudica. The sequence goes on from OY821518.1 coordinate 184,931,912, forward strand.
ATGTATTAGTTTTAATAAGTTAGAGTCGTAGTAGATTTTGTAGCCTTAAGTTGCATGAATGAAGAAAAGATTTATGTTTTATTCTTTTTTTTAGTAGTCGTTTTTTTACGTGTTTTTATTTATATTCTTTTTAATACCAATTTTTACTATTTATTTTTTTTTATTCATTTTTATTATTATTCATTTTTTTTATATATATATTTATTTTCATTCTGTTTTTTTTTATACTTCTTTTATTATTTTTTTTTATATATACCCATTTTTTATTCACGTTTTTTATATTATTTATTTTTTTTACCTATCTGCTGTCAGCCTATTCTGTTATATATATATATTTTTTTGTTTTGCGATCCGTAAGAATTTGTTTTGTGGTTTTGCCTATTTAAATTTTTTTGTAATCAGTATATATGTCCGAAAAAGAGAAAGCTAAATTGAAGAGACATAGACACCGGGATATTTCGTTTGATTTGAATCGCTCGTCTCCACATGTGAAGGAAAAGTACACAAAAGATAATCTGGAGAGAAGAATGCCACCTCCAGTTGAGTCGAATATAGTGGACATGTCCCACACTATAAATACGGGGGCGAGGCCGAAGACACGAGGCGACGGCCGAAACCAAAACTTAGGGACGTGTAGCTTAGGGTTTAGCGACGAGGTGTCACCTGCGGTAAAGGAGATGGTGGTCGAAAGTGTTGAGGATATGAGAAGATCGTTAGGAAAGTCAATTGAGAGCATAGTGAGTGAAAGAGTTAGTAGAGAGCTAAATATAGTACATGACGGTATGGCGAAGCTAAGCGAAGCAATACGGACGCTAAAGAGTAGGGAAAACGTAGTACCTAATAGTAATGTGCCCAGACCCGATGTTAATTCAAATCACTCAAATACTTTGTACCAACAGTACAATTTTCCACCGCCAACGTTCGATTCCCAATCACATAGACCAGCAGCACAACCGATGATGTCAACTGTACCACCGCCCATATTTCACCCATCGTACTACGCCAACAAAACCCGAGTGGATAGATTTGGGATCAAGTTCGACGGGAACGAAACGAGATTGTCAATTGAATCGTTCATATTTTGGTTGGAATATTGTCAAAGGCAATACCAGGTGCCATGGAAGGAGATCCTAGATGATTTTCACCTGTTAGTGACAGGACCCGCATTAGATTGGTACTGGCTTCATGTGGAGACAAATCGAGTAACCCAGTGGGAGGACCTGCGTTACTCTATGCTCAGCCGAACACATCGCACGAATTTCGATATTATGCATGAACTGGTAGAGAGGAAGCAGAATGCAGGCGAAAGCATCGATAATTATTTTTATCATATAAATCTGCTCCGTTCCAAGTTGCGAACCCCAATATCGGAATTCGAGATGATAAAACTGGCCAAGAAGAACTTGAGGGAGAATGTAGCGCGCATAGTCTACCCCATGGCGGTTTCATCGTTAGAGCAGCTACGAGTAGAATGCATTGAGGTGGAACGAAATTTTCCAAGGCTAGAAGTAAGACCTGTTCCAACTCAACCCCCGAGGAGATATGTAAACCAACTAGAGGTAGATGATGAAATTGAAGAAACACACTTAAACGAAATAGCGGAGGTAAATAACTTCCAAAAATGCTGGAACTGCCAACAACCGGGCCACATTTTCATCGATTGCCCCTCAGCAAGGAGAAATCTTTTTTGCTACAGGTGTGGTAAACCGGATGTAATTACGCCAAATTGCCCAACATGCAACGTTCGGGAAAACTCGAAACGGAGCGTGATTTCGACGGGGGAATCACGTTCGTCGAGAAACGCCCCGAACCAACAACAACAACAACAGTACCAACAAAAACAATAAAAGTAAATACGGAAAACTTTTCAAAGATGCGACATTATTTGCCTAGGGAAATTAGAGAGCGCAATTACGAATTAGTTAGACAAAGAATTTTTAGTGAAGAAAAATGTCCTGCAGGAGAATCAACGCAACAACAGTCAAATGAAACAAATTGGGAGGAAAGTTTAAACCAAAAACAACATCAAAATACAAAATCAAATTCACAAAATAAATCGCAAACAAAATATAAACAATGTTTGAAGCTAAGGTCTGACTATTTAAAAAGAAAAACGTCAAGAAAATTATTAATAGAATCGATAAAACATGTTCACGGAAATATAGATCCCCGGCCTTATGCCGAAATACTAATCGAAGGGAAATGTTATAAGGGTCTGTTAGATTCGGGAGCTTCGGTAAGCGTATTAGGTAAAAATTGTCGGGAGATGGTGAAAATTTTAAAGACCAATATGACCCTACTATTCACCAACGTGTATGCTGCGAACGGAAAAGCTCATAGAGTATTAGGCAAAATTAGTCTGGATGTTCAATACGAAAATGAAAGTAAAAACATTACTTTTTATCTCTGCCCTGATCTGGAGCAGGATATATATTTAGGAGTAGATTTTTGGAGAGAATTTAATATCGCTCCACAGATCATGGCGGCAGACGAAATAGAGTTTGAGATCATCAGAGATAGGCATTATGATACCAAAGGTTGATACTCACAAGTTGAAACAACATGAACTGACTGAACAACAAAAACAACAATTGCAAGTTACAGTAAACAAATTTCCAACGTTCGAGGAAAACGGTTTAGGGTGCACAAGTCTGGAGAAGCACGAAATAAAACTTGTCGAGGGTACAAATCCTATTAAAGAAAGGCACTACCCGATATCACCGGCCGTCCAGGGCATTGTGTACGCCGAGATAGACAATATGCTTGCATTAAATGTAATAGAGGAAAGCGATAGTCCCTGGAGTAATCGCACCACGGTAGTAAGAAAGCCAGATAAGAACCGATTTTTCTTAGACGCCCGAAAGCTGAATGATGTGACGGTAAAAGACGCTTACCCTCTCCAAAATATCGATGGGATCCTGAGTCGCATAGACCAAACCCATTTTATTAGTAGCGTCGACCTGAAATATGCCTTCTGGCAGATAGAACTGGAGGAAGATACGAAGCCATGCACAGCCTTCACCGTGCCAGGTCGACCGCTGTATCAATTTAGGGTAATGCCGTTTGGTCTATGCAACGCGGCCCAGAGATTATGTCGTCTCATGGACAAGGTGATCCCGGCAAGGCTAAAATCAAACGTGTTCATATATCTAGATGACCTGCTTATAATATCGGACGAATTTTCTACGCATTTGAAATTATTGGAGCAAGTGGCCGAATGTTTAAAAAAGGCGAACCTGACAATAGGTTTAAAAAAGTCAATGTTCTGTTTTAAAGAACTTAAATATTTAGGGTTCACAGTCGGAGGCGGTATGCTTAAAACAGATCCCGAAAAGGTGGCAGCAATTCAGAGGATACCATTGCCGAAGTCACCCAGGGAGGTAAGGAGTTTTCTAGGTACTGCCGGCTGGTACCGCCGGTTTATAAAAGATTTTGCGTCGGTATCTGCAGCCCTAACCGACACCTTGAAGAAGGGAAAAAATTTCTAATAACGCCAGAAGCAGAGGAAGCCTTTGAAACTTTAAAATATTATTTGACCACCGCACCAGTTTTACGCCACCCCGATTTCACCAAACAATTTTTCATTCAGTGTGACGCCTCTGAGTATGGGATCGGAGCAGTTCTTTTCCAGAAAAATGACAGTGGAGAGGAAAACCCCATAGCGTTTTATTCGCAAAAGTTAAACTCCTGTCAAAAGAACTACTCCGTGACTGAAAAAGAGTGCCTAGCAGCCGTCATGGCAGTCAAACGTTTTCGACCCTACGTGGAGATGATGAAATTTACAGTCATAACAGACCATGCTAGCCTGAAATGGCTAATGTCTCTGAAGGACTTAAGTGGACGCCTGGCAAGATGGTCATTGCAGTTACAAGCATTCAATTTCACTATTGAGCACCGAAAGGGGTCAGAAAACGTAGTCACAGATATGCTCTCTCGAATGGCGGCGCAGATTGAGGAAATTACGGATGACTATTTTGAGTTTGAGACGAATGAGTTTGAAGCGATGAGTATCTAGCTTTGATAGAAAACATTGTTAAAAATCAAAACAAAGTGCCTGATTTGAAGGTAGACGATGGAAAAGTTTTTAGAAGGACGATATTTGACAGGGATGAGAATTTAGAAGAAAATATCTGGAAATTGTGGGTTCCCCAGGATCTCACACATATTCTCATTGCAAAAGCTCATGACGCTAAGACATCAGCACACGGAGGTCTGCACAAAACTTTAAATCGTTTAAAGCAGCTATATTACTGGCCAAAAATGACGACACAAGTAAGAAATTATGTATTAAACTGTCAAGTCTGTAAAGAATCGAAACCGTCCAACCAAAACTTGAGACCTACAATTGGGGACGAAGTACATACAGAAAGGCCATTCCAAAAGCTGTATATTGATTTTCTTGGCAAATACCCAAGATCAAAAAGGGGCAATGCCTACATTTTTATAGTGGTAGACCACTTTACAAAATTTACGTTTATAAAGGCAATGAAAGATGCAACGGCGAAAAATGTGGTGCAGTTTTTAGTGCAAGAGGTTTTTAACAAATTTGGAGTCCCCGAAGCCATACACAGTGACAATGGGCAGCAATTTTTGTCTACAATATTTAGAGAAATGATAGACAGTTACAAAATCAATCATTTGAAAACCGCGTTCTATTCACCGCAATCAAACGCTTCTGAATGGGTGAACCAGTCTATATTGGCGGCGGTAAGATCGTATTTAGAAAACGACCAGCGCGATTGGGATCTTTACCTGGCGGAGATTGAGTGCGCATTACGCACATCGGTACATTCAGCGACAGGGGTTACACCATTTTTTGCACTGTTTGGGTACCATTGGTACGCCAACGGGGCAGAGTACAAACTTGCCAGAAAACTAAAATCTTTGACCGATCATAATGTCGTTTCATTAGGAGAAGACCGTAGGAGACTTATTCATGACAAAATTATAAACAACATGCATGATGCATATACTAAAAACGCTGCGAGGTATGATAAACAGGCAAGAATGACTAGATTTAAACCAGGGCAAGAAGTTTACAGGAGAAATTTCACACAATCAGATTTCAAGAATAACATAAATGCCAAATTCTGCAGAAAATTTTTAAAATGTAGGATTGTTAAACCAATCGGGAATAACATGTATGAATTAGAGACCCTAAACGGAAAGACAATAGGAGTGTATCATACAAAGGACATTAAGGTCTGAGAGAAAGTGCAATAGAGCATTAAACTGGGATAAAACTAACCTGTGAGTGCAATATAGGATTAAGAATGCAATATAGTTTTAAGTCTATGTTTGTTATTCGTCCTATATGTGCCTGATAATGTCGTCCACTACATTAGAAACCTGTGATAGAAAACCTTTCCTTTAGTGCAATATAATTTAGAGAGAATTTTTTTTTCGTTGTGTGAAAATACAGGTCTGGATTAGGAGATTTACTACGGTCACTCGTTGCTTATATTTTTGACGGTAAAATTACTTTTCATCAATAATGACTGATTCATTGTTTTATCGAACCAATAGCTAACGTTCTAATACGGTTACATGTGTAACCGTCATCATGCTAATAGTGCGTTTCCGTTAACACCCTGGGGAACTATGCCATTAAGGGCTAGGAAGCGTTAGTCACCTAGCATGATGACTATTTATTAGCGCGGACTTACAGCGTGGCCAACAAAACAATTAAATCGAACACAAGTCTCCAAATTGCTTGAAAACATTTGTGTCATTGGTGACTACGTAAGATTACTGACAAAATTTGATGTAAGCAGAGAGCGCGTAGCAGGCAAATAATCGGACAGACCTACACTGGACTGATTTCGGAAGATGTTAGTAGAAGCTACAGAACGATAGGGCAATAAGCAAGATGGAATACATAATTAGTATATAAATTAAATAACACATTGGTTAGAAATAGGAGTAAGACAGAAAAACTCACATGATGATTTCGGAAGGGAAGTTGGTTGTTTCGGCAATAGAACGAGTGAATCTGAAAAGCAAAATAACAATAGGCAAACAAATCTTGTTGGATGATGGATATTTCATGAACTTACCTGTAGTGCCCGGCTAGAGACATCTCAGGGCGTGAGAATTCCCCACGTTTTATGGAAAAGGTCCAAAATTGGGACAAGCACCCATCAGCAAAACCTAGTAAAAATTCGTGAAATAGTGAGTCGGTTTTATTTACTAACATTAGTTTTTTTTTTTTTTTTTTTTTTTTTAATTTATTCTCCTAAAAGGCAGTACGGTTTTAGTTCATTTTATTTTTCTGTAAGGAGAATTAACTCTTTTAAAGTATAGGTGTCAAATCCTTTTTTTTGTTTATATTTTTGGGTCTAAATTCAGGGAATTCATTCTTTTAGGGTACGTTTTAGGAGAGAAAAAAAATTTTTTTTTTGATATTGGGAATGAAAATTATTTGTTTTTCTTAAGGGAAATTATTTCTTAAAAATCGTTGTTTATTAAATTACGAATGATTTTTTTTAAAGAGAATTAAGTCTTTGTAAGGACTGATTTTTTTTTTGTGAATGTTTTCTTTTGAACCTCTGTAATTTTTTTTTTGAAAAAAAAGCAAAGTAATCAATTTTTAATTTTGTTTACATTCGATTTCGATCATATTTGAGTTTTGGTAAATTACCTAAGTTTCCTTAAGTAACTTAACAAACGTGGATTATGTAGATATAAATTAATAATTGAAAGTACAAGATTAACTTAGGAGGTTGTGTTTTTTTTTTAATATAGAGACAAGGGTTAATTTATAGTAGTTTTTTTTTGTGGCAAGATTCAAAATATTTTGATGTTTTTTTTTGTTGTTTATAAGGAAATATTTTTTTTGCCTTACTCACCCTGACACACAAATGCCGCATACAAACGAAACAAAAATGTAAAATAAACAGAAACTAACGATACGTTTAGCTTAAGTGGGGTAATCACTTGAATCAGCTTATTCTCCCGTTACCGTTACGCATGACTAACTAGGCCTTTAACGACACATTTTTGTTTGTGAAGATTCAATTTTTTTTCTGTATGAGGTAGGAACACGTTAAGAGGAAAACAATAAGGGAAAATTGGATGGAATACTCACCGTTCATTCGACCCGCACACCGTTCCTTCCGGCGATTCCTGGGCAACCTCGGAGTTTTGTTGCGGGCGAATGTTGGTTGGATGAACCGATGATCGGAGGAATGTGTTTCCTAAAAGAGAATGCGATTAGTTTTTAAGTTTTCATTTTTATTTAGGGTATATTAAGTATGGTTGATGTGTGGTATGATTGGTGCAGGTGGGGATGAATGTTTGCTTGTTGGGTTGCGAGGATGGATGTATGGATGCCTGGTGACGAATGTTGTTCTTTTGTATTGATTCCGTTTATTTTTATTACTGGGTCTGATGTTTTTTTTTTTTAATTCTGGTGGTTTGTATATTTTTTTTGTGTTGGCATAGCTGGAAATTGTGGCGTTTAGTTTGTATTTTTTGTATTTTTAGAGTTGTGGATTTTTCAAGCTCAATGTGTAAAAGACAATATGGCGGTAAACGTAAAAGATAGATTCACGATAGTTTATCGTAAAAGTGCTGCCAAGTTTTCTGGGGTTTATGAGTGGTAAACAGGGATGTGTGTTTAGCAAATTTCCATTCATAAATCCCAGCGAAACTTTGGGAATGAACATTCCTGTGTTTGGCGTTTGTGTTTTATATGTAGTTCGTCAGTTTTTATGTCAGTGGATTTTCTGTGCCGCGATTGGTTTAGAAAATTAGGAAAAAGATGGAGGTTTTTGCGGGAACTTTGTGTTCGTGCAAAAACCAACCATATAAATAGGAGAGATCCAGACGGCGAATGCATTATGGGTGAAGTGTTTATCAAGACAACAAATGTAACGTAAACTGTGATATTTAAACTTAAAAACGCCAGAAATTTAAGGAAGTTCAAGTGCACAGTAGAAGTAAGGTTCAAATAAATTGGTTTATTGCCTATATGTAAAAAGGTGTCTTCGGAATTAAATTAAATAAAGAAAAAAAGTGAGTGTTTGTGTCTTAACATGAGTAAAAGAAAAAACTGAAATATTAATTGGGGAACTCGTACGTGCAAATTAGATATCCCATTGGAAGAGTGTCCAGCCGGGAGTGTTTGTTGGAAAGCAGCGGAGATATTCCAAATCATAGGGAGAAGATCGGTGAATGAATCTGGGTGGAACCTGATCTCCCTTGTGAAGGTTAGCTGAAAAGGAAAAGAACGAGATCTGTTAGTACAAGGTAAACGTAGATATTAATGTTTAAAAAAAAAAACTTCCCGGTTGGCATTGTCCGAAGTGTAACGGGCGGTATCCTGGATATGCATCTATCAGAGAAGATATAGTTAAAGAAACAAAAATTTTGCGTGAGTGATAAAAACTTCGTATATTTAAAAATTGTTTTTAACAACAAGAAAGATAAAATTTTGTATATATATAGAATTTATTATATTTGGATTTGAAAAAAAATAAGGGAAGATAAAGAATAATTTATAAATATCTAAAGCTTTGAATTTGAAAAAAAAGAATAGAAAAAGTTAAAAGTCATAAAAGAAATAGGGAATATTTGAAAATTAGTGTTTAAATTAGTATTAAGAAAATGCATTTGCTAGGGTTAAATATTATGTTAGTATAAGTTTTTTTTTAATATAGTTAAAATTAAAATTCGTGTTATGTGAGTGCCGTCATTTTTAAAAATCGTAAAGTTTAATTGTTTCGTATATATTTTCGCGGTGGTATAAAACTTGCAAAGTGTCGGTGTGAAGCGTTTTTTTTTTTTTTTTTTGTTGTGGAGACCTATTCGTCCATGTAATCGTACCCTTCCTAGTGAGCTCGGTAGGTAGGCAATTTTTATTCTGTGTGTATTGCGTGACTCAAAATGGAGTCAAGAACTTTGTAGGTTTTATTTTTTTTTTTATGTGGTTGGAAATTCTTGTTGAGACCAATTAATTTTTTTTGATTTTTACTTAATTTTTGTTTTTACAAATTTCGGCACAACTTTGCTTTGAGTTTTTTTTTATATTATAATACGTTTTAAATTCATGTTGTGTTAATAGAATTATAAGAGCTGAAAAGAAAATGAAATCCATTGTTTTTTTTTTTAGTTTTGTATTTTAATAAATGATGTGAATAGTTTTAAGTCTCAAAACTATGTGTTCAGTGTAAAAGTTTTTTTTTTGGTGAAGTAAGAGGATGTGGTAAGTGGTGAAACGGTTGAGTGTGTGTGTGGGTATGGGTGTCATCAAGAAAAATTTTGGAGGCAACAAGATGACCTAGGTTGGGTGGGCGATGTGGGAGACAAGTCATCTCGTCTTCCCTCTGAAGTGTTCAACGTTTTTTTTTATAGTTTTTTTTTGTGTTTTTTTGTATTTTTAATTGTGCTTGTCCCTGGGCTGTAGTGGTGGGTTGGAATCCGACCCTAAGAGCCAAACTGAGCTAGCTGGCATAACCACTACAGTGCCTTTGGGGCACGTAACAATATGGCGCCCAAACTAATGAATTTAGAAGGACAGCGATGTCTACGAAACGAAAAGTATATGATACACCGAAATATACATACAATAGACCAATAAATTTTGTTGAAATAATCTAACGACGGATGCATTTGTTTTGAGTTGTCCGAAGTTTTGATCCTTTAAACCTTTAAGGCCCAAATTAAGATTAAATCTTAGATTTGTGTATAGGATCAAACCGTAGGAAACTCGAAACAAAAGTACCCGTTCGACCAGTTCAGGGTCAATATACCCGGTAGCGTGGAATGTTCTTTTTGTGTTAAATGTTCCATTGGTAGGGTGATTGTCCAACTTGTTAATGTTAAATGTAATATCAGTTTTTTTTTGTTTTACGTTAAACATATTGAGAATATCTGTAGATCGGATAAGCTTAAAGATACCCGCTCGGAATAATGTACCGAAGCGAGAAAGATCTGAATAGTGTATCTGACTTCCAATAGCTTGTAAATTCCATTTAGAGAAGAATGCAAAGATATGGAAGACCGCAGATTGAGAAAATTTACATTTTTGTTTTAAAGTAATTTGTGACTTGAAGAACAGTAAAGAGGCCTAATCAATAGGCACATAATTTTATTTATCGCTGTGTCCACACACACCCACTTACACATACCGAAATCTTCACCAATTGTGATCGTATAGTATTCTTGAATTTTTGTAAAATTTATAGTAATTCGTTCGTCTTATATGTTTAATCTTTTCAAACAGTTTTTTTTAAATTTAATTTGGTGATTTTTTTTATTATAATTCGATAAAGTGGATTTTTTTTTCAGTCTAATTTAAATTTTTTAAATTTTTTTTTAATTTGAGTATTTTCGTTATTATTTATTTTTAACCGATTTTTTTTATTTATACACCTAGTATCGCGTTTTTTTTTGTGTCCCTAAGACTAGAATTTTTGTTATATATAGTTTTAATTCAAATTTTTTTTTTGTCGCAATCCGTGATAAATTTATTTTGGACAATTTTATTTATACAACTAGTACGTCGTTTTTTTTGTTAATATTATTGTTATTGTTTTTATTTACATTTTTTTTATTTATTTTTTTTATTTACATTTTTTTTATTTATTTTTTTGTTTATTCCTTTAATTTTGAAAATTGTTTGAAAAGAGTTTTATTTCTGTTATAGATTTGTCTTTTTGTGTTTCTTTCTACAATGTATTAGTTTTAATAAGTTAGAGTCGTAGTAGATTTTGTAGCCTTAAGTTGCATGAATGAAGAAAAGATTTATGTTTTATTCTTTTTTTTAGTAGTCGTTTTTTTTACGTGTTTTTATTTATATTCTTTTTAATACCAATTTTTACTATTTATTTTTTTTTATTCATTTTTATTATTATTCATTTTTTTTATATATATATTTATTTTCATTCTGTTTTTTTTTATACTTCTTTTATTATTTTTTTTTTATGTATACCCATTTTTTATTCACGTTTTTTATATTATTTATTTTTTTTACCTATCTGCTGTCAGCCTATTCTGTTATATATATATATTTTTTTGTTTTGCGATCCGTAAGAATTTGTTTTGTGGTTTTGCCTATTTAAATTTTTTTGTAATCAGTATATATGTCCGAAAAAGAGAAAGCTAAATTGAAGAGACATAGACACCGGGATATTTCGTTTGATTTGAATCGCTCGTCTCCACATGTGAAGGAAAAGTACACAAAAGATAATCTGGAGAGAAGAATGCCACCTCCAGTTGAGTCGAATATAGTGGACATGTCCCACACTATAAATACGGGGGCGAGGCCGAAGACACGAGGCGACGGCCGAAACCAAAACTTAGGGACGTGTAGCTTAGGGTTTAGCGACGAGGTGTCACCTGCGGTAAAGGAGATGGTGGTCGAAAGTGTTGAGGATATGAGAAGATCGTTAGGAAAGTCAATTGAGAGCATAGTGAGTGAAAGAGTTAGTAGAGAGCTAAATATAGTACATGACGGTATGGCGAAGCTAAGCGAAGCAATACGGACGCTAAAGAGTAGGGAAAACGTAGTACCTAATAGTAATGTGCCCAGACCCGATGTTAATTCAAATCACTCAAATACTTTGTACCAACAGTACAATTTTCCACCGCCAACGTTCGATTCCCAATCACATAGACCAGCAGCACAACCGATGATGTCAACTGTACCACCGCCCATATTTCACCCATCGTACTACGCCAACAAAACCCGAGTGGATAGATTTGGGATCAAGTTCGACGGGAACGAAACGAGATTGTCAATTGAATCGTTCATATTTCGGTTGGAATATTGTCAAAGGCAATACCAGGTGCCATGGAAGGAGATCCTAGATGATTTTCACCTGTTAGTGACAGGACCCGCATTAGATTGGTACTGGCTTCATGTGGAGACAAATCGAGTAACCCAGTGGGAGGACCTGCGTTACTCTATGCTCAGCCGCTTTAGAACACATCGCACGAATTTCGATATTATGCATGAACTGGTAGAGAGGAAGCAGAATGCAGGCGAAAGCATCGATAATTATTTTTATCATATAAATCTGCTCCGTTCCAAGTTGCGAACCCCAATATCGGAATTCGAGATGATAAAACTGGCCAAGAAGAACTTGAGGGAGAATGTAGCGCGCATAGTCTACCCCATGGCGGTTTCATCGTTAGAGCAGCTACGAGTAGAATGCATTGAGGCGGAACGAAATTTTCCAAGGCTAGAAGTAAGACCTGTTCCAACTCAACCCCCGAGGAGATATGTAAACCAACTCGAGGTAGATGATGAAATTGAAGAAACACACTTAAACGAAATAGCGGAGGTAAATAACTTCCAAAAATGCTGGAACTGCCAACAACCGGGCCACATTTTCATCGATTGCCCCTCAGCAAGGAGAAATCTTTTTTGCTACAGGTGTGGTAAACCGGATGTAATTACGCCAAATTGCCCAACATGCAACGTTCGGGAAAACTCGAAACGGAGCGTGATTTCGACGGGGGAATCACGTTCGTCGAGAAACGCCCCGAACCAACAACAACAACAACAGTACCAACAAAAACAATAAAAGTAAATACGGAAAACTTTTCAAAGATGCGACATTATTTGCCTAGGGAAATTAGAGAGCGCAATTACGAATTAGTTAGACAAAGAATTTTTAGTGAAGAAAAATGTCCTGCAGGAGAATCAACGCAACAACAGTCAAATGAAACAAATTGGGAGGAAAGTTTAAACCAAAAACAACATCAAAATACAAAATCAAATTCACAAAATAAATCGCAAACAAAATATAAACAATGTTTGAAGCTAAGGTCTGACTATTTAAAAAGAAAAACGTCAAGAAAATTATTAATAGAATCGATAAAACATGTTCACGGAAATATAGATCCCCGGCCTTATGCCGAAATACTAATCGAAGGGAAATGTTATAAGGGTCTGTTAGATTCGGGAGCTTCGGTAAGCGTATTAGGTAAAAATTGTCGGGAGATGGTGAAAATTTTAAAGACCAATATGACCCTACTATTCACCAACGTGTATGCTGCGAACGGAAAAGCTCATAGAGTATTAGGCAAAATTAGTCTGGATGTTCAATACGAAAATGAAAGTAAAAACATTACTTTTTATCTCTGCCCTGATCTGGAGCAGGATATATATTTAGGAGTAGATTTTTGGAGAGAATTTAATATCGCTCCACAGATCATGGCGGCAGACGAAATAGAGTTTGAGATCATCAGAGATAGGCATTATGATACCAAAGGTTGATACTCACAAGTTGAAACAACATGAACTGACTGAACAACAAAAACAACAATTGCAAGTTACAGTAAACAAATTTCCAACGTTCGAGGAAAACGGTTTAGGGTGCACAAGTCTGGAGAAGCACGAAATAAAACTTGTCGAGGGTACAAATCCTATTAAAGAAAGGCACTACCCGATATCACCGGCCGTCCAGGGCATTGTGTACGCCGAGATAGACAATATGCTTGCATTAAATGTAATAGAGGAAAGCGATAGTCCCTGGAGTAATCGCACCACGGTAGTAAGAAAGCCAGGGAAGAACCGATTTTTCTTAGACGCCCGAAAGCTGAATGATGTGACGGTAAAAGACGCTTACCCTCTCCAAAATATCGATGGGATCCTGAGTCGCATAGACCAAACCCATTTTATTAGTAGCGTCGACCTGAAATATGCCTTCTGGCAGATAGAACTGGAGGAAGATACGAAGCCATGCACAGCCTTCACCGTGCCAGGTCGACCGCTGTATCAATTTAGGGTAATGCCGTTTGGTCTATGCAACGCGGCCCAGAGATTATGTCGTCTCATGGACAAGGTGATCCCGGCAAGGCTAAAATCAAACGTGTTCATATATCTAGATGACCTGCTTATAATATCGGACGAATTTTCTACGCATTTGAAATTATTGGAGCAAGTGGCCGAATGTTTAAAAAAGGCGAACCTGACAATAGGTTTAAAAAAGTCAATGTTCTGTTTTAAAGAACTTAAATATTTAGGGTTCACAGTCGGAGGCGGTATGCTTAAAACAGATCCCGAAAAGGTGGCAGCAATTCAGAGGATACCATTGCCGAAGTCACCCAGGGAGGTAAGGAGTTTTCTAGGTACTGCCGGCTGGTACCGCCGGTTTATAAAAGATTTTGCGTCGGTATCTGCAGCCCTAACCGACACCTTGAAGAAGGGAAAAAATTTCTAATAACGCCAGAAGCAGAGGAAGCCTTTGAAACTTTAAAATATTATTTGACCACCGCACCAGTTTTACGCCACCCCGATTTCACCAAACAATTTTTCATTCAGTGTGACGCCTCTGAGTATGGGATCGGAGCAGTTCTTTTCCAGAAAAATGACAGTGGAGAGGAAAACCCCATAGCGTTTTATTCGCAAAAGTTAAACTCCTGTCAAAAGAACTACTCCGTGACTGAAAAAGAGTGCCTAGCAGCCGTCATGGCAGTCAAACGTTTTCGACCCTACGTGGAGATGATGAAATTTACAGTCATAACAGACCATGCTAGCCTGAAATGGCTAATGTCTCTGAAGGACTTAAGTGGACGCCTGGCAAGATGGTCATTGCAGTTACAAGCATTCAATTTCACTATTGAGCACCGAAAGGGGTCAGAAAACGTAGTCACAGATATGCTCTCTCGAATGGCGGCGCAGATTGAGGAAATTACGGATGACTATTTTGAGTTTGAGACGAATGAGTTTGAAGCGATGAGTATCTAGCTTTGATAGAAAACATTGTTAAAAATCAAAACAAAGTGCCTGATTTGAAGGTAGACGATGGAAAAGTTTTTAGAAGGACGATATTTGACAGGGATGAGAATTTAGAAGAAAATATCTGGAAATTGTGGGTTCCCCAGGATCTCACACATATTCTCATTGCAAAAGCTCATGACGCTAAGACATCAGCACACGGAGGTCTGCACAAAACTTTAAATCGTTTAAAGCAGCTATATTACTGGCCAAAAATGACGACACAAGTAAGAAATTATGTATTAAACTGTCAAGTCTGTAAAGAATCGAAACCGTCCAACCAAAACTTGAGACCTACAATTGGGGACGAAGTACATACAGAAAGGCCATTCCAAAAGCTGTATATTGATTTTCTTGGCAAATACCCAAGATCAAAAAGGGGCAATGCCTACATTTTTATAGTGGTAGACCACTTTACAAAATTTACGTTTATAAAGGCAATGAAAGATGCAACGGCGAAAAATGTGGTGCAGTTTTTAGTGCAAGAGGTTTTTAACAAATTTGGAGTCCCCGAAGCCATACACAGTGACAATGGGCAGCAATTTTTGTCTACAATATTTAGAGAAATGATAGACAGTTACAAAATCAATCATTTGAAAACCGCGTTCTATTCACCGCAATCAAACGCTTCTGAATGGGTGAACCAGTCTATATTGGCGGCGGTAAGATCGTATTTAGAAAACGACCAGCGCGATTGGGATCTTTACCTGGCGGAGATTGAGTGCGCATTACGCACATCGGTACATTCAGCGACAGGGGTTACACCATTTTTTGCACTGTTTGGGTACCATTGGTACGCCAACGGGGCAGAGTACAAACTTGCCAGAAAACTAAAATCTTTGACCGATCATAATGTCGTTTCATTAGGAGAAGACCGTAGGAGACTTATTCATGACAAAATTATAAACAACATGCATGATGCATATACTAAAAACGCTGCGAGGTATGATAAACAGGCAAGAATGACTAGATTTAAACCAGGGCAAGAAGTTTACAGGAGAAATTTCACACAATCAGATTTCAAGAATAACATAAATGCCAAATTCTGCAGAAAATTTTTAAAATGTAGGATTGTTAAACCAATCGGGAATAACATGTATGAATTAGAGACCCTAAACGGAAAGACAATAGGAGTGTATCATACAAAGGACATTAAGGTCTGAGAGAAAGTGCAATAGAGCATTAAACTGGGATAAAACTAACCTGTGAGTGCAATATAGGATTAAGAATGCAATATAGTTTTAAGTCTATGTTTGTTATTCGTCCTATATGTGCCTGATAATGTCGTCCACTATATTAGAAACCTGTGATAGAAAACCTTTCCTTTAGTGCAATATAATTTAGAGAGAATTTTTTTTTCGTTGTGTGAAAATACAGGTCTGGATTAGGAGATTTACTACGGTCACTCGTTGCTTATATTTTTGACGGTAAAATTACTTTTCATCAATAATGACTGATTCATTGTTTTATCGAACCAATAGCTAACGTTCTAATACGGTTACATGTGTAACCGTCATCATGCTAATAGTGCGTTTCCGTTAACACCCTGGGGAACTATGCCATTAAGGGCTAGGAAGCGTTAGTCACCTAGCATGATGACTATTTATTAGCGCGGACTTACAGCGTGGCCAACAAAACAATTAAATCGAACACAAGTCTCCAAATTGCTTGAAAACATTTGTGTCATTGGTGACTACGTAAGATTACTGACAAAATTTGATGTAAGCAGAGAGCGCGTAGCAGGCAAATAATCGGACAGACCTACACTGGACTGATTTCGGAAGATGTTAGTAGAAGCTACAGAACGATAGGGCAATAAGCAAGATGGAATACATAATTAGTATATAAATTAAATAACACATTGGTTAGAAATAGGAGTAAGACAGAAAAACTCACATGATGATTTCGGAAGGGAAGTTGGTTGTTTCGGCAATAGAACGAGTGAATCTGAAAAGCAAAATAACAATAGGCAAACAAATCTTGTTGGATGATGGATATTTCATGAACTTACCTGTAGTGCCCGGCTAGAGACATCTCAGGGCGTGAGAATTCCCCACGTTTTATGGAAAAGGTCCAAAATTGGGACAAGCACCCATCAGCAAAACCTAGTAAAAATTCGTGAAATAGTGAGTCGGTTTTATTTACTAACATTAGTTTTTTTTTTTTTTTTTTTTTTTTTAATTTATTCTCCTAAAAGGCTGTACGGTTTTAGTTCATTTTATTTTTCTGTAAGGAGAATTAACTCTTTTAAAGTATAGGTGTCAAATCCTTTTTTTTATTTATATTTTTGGGTCTAAATTCAGGGAATTCATTCTTTTAGGGTACGTTTTAGGAGAGAAAAAAAATTTTTTTTTTGATATTGGGAATGAAAATTATTTGTTTTTCTTAAGGGAAATTATTTCTTAAAAATCGTTGTTTATTAAATTACGAATGATTTTTTTTTAAAGAGAATTAAGTCTTTGTAAGGACTGATTTTTTTTTTGTGAATGTTTTCTTTTGAACCTCTGTAATTTTTTTTTTTGAAAAAAAAGCAAAGTAATCAATTTTTAATTTTGTTTACATTCGATTTCGATCATATTTGAGTTTTGGTAAATTACCTAAGTTTCCTTAAGTAACTTAACAAACGTGGATTATGTAGATATAAATTAATAATTGAAAGTACAAGATTAACTTAGGAGGTTGTGTTTTTTTTTTAATATAGAGACAAGGGTTAATTTATAGTAGTTTTTTTTTGTGGCAAGATTCAAAATATTTTGATGTTTTTTTTTGTTGTTTATAAGGAAATATTTTTTTTGGCCTTACTCACCCTGACACACAAATGCCGCATACAAACGAAACAAAAATGTAAAATAAACAGAAACTAACGATACGTTTAGCTTAAGTGGGGTAATCACTTGAATCAGCTTATTCTCCCGTTACCGTTACGCATGACTAACTAGGCCTTTAACGACACATTTTTGTTTGTGAAGATTCAATTTTTTTTCTGTATGAGGTAGGAACACGTTAAGAGGAAAACAATAAGGGAAAATTGGATGGAATACTCACCGTTCATTCGACCCGCACACCGTTCCTTCCGGCGATTCCTGGGCAACCTCGGAGTTTTGTTGCGGGCGAATGTTGGTTGGATGAACCGATGATCGGAGGAATGTGTTTCCTAAAAGAGAATGCGATTAGTTTTTAAGTTTTCATTTTTATTTAGGGTATATTAAGTATGGTTGATGTGTGGTATGATTGGTGCAGGTGGGGATGAATGTTTGCTTGTTGGGTTGCGAGGATGGATGTATGGATGCCTGGTGACGAATGTTGTTCTTTTGTATTGATTCCGTTTATTTTTATTACTGGGTCTGATGTTTTTTTTTTTAATTCTGGTGGTTTGTATATTTTTTTTGTGTTGGCATAGCTGGAAATTGTGGCGTTTAGTTTGTATTTTTTGTATTTTTGATATTTTTAGAGTTGTGGATGTTTCAAGCTCAATGTGTAAAAGACAATATGGCGGTAAACGTAAAAGATAGATTCACGATAGTTTATCGTAAAAGTGCTGCCAAGTTTTCTGGGGTTTATGAGTGGTAAACAGGGATGTGTGTTTAGCAAATTTCCATTCATAAATCCCAGCGAAACTTTGGGAATGAACATTCCTGTGTTTGGCGTTTGTGTTTTATATGTAGTTCGTCAGTTTTTATGTCAGTGGATTTTCTGTTCCGCGATTGGTTTAGACAATTAGGAAAAAGATGGAGGTTTTTGCGGGAACTTTATGTTCGTGCAAAAACCAACCATATAAATAGGAGAGATCCAGACGGCGAATGCATTATGGGTGAAGTGTTTATCAAGACAACAAATGTAACGTAAACTGTGATATTTAAACTTAAAAACGCCAGAAATTTAAGGAAGTTCAAGTGCACAGTAGAAGTAAGGTTCAAATAAATTGGTTTATTGCCTATATGTAAAAAGGTGTCTTCGGAATTAAATTAAATAAAGAAAAAAAAAGTGAGTGTTTGTGTCTTAACATGAGTAAAAGAAAAAAATGAAATATTAATTGGGGAACTCGTACGTTCAAATTAGATATCCCATTGGAAGAGTGTCCAGCCGGGAGTGTTTGTTGGAAAGCAGCGGAGATATTCCAAATCATAGGGAGAAGATCGGTGAATGAATCTGGGTGGAACCTGATCTCCCTTGTGAAGGTTAGCTGAAAAGGAAAAGAACAAGATCTGTTAGTACAAGGTAAACGTAGATATTAATGTTTAAAAAAAAAAACTTCCCGGTTGGCATTGTCCGAAGTGTAACGGGCGGTATCCTGGATATGCATCTATCAGAGAAGATATAGTTAAAGAAACAAAAATTTTGCGTGAGTGATAAAAACTTCGTATATTTAAAAATTGTTTTTAACAACAAGAAAGATAAAATTTTGTATATATATAGAATTTATTATATTTGGATTTGAAAAAAAATAAGGGAAGATAAAGAATAATTTATAAATATCTAAAGCTTTGAATTTGAAAAAAAAAGAATAGAAAAAGTTAAAAGTCATAAAAGAAATAGGGAATATTTGAAAATTAGTGTTTAAATTAGTATTAAGAAAATGCATTTGCTAGGGTTAAATATTATGTTAGTATAAGTTTTTTTTTAATATAGTTAAAATTAAAATTCGTGTTATGTGAGTGCCGTCATTTTTAAAAATCGTAAAGTTTAATTGTTTCGTATATATTTTCGCGGTGGTATAAAACTTGCAAAGTGTCGGTGTGAAGCGTTTTTTTTTTTTTTTGTTGTGGAGACCTATTCGTCCATGTAATCGTACCCTTCCTAGTGAGCTCGGTAGGTAGGCAATTTTTATTCTGTGTGTATTGCGTGACTCAAAATGGAGTCAAGAACTTTGTAGGTTTTATTTTTTTTTTTATGTGGTTGGAAATTCTTGTTGAGACCAATTAATTTTTTTTGATTTTTACTTAATTTTTGTTTTTACAAATTTCGGCACAACTTTGCTTTGAGTTTTTTTTTATATTATAATACGTTTTAAATTCATGTTGTGTTAATAGAATTATAAGAGCTGAAAAGAAATTGAAATCCATTGTTTTTTTTTTTAGTTTTGTATTTTAATAAATGATGTGAATAGTTTTAAGTCTCAAAACTATGTGTTCAGTGTAAAAGTTTTTTTTTTGGTGAAGTAAGAGGATGTGGTAAGTGGTGAAACGGTTGAGTGTGTGTGTGGGTATGGGTGTCATCAAGAAAAATTTTGGAGGCAACAAGATGACCTAGGTTGGGTGGGCGATGTGGGAGACAAGTCATCTCGTCTTCCCTCTGAAGTGTTCAACGTTTTTTTTTTATAGTTTTTTTTTGTGTTTTTTTGTATTTTTAATTGTGCTTGTCCCTGGGCTGTAGTGGTGGGTTGGAATCCGACCCTAAGAGCCAAACTGAGCTAGCTGGCATAACCACTACAGTGCCTTTGGGGCACGTAACAATATTCCGTTTGTAGTTCGCGGGCAATATGGAATGTAAAAGCATTAAATTTCGATAAAATAATTTGGACAATTTTAACCACATATTTTTTTATTTTGCCTGCAAATTCATAAGTTTTAATTGCTCTAGTTGATACTGCTTCCCATGAATAAACTAAATATACCGGCTATATACCACAAATGTACATCTTCCAATGATTTTCAAATATGTAAAGATTGAATAAACACCATTTAAGAAAGTACGTGCACTACAAAATCTAGATTATAAAATTTCTGCATCGATATATACTTTTAAAACATAACATTGGTCTTTGTAAATTTTCCTCTTATGGAAAGAAAGCCACGTCTTCGAGGCCATATGAGCCTATTGCACTTTCCAATATATCCTTTTGGCTTGCTTTTAAATGTTCTATGTCCAAAATTTTCGCAACGCTGGCAATTAAATCTTCGGGTGTTATTTTGATAATTTGGCATAAATCTTTTAAATTAAACTGCAATCGTTTTCTCCTACTAAGATTTATTTGTTTTCGAGCTGTTGAAAATATAATTCCCATATTTCATTATATTAAAAACATAATTCCACTCTGACCATACCAAATGCATTAACTTACAGTTTTTCTATTCGTATTCGTATTGCTTTTGTTGCTTCTATTTTTTATGTTCATTATAATTGAATCCTACGTTAACTTAATTCCTAGGTGTACAAGTCCTTCTACTTATTGAAATAACAAAGTACAAAAATAATGTTTTATTTATGAAGCCAACGGTATAGCACCCCATGATATGGGAATATTACCGGACAAATTACGATGAGGACCACTGACACGCACTCTATATGCAAGTCATAATCCAAAGCAGTAACACCACAATTCAAGTTTCATGACCAGCAACTGGACCAATAGTTAGCGTAGCTGTGGTAATTTTTGATTCCTTCCTTTCGGCCCTGGATTGAGCAGTGGTGAATGTAACTGGCTTACGTATAACAAATTTATCAGCATTTATACCAACATAACTGGTATTATCGCAATCACAAGCTATGGGTTTTAATATTTACCTTGTATAAGTTAAGGCATGACACACTTCCATGCCACCTTATCAGTCCGCTAATATGGCGAACAAATCTGTCCGCCAATATGGTGAACAAATCAGTCCGCAAACATGGCGAACAAGTCAGTTCGCCAATCAGAGCAGTCCGCCAATATGGCAAACAAATATTTCCGTCAATATGGCGAACAATTCAGTCCGCCAATCACGTCAGTTCGCATTCCTTATCGCCCAATATGGTGAACGAATTAGTTTACCAATTATCCTCATATTCACAGTCACACAATGTGACGTCATTAATTTTTTGGTAAATAAATATTTTGCCACCCAACCCATATGAGCCTATTGCACTTTCCAATATATCCTTTTGGCTTGCCTTTAAATGTTCTATGTCCAAAATTTTCGCAACGCTGGCAATTAAATCGTCGGGTGTTATTTTAATAATTTGGCGTATATCTTTTAAATTAAACTGCAATAGTTTTCTCCTACTAAGATTTATTTGTTTTCGAGCTGTTGAAAATATAATTCCCATATTTCATTATATTAAAAACATAATTCCACTCTGACCATACCAAATGCATTAACTTACAGTTTTTCTATTCGTATTCGTATTGCTTTTGCTGCTTCTATTTTTATACCCTCCACTCCAGTGTGCAGAGGGTATATATAAGTTTGTCATTCCGTTTGTAATAATTAGAAAAAAAATTTTGGACCCCATAAAATTTATATATTTGTGATCCTTATAACAACCGGAGTTGATATAGCGATGTCCGTCTGTCCGTCTGTGGAAATCACGATGACGGCATCAATCGGGCAGCTAGGGTGCTCGTTGGCATAAAAAATGATTCACTAATATGCTGAGAAGTTTGCTATTTAAAATCGTCCAAATCGGTCGATTAGGGCCCGAGATTTGAATGAAGAACTAAAAAAAGTCTTGAAAAAAAATAATTTTTATGTTGTTCTTGTCACGATCACGCCCTCAATAGTGCAGCTACAGTGATCATTTTTAGTGAGAATGATTCACCAAATTCATGGGAAGATTTCTACTTCAAAAATCATTAAAATCGGTGGAACAGGTCCAGGGAAATCTCTGAAAAAGTAAAAAAAAAATAAAAAACATGATATTTCTATATTGTTCTCGTTGTTATTCTATATGTTGCATTGTTTTCATAGCTGGACTTGTTGTTTTTGTGGTCGTTATGGTAATAATATAACAAAAACAAACCCTTTGTACATTTTTTTTATCAACTCTGGTAGAACAATTTAAAAGTTTCCATTGTTTTGGCATCACTAAAAAAATATGTTAAATCATTTCCGTCATTGCCGCGAGCCTGCCTGCAATTGGGTCACGGGAAAGTGGTTAAAATCGATCCAAAATTTTTTCGACAAGCAGACACGAGTTAATATAAACGGAGTAAAAATTCACCAACATCTAAAGCAAATAATGCTAAAATACCTAGTTGTTAATAAAAAAAACAATTGGGCAATTCACAATGGGTAATGTATCGTTGTATCTGTTGTATCGTGTATCACTTTACAATAGTGTAAAATTGTTGTTGGTAATTTTCACTGAAAAATCTGATACACGATCCAACTTCATTTGCTATGGTTAGTAAATGTTGTATATTGTATCATAACATATCAGTTCCAAGTGAATGCCAGTTTTTATGAAAAAGAAAAAACAAATTCATAGAATTTTATCAGCATAAATAATTATAAAATAAAATATGGCAAATAATGCAAATAACGCAAATACATCGATAAGTTTATTTATATAAAAATTAATGTTTATATTTTTTTAGTATGTATTTTCTCTTTCAGTACCAACCAAAACATTTAACATTTTTTTTTTTCATTATAAATTAAAATGCAAGAGGTACGTAACTAAAACTCCAGGGTATATCTCACGACCAAAAAGCAAACACTGACAAGTGTTTTCTCTTATACAAAATAGCAGAAGCGACGAAGCGATCTTTCCTCGTTGGATCGAAAATTACTAAAGAAAGCGTTTTACAATATGAAAATACAACTGAGTGTTCACAACAAATGATTGTATTGTGTATTTCAATACAACATTCAATATACAACACCTGTTGTGAATTGCCCAAATGTAAATTTAGCAAAAAAATTTATGTATTAATTTATTTAAAGAGAAAAACACAAAAATAACGTTTGATGTTGTATTTTTTGTGTGTAATATTTAAATATACATATACATATTTCATACGTTTTTTCATTATTCTTTTACAAATATGAACATAAGTTTGGCATATTAACTTTTTGTTGTCTTTACAAAATAGAGTTACCGAGTTCGTCAATGAGTTTTTTGCTTACAAAACAGTTCTACATAGTTATATAGAATTATTATTCTCTTTACCTATAAAATATCTGATTGCGATTACATCTAATTTTTAAAAATTGTTTATAATTAATAAAGCATTATTATTCACATAAATACAAAATTTCACTTTTTAAATTTTCCATTCAAATTTAAGAAAATATCAATTATAATAAAAACTGAAAATAAAATTTCCAATTATAAATTAGAAAATATTAATTGAATTTCAGAAAATCATATCAAAACGTCGGAAATAATAATTTTAAATTTAGAAATATGTTTACATTTAAAAATGTTTACATTTAAAAAAAATATTGCCATTCTTAACTTTTCAGTACCGCGATTCAGTAAAATTTTTAAACGATATTCGCTATTGTTAAAGTCAGCTGTTGTTGTTATCAAAGAATACCATTTTTGTGTTGTTTATTCAATCGATAAAAACTTAAATTTTTAGGTTGAAATGTCGTCATACATAAATAAAAATCATGAAATAGTGAAAATATTTTGCTTTAATTAAAAAACTTTTTTATATAAATAAAAAAATTAAATTCATTATTTCATTTTCAAATAAATAAACAGAAATATTAGTAAAAAAAATAAAGATATTAAACATAAACATAAAATCATCCTGTCAAACACGAAGTAATTTGTTTTTTTCTATTCTTTGTGTTTTTCGCTTATTTTGACAGAGATGCCACTTCTTTACAATTTAAATAAATAGAAAAACAGATTTGTCGATATTAATTTAAATTCAATGAATTTAAGAAAACCTCAAATGATATTTAAGAATTGCTAACATAAAAATTGTTACGTAAGTAAACGTAATTTTATGAGAATGTTATTTTTTATATATAAATTTTCACAATTTCTTTTGGATGAAAATTTTAAGTTTTTCAGAAAATAAAGATAACATTAAATTATTTTATTTAAATGTTTGGGACTTTTCGTTTTTTGCATTTTTCATCCCTAATTTGATTATTTATTATTATAAATTTATTCTCTATGTTTTCAAAATATGGCAATATTTTAAAAAAAGTTGAGAGAGCTTTTTTTTTGTTATTATTTTGTTACTCCATCCGACCTATATGGCCACAATGAAGAAATATTTGGCCAGTTAAAAGAAGCTATACAGCCATCTCCAATTAGCACAATTTAATGCATATAGCCTAAATGCATGCCGATCAGCAACTACGATGACCAAAAAGCAAACACCGAAATAAATCCGAAATAATAGAAAAGACGAAAACCAACCCAAAGAATTTTCTGAAATAATTTGGTATTAAGTTTAACAAATTGTTTACTTTTTCCAATATTTTGTTTACATTTATTATCAATACTCAAACCGAGGTGAAGGGTATCAAAGATTCGGCACAGCCGAATTTAACACTCTTACTTGTTTATGTTCATTATAATTGAATCCTACATTAACTTAAGTCCTAGGTGTACAAGTCCTTCCAATTATAGAAATAACAAAGTACAAAAATAATGTTTTATTTATGAAGCCAACGGTATAGCACCCAATGATATGGGAATATTACCGGACAAATTACGATGAGGACCACTGACACGCACTCTATATGCAAGTCATAATCCAAAGCAATAACACCACAATTCAAATTTCGTGACCAGCAACTGGACCAATAGTTAGCGTAGCTGTGGTAATTTTTGATTCCTTCCTTTCGGCCCTGGGTTGAGAAGTGGTGAATGTAACTGGCTTACGTATAACAAATTTATCAGCATTTATACCAACATAACTGGTATTATCACAATCACAAGCTATGGGTTTTAATATTTACCTTGTATAAGTTAAGGCATGACACACTTCCATGCACCTTATCAGTCCGCTAATATGGCGAACAAATCTGTCCGCCAATATGGTGAACAAATCAGTCCGCAAACATGGCGAACAAGTCAGTTCGCCAATCAGAGCAGTCCGCCAATATGGCAAACAAATATTTCCGTCAATATGGCGAACAATTCAGTCCGCCAATCACGTCAGTCCGCCATCCATGTCGCCCAATATGGTGAACGAATTAGTTTACCAATTATCCTCATATTCACAGTCACACAATGTGACGTCATTAATTTTTTGGTAAATAAATATTTTGCCACCCAACTTGACAAACACCTTAGTTTGTCATTTATTTTTATAAATGTTTTTGCCCTCATCAAACTACTCACAACGGGCACGAGTATGTCGCAATATCATATTGCAATGTTTTACATTTAATAATTATGTTCTACATTTAATAATTGTGTCACAATATCACATTACATTTATTGCCATTCCAATTCCACACATAAATAATTCTCAAGTCAATGCACTTGACTGTTATTTATGTCAACCATATGTTTGTTCGTCTCAGCATTTTTTCGGTGGTGTTTCTTTAGTGTTTCCTTGTTGCTGACAAAGGTAATTTAGTATTATTTAAATAAAGGTAAAAAGAAAAAGACAGTAAAAATCACAATCTTAGTCAGTTAGTTACGGCAATAGTAATAGTCGCTGTCGCAGTGTTATGAAAAAGGAACTTTAATTTGAACAATTAATGCAATTAAATTATTTTAAAGTGTCTTCAAAATAAAAGACAAATATATTTATAATATAAATTAAATTAAATAAAATTGTGTTTCATTAATGATAAAGGAACTTTAATTTATATTTTTATTTCAAAACAGAAACGATATTATTGTTTTTTGTTTTTAATGCATATACTCACTATTTATTCCATTATTAATATTATTGTTTTTATTCTGTCATTGGTTACAAAACATGTTGTGTAGCTGTTCGCTTGTACACATTACATTTTGTATATTTTATTTTTTAATCTCTTTCTCGCATTATGAAGTGTAAAATTAAAGAAAACAAAAGTAAAGAAAGCCATACGGTTCGAGATTACTTTTTTGACAGCTGTTAAGTTGTCACGACTGTGTTAGGCTGTAATAAACAGAAACGTGCGAAAAAACATCTTTCCATTTCTTAATACAGACGATGGAACTAAAAACGAAACATCAGTTCTGTCTGTTTATTGAATATATTAGTTCATACTAAACAAATATATGCGAAGAAAATAAATTTTATATTCAGCTATAAAATTTTCAAAAATTTATAAACTTTTATATTAGTTTATAAAATTTTTATTATTATATACAAAATTCTTCAAATTTTCATTATCTTAAATGTTCGCCATTTTTGTCTTCCTTTTATTTTCTTTAGTCCACAAAGCAACATTACAGCACGACTGCTCTCAATGAAATAAGAGAGCAAAAACAGTAAACCAAGGTTCAGAAAATACACACATGAAACACACAATGTTCTGTTCAAAAGCAGCCAACACATATCTTTATTTTCATATCAATTATGTGCGTTTCTAAATTTTCTACGGTGCCCAACACCATCATGACTGTGTTCGTTTTAATATTTCGTTATTTACACGAACATTTTTCTATCACGTACTTTTTGTTTCGATCACACATAAACCACACAGTGTTGCTTTATTTGAAGTTCGTGTTCTGGCTCGTGTACTGAGAAAAAATAGAACATGTACAATAAACAGGTTCGAGTTCAGTTATATTTTAAATTCGTGTTCTGGCTCGTGTACTGCGAAAAATTGAAACATCAATTCGCGATCTGATACACCCCGATAAAAACGACGACAATTGTTTCAACCAAATTTATTAAAATTTTATTGGCCCTTTTTTATGACTTACGTTGCAAATTGTTTACAATTGTCAAATATTTTAAAATTTTATTGGCCATTTTTTTGTGATTTACGTAGAAATTATTTACAACTGTTTTTATTGACTGGTTTTTATTTCAATAAAAAATGGTAATAAAATACTTAAGACACAAAAACTGCACACTGCACTTAAATCTTTCTTGCAGGTTTCAATCAGACATGTAAATTTTTTCGTTTCGCTATTAAAAGTTGCGTATTTTTTATAGCAAAACTTATTTCTGTTATTGCTTTTAAATTTTTTTAATTTTCACAAAATATTTGCAATTTACACAATAACAC
Source organism: Cordilura impudica (assembly GCA_963682025.1). Taxonomy (NCBI): domain Eukaryota; kingdom Metazoa; phylum Arthropoda; class Insecta; order Diptera; family Scathophagidae; genus Cordilura; species Cordilura impudica. Next base: position 184,959,488 of record OY821518.1, read on the forward strand.
AGTACACTTATAGATCATGATCTAATGAAAACTGAACCACTTTTAATGAATAAATGACGCACGAGTTAAATGAAAGTCCACGAATACATTTGGTTGGAATGTTAATATGAACTGCTCTTTACTTTATTGTTTGCTATATTTTTATACAAAAATATTCTTAATCTAAAACTATAAATATTCAATAAAAAAATATGCTTATGCTATTGGTTTCTTTTATAGAACGTTTAATTGGTTGGTCATAAAACAATATTGTATTTTGTAGGAAGTAAATGACGAAAACAAAGTGAGTTTTTCATACGAAAGTTTATCGACACTTTGTTTTCGTTTTGAAACTGTAATTTTGGTGATTTGACATTTATTTTATTTTAAATGATTGAAATGAATAAACAAAATTTCAATACAAAGTTTATTAACTCTTTGTTCTAGTTTAATGACGAAAACAAAGGTATCAAGTTTCAATGAATGAAGTAAGTTTCCATATGAAAGTTTATTAACACTTTGTTTTCGTTTAAAATTATAATTCTGTTAGTTTGACATTTATTTCATTTTAAATGATGAACTGAAATAATTATTGAGTAAACAATTTTATTAATACAAAGTTTATTAACACTTTGTTCTAGTTATTAAAAATTATAATTTTAATAATATGGTATTTATTTTATTCTTGGTAATTTATTCTTATGCTAGATATAGGGTTTTCAAGTTCGATGGAATCTGTTGAGTTCAGTGTTCCATTGGACTTAACTCCTCCCTCCTTAGATTGAAAATTCTCCTGGATTTTCTTAAGAGATTTTTTGTATTTCTTATAAATTATGATTATAAAAGTTAAACATATAATTGCAATACAGATAGTTAGAAAATAATTACCAATTATTGAATTAAAATGTATTGCTTTATGATATTTCAATTCTTCTATGGTTTTTATATGTTCCACTTCATTTATAGCTATTTGATCCAAAGAAATGGTTGTTTCCATATTATTTAAATTTAAATTTGGTGATAATGCAAAACTGGTTTTATATTCTTTTTGTTTATTTTCATAAATATTGCCATCAATTTTTATTTTGCAATCATTAAATGTAAGAAGTTGATTTCCACTTAAAACTAATTTCCTGCTGTCGCAGTTACTTTCTACCTTTGCACCATTTACATTCTTTAGAAGCACCATTCCCTGTTCAACCTCTAAAATTTCTTCTTTATTATTGAGAATTTTGTAACACTTTTGCTTATTACTAAAAATACATAGGTTTGATTTTTTTAGATTGGAAATATTTTGTTCGTTATTGTAATTGTAAACAGTATTATTGATAATAACAATTTCTTGTATTCTTATATCTAATTCAAAACCTTCCTTGTTTTTAATTGGCATAATCAATGATTTTGGGACTGTAATAATATTTAGTGGTATCTTTATAAAAAATACAATTTGTTCATTCCGGTATTTAGCAACTGTTAATTGTATTTGTTGTAATTTATTGAAATCAATATTTAAATCATTAATTTCCTCTGGTGTTAGTATATTGTTAGTCATAAGATTGTGGTTAGCTGCAATAATATTATCTTGTATATGCTCAATCTGTTCGTCCAATGTTTTAATCTTTAGCACCAAATCAAGATAAAAAATGTGTGAAAAAATATCTAAGTTATTTTTGTCTATTGAATTGATTTTTGCCAGAATAATATCTCTATCCGATTCAATAGTGTGTTTTAAGTTAGTTAGTGTTTCATTGAAATGATTTGTAATTTTTATTTGTTTGTTTGCGGTTTCTATTATATTATGATTATTGTTATCTATAATTTGTAAATGATTCTGTATTGTTTCCCTATCTTCTTCGTCCATAGTTCCTGCCATCCATTTCAGACCTGATCCCAAAACATTAGCTAAACCTCTTTTACCTCTATTCAATTGTAGAGTACGAAACTTTATTATAACCCTGTTAAGCTGAGCTTGTAAGACTTGTTTATTTATGTTAGACTGCTGTATACTATTTTCAATGTGGCTAATTATTTCCTGGATTTCACTTAGATAAATGGTGTGAACTATCGTTGTATATGCTTCGACCATTGTTACATTGTCCAACTTAATTTCCGTATATCCACTGTTGCCTTCATTTATAGGTTGAATCAATAAGTTATTCATTACCGGTGATATTAGTAGGATTAGAATCGTAAGCCGTAATATCCAGTGAATCTGCAAATTTAAAGGGACGTTTGATGTTAGTTGGGTGGATATTATCTACTTTCAGTTTTCTATAACGAGGTTCGTATTTATGTCTTAAAGCTTTATAATTTTTCACATATGCTTCTGGTTTGTCATAATTAAATTGTTCCCTATTCAAATTTCTTTTTGTTATAATTTTATCCTTAAAGTCTTTTAATCGATTATATAATTTTATTTTATCTATTGTTCCTTGTATCACATCAAATGGTCTGCTCATCGTTGTTGAGTGAATGGATTTATTATACCATTCAACACATTTATACATTCGCTCTTGTACTGATAATTCTGATCGTTGAAATTCTAATGTTCTAAACTTGTCTGATATGCTACTATGTAATCTTTCGATATCTGCATTTCCTGTATGGTTGTTAGGTTTGGTGAAATGAACTGTAATATTTTCCTCTCGTAAAAAGTTCTTTACATTGATGGATGCGAATTCGTTGTCTGTAACTACTTTGTTTGGTTTACCTCTCATTGATATATAGAGTCTAATTTTCTCTACTATTGTACAGCTATTTCTGTCTTCCAAATATAACATAACTGCGTATTTTGAAAATTTGTCAATGAAAGATAAAAAACTGTGTTTCTTATTTGTATATACGTCCATATGTACTATTTCATTAACATCTTTTGGTGTTTCTGTGACATGAAATTTTGGTGTTATTGGTTTCCTATCATATTTGGATTTGTTGCAAACATTACAATTATTAACGTATTTCTGAATAAAATGTTTAAGATTGTTAAAATAAATTTTAGTTTTCAAACCACAATAATTTTCGTTAATTCCTGCATGACCTGTTTCATTTTTATGGTATTTTGCTATATATCTATACAATTCATCCTCATTCAGCATATCTTTAGCGTGATAAACACATCGGACAAATTTTATTGAGTTACCGAATATTTCAATTAGCTTTAATTGTACTTTATTGTACAAATGATCAGACAATTCGGTGTAAATGCCTATCTTCAAATTTCTCTTGATAGTTATATTCCTTCTAATTATATCGGTCATTGTACCGGTTATGATATCGTTAGTGTTTAAAAAAATTTTATGTTTGCCGTCAATGATTTGAGTTTCATTAGTTTTGTTATCAGTTAGTATTATTTGCTTCTCAAATCTATTAACGACTGTGTCCAAAATAAAAAAATGATCATTCAATTCTTCCTGTTGAGAATGGATAGTTGCAGCCACACTCATTTGATCATCTGCCATGAAAACAATATCATTTGGTGCATTTATACGGCTCATAAAATCGGCTACAACGTTCTCTTTACCCTTGATGTAACTTATTTTAAAATCATACTCTCCCAACCTCAACAGCCAACGCTGGAGTCTTTGGTTTATATCTTTACCCTTGGTTTTGGATTGAAGCCAAACCAATGGTTGATGGTCCGTAAATAGTTCAAATTGCCTGCCATATAGATATGGACGGAAGTAGTTTACTGCCCAAACAATAGCCAGCAATTCTTTTTCCACAGTCGCATAATGCCTCTCGTGGTCATTCAATGTTCTACTTGCATAGGCAATTGGATGATTTTCCTGAGACAATACGGCACCTACAGCATAACCACTTGCATCAGTAGCTAATTTAAATTTTTTTGAATAATCTGGATACTTAAGTATCGGTGGGTTAATGATCAACTTTTTCAATTTTTCAAAGGAATCATGATAATTAGGATCGTTGAGATTAATTTTCGTATTCTTCTTTAGATATTTAGTTAATCCTTGTGCAACTTTTGCGTAGTCTTTAATAAATTTTCGGTAGTACCCCGTAACTCCTAAGAAAGATTTTATCTGTTTAGTTGTTTCAGGAAGCTTTAGCTTCTGAATTGCATCAATTTTATTTGGGTTAGGTCTTAGACCTTCCTCGCTCAGAACATGACCAAGGTATTCAGTTTCCTTCGCCAAAAAAACGCATTTGTCGAGCTGTATCTTCAGATTATGCTCTCGTAATTTTTGAAAAATTTTGTTGACACTCTGTACATGCTCTGTTAATGATGTACTAAAAATTAAAATGTCATCTAAATAAACAACGCAAATTTTATTAATATATTCTCTAAGTACCGAGTTCATAAGACGTTGAAAGGTTGCTGGAGCATTTTTCAATCCAAAGGGCATCCTGTTGTATTCAAAATGTCCCAAGGGAGTCGAGAAAGCTGTTTTTTTTCTATCGTTTGTATTCATGAGAATTTGGTGAAAACCCTTGGCTAAATCCAATGTTGTAAAATAAGTAGATTTTCCCAATTTATCCAATATATTTTCTATATTGGGTATTGGAAATTTGTCGTCCACCGTTATCTCGTTCAATTTTCTGTAGTCAACAACAATGCGCCACTTCTTCCTGCCCGATTGGTCCATTTTCTTTGGAACAACCCAGATAGGAGAATTATAGGCAGAGTTACTTTCCACAATTATTTTCTGTTGTAACATTTCTTGGATCTGCCTGTTAATTTCGTCTTCATGTATTTTGGGATATCTGTATATTTTAGAGTATACAGGTTTATCTGTAGTAGTAATTATGGAATGTCTTATCTCATGAGTATGAGTAAGTGAATCACCTTCATGAAACAACAAGTCGCTATTTTTACTTATGAGATCACGAAGAAACTCTTTTTCTTCGGAATTCATGTCGACTCTAAAAAGTTTTTTAATGTTCTCCTTATTGACATCTAAAAATTCCAATGCATGAATCTCGTTATAATAGCAAGGAAATGAATTTGTAAAAAAAATTTTTCTATCATTAATCTGAATATACCGTTCTTCTAAACAAATTTTTGCACCTAAAGGTTTCAATATATTATTACCAATTATTCCATCAAATCTATTATTAGTCAATTTCAACAATTTCCAAGCCATAAAATTATTATCGGAAAACTCTTCTGGGATTTCCGTGACAATTTCCTCACTTATAACTACTTTGCTTGCCAGAGTTGAGAAAGTTAATGGTTTTCTTAATTTTATACGTTCATAACTAGGAAGTGCATTACAATTTAATATTGATGTGGTTGATCCAGTATCAATCAAACATCTTATCCTGGAATTACCAATAGTTAATTGTACTATCGGTAAACCGTTTTCTTTTCGGCTGAACGAAAATTTGCTTCCTCATTCGGAACAATTTCACTCTGTTCAATATGATCTATTTCCATCGGTTCAACATTATGTCGATGTTGACCAGAATTTTGTCGCGACTGATTAGATTGTCGGAACTGTTGCGAATTTCGAATTACGTTTGAATATTGCCCTTGCCGATTATCAAAACCTTGTGTTTGTCGATTTGAATTTGGAAAGTTTTGTGTTTGGTGACAAGAAAAACCTTGTGTCCGTTGGTCTGGGAAATTCTGTCTACTCGGTCTAAAATTTGTTTGTCGAAAATTTTGCCTTTGGTGAGGTTCGGAATAATTATGGGTAGAATTTTGGTTAGTGTATTTAATATTTTGATTAGTATTTCTAAAATGTCGATTATTTTCCCTGATCATGTCGCATTCCTGTAAACAATGATATGCTTCGCGAATAGTATTAATATTTCGGCTATATATAACACTTGCCAAATGCGGAGGTATACCATTAACAAAAGTTCGAAAAATCATTGATTCGTTTATATTTGGGTTGAATTCTAATGGTTTACATGAATCTTGTTCGTATTTTGTATTCAACTTATCTAATATTATTTTTAAATTATTATATAATTGACTTACATCATTGTTTTTTGTTGATAGTGCTCTATGGTATAGTTGGGTGTAGCTTTCCCTGATGCCGAACACCTTTAATAGCTCATTTTTCACGTTCTGCCATGATTTATCGGTTAAACCTCGAATTATATTGGCTGCTTCTCCCTGTATCTTCTTAAGTATGCAGCGATGGTATATATATTCCTCCATTTCACCATCTTGAAAAATTCGTAGGAAGATTTCGACTTCCTTGATGAATGATGATATGTCATAGTCTCGATCTTTTCCAGTGAAAACATTTATTCTATCTACTTCCTTCAAAAGGATAGAAATTGGAATCGGACCCAACGATGATGTTTCTGTTGGCACTGCTGTGGGTGCTGATGTTTGTGTTGGAGCAGAAGTTAGTGTTGCTGTTGATGATGTTGATGTCATTGTGTTGAGTATATCGTTGCTTTGTAATATGTTGAAGTATGGTTTAAACTGTGGTGTTTCAGTTTTCTCCGTATCTTTAGGCATCTCCCTGGAGTTTAGACACAATTCACTGTTCCTTCACAAACTCGAACCGTAACGAAAAATAAGTTCTTTAGTCTTTTTTCTTCTTTGTTTTCAAAATGATATTCTTCGGAATATCTTAAAATTTTTCACAAATATATATTTTTTTTTTTTTTAAAGGATATTCTTTAGAATATCTTCAGTATTTTAACAAATGTTATTTTTTTTCAAAAAAGGATATTCTTTGGAATATCTTCACTAATGTTTCACTTTTTTTTTTTTCTTAAAAAAAAGGATATTCTTTAGACAATTTTCACTAATGTTTCTTTGTTTTAAAAAAGGATATTCTTTAGAATATCTTCATTAATTTCTTTTAGATAGCGTCGCGACCAAATAGGGATATTCTTCAGAATATCTTTTGGATTTGTTTGCCGACTGCGCCAGTTAAATGAAAGTCCACGAATACATTTGGTTGGAATGTTAATATGAACTGCTCTTTACTTTATTGTTTGCTATATTTTTATACAAAAATATTCTTAATCTAAAACTATAAATATTCAATAAAAAAATATGCTTATGCTATTGGTTTCTTTTATAGAACGTTTAATTGGTTGGTCATAAAACAATATTGTATTTTGTAGGAAGTAAATGACGAAAACAAAGTGAGTTTTTCATACGAAAGTTTATCGACACTTTGTTTTCGTTTTGAAACTGTAATTTTGGTGATTTGACATTTATTTTATTTTAAATGATTGAAATGAATAAACAAAATTTCAATACAAAGTTTATTAACTCTTTGTTCTAGTTTAATGACGAAAACAAAGGTATCAAGTTTCAATGAATGAAGTAAGTTTCCATATGAAAGTTTATTAACACTTTGTTTTCGTTTAAAATTATAATTCTGTTAGTTTGACATTTATTTCATTTTAAATGATGAACTGAAATAATTATTGAGTAAACAATTTTATTAATACAAAGTTTATTAACACTTTGTTCTAGTTATTAAAAATTATAATTTTAATAATATGGTATTTATTTTATTCTTGGTAATTTATTCTTATGCTAGATATAGGGTTTTCAAGTTCGATGGAATCTGTTGAGTTCAGTGTTCCATTGGACTTAACTCACGCACTCGCTATTTATTGCAAAATCAATTGCGTGAAATTGTAACACTTGCAAGCAATTGTAACGTAAGTCATAAAAAGGACAATAAAATATGAAAATATTTTTTTGGGTTTTTTTTTAATGACACTCATTGTGTTTTTACGCAAAAATCCCAAAAAAATAATTGAGAAAAGGATTGTGCACTGACACTAATTGGTTCGCAAATTAAGGGTGTGTGATTGTGTTTTTATGATGCAAAATTTGTTTGTGTCTAAAGTTATTTGTTACCAAAAATAAAATGTTTGCAAAAGATCCTAACAACCAACAAGTGTGTCTTTTATGCCGTAAAATTGGGTTTTTCGTCTATGACACTAATTGGTTGCGAAAATAGGGGTGGGTAATGCAAAAAAAAACATAACAACCAACAATTGTAACTTTTATGATGCTCAATAGTTTTTGTGTCTTAAGTATTTTATTACCATATTTTATTAAAATAAAAATCAGTCAATAAAAACAATTGTAAATAATTTCAACGTAAATCACAAAAAAATGGCCAATAAAATTTTAAAATATTTGACAATTGTAAACAAATTGCAACGTAAGTCATAAAAAAGGGTCAATAAAATTTAAATAAATTTGGTTGAAACAATTGTCGTCGTTTTTATCAGGGTGTATCAGATCGCGAATTGATGTTTCAATTTTTCGCAGTACACGAGCCAGAACACGAATTTAAAATATAACTGAACTCGAACCTGTTTATTGTACATGTTCTATTTTTTCTTAGTACACGAGCCAGAACACGACTTAAAATATAACTGAACTCGAACCTGTTTATTGTACATGTTCTGTTTTTTCTTAGTACACGAGCCAGAACACAACTTAAAATATAACTGAACTCGAACCTGTCTATTGTATATGTTCTGTTTTTTTTTTCAGTACACGTACCAGAACACGAACTTCAAATAAAGCAACACTCGAATATGTGTGGTTTATGTGTGATCGAAACAAAAAGTACGTGATAGAAAAATGTTCGTGTAAATAACGAAATATTAAAACGAACGCAAGTCATGATTGTGTTTGGCACCGAAGAAAATTTAAAATCAAACATAATTGATATGAAAATAAAAATATGTGTGTGTTGGGATAAGTTATGTTTGTTTACATATATGTACGAGTTTTTTATTCAGTGTGTGTTTTTTTCTGAACTCTGCAGTAAACATCGATACAGATGATGGAACATTCAGTTTGGAAACATAATATATCAAAATAATTTGATATTTGAGGAAGCAAAATTGAAACATAAATTTGGACATGAAACATTGATATACACGATGGAACATAAACAGAAACTTCGGCATGTTTCCCTTAATGTTCCATCGTGTGTACTCTGCATTAAAAAATGGAGCTGACGGTAGTTTTGGTACAGTGTTGACAGTTTAGGGGATTTTCCCCTAGATATAGGCCGTGTTCACACAAAGCAATTTTTTGCGCAATTTTTGAGTTTGTAGGAGAGAGGGGAAAGAAGAGGTATATCAAAGTTGCGGCAACAAATTTCTCTGTGTGAACATTAAGGCAACTTTAAAAGAGAATTGAAAAAAGTTGCGCAACAAAAATTACCTTGTGTGAATCCAGACTTGGTCGTTTTGTTTTCGTTTGGGGAAATCTTTGGGGTTAAAATTAGTTAGGGAAAAATTTATGGGTAAAAAAATATATATAGGGTATTTTTTGGGACATTTTTGAAAAGTAGCTTCTTACTACTATAATATGTAACCAATCAATTTTGAAAATATATGTTATGAAAAATAAAAATAACATAGTTTTCTTTGAAAAAAATTTACATATAATAGTGCTTTTACATCTAAGCAAAATCTAGTAAATACAAAACAAAATTTACCTCGTTACTAGATATGTGCAAAATCTCACACAATCTTATGTACTGTGTTTTTTAAATATTGTAGTAGAAAATTACAACGCAGTGACTGAAAAATTGACATTTAAAAACAAAATCAAACAAGTTCAATAAAAAGGAAATTAAATATTAATTATTAACAAAAAAAAAAAATAACGAATCTATAATAGAAAAAAATATTTAGTAATTGAAAAGTTATAATTTCTTATACTGACATTGCCCATTCCAATCTGCTAAATAATAATTGTGGAAAATTAATTTGTTTTTGCTGTTCAAACGATACATTTAACAAATGCTGATTTTTCCGCAATATTTCAATTTCAGTTTGTGCTTTTTTCATTTTTGATGCATAATATAATTATAAAATCTGTTCCTTTTTAAAATCTAGTAAATACAAAACAAAATTTACCTCGTTACTAGATATGTGCAAAATCTCACACAATCTTATGTACTGTGTTTTTTAAATATTGTAGTAGAAAATTACAACGCAGTGACTGAAAAATTGACATTTAAAAATAAAATCAAACAAGTTCAATAAAAAGGAAATTAAATATTAATTATTAACAAAAAAAAAAAAAAAATAACGAATCTATAATAGAAAAAAATATTTAGTAATTGAAAAGTTATAATTTTTTATACTGACATTGCCCATTCCAATCTGCTAAATAATAATTGTGGAAAATTAATTTGTTTTTGCTGTTCAAACGATACATTTAACAAATGCTGATTTTTCCGCAAAATTTCAATTTCAGTTTGTGCTTTTTTCATTTTTGATGCATAATATAATTATAAAATCTGTTCCTTTTTAAAATTTTCGATCTTTCCATTTTTCTATTGTTTTCTTTATTTTTGGTATTTCTAGTTTATTTTATTTTAATCAGCTGTTTATTGTTGTGGAAACAAAATCTCACAAAATGTCAAAAAAGTTAGATGTAAACGGTATAGATTTTGAAATAGATTTTAACTAAAATCTACTAGATTTTCCTCAGATGTAAACGCACTATAAAGAAAAGTGAAGCTTATGTGTAACGCATTAATTTCTAGTGGCAGAAAAAAAAATAAAAAAATATAATCAAAAATATAAAAAAGAATGGGAAATAGAGAATAATTTTAAAAGTAAAATATAATGGAGTAAAGTCAACGAAAACATAATCTAGTATTATTTAAATTTTAGATTGGCTTCGGCCAGTTCAGGGAGACGCACATAAAACATTTTGTAGTCATTGCAAAAGCATAATGTTGGCACACAAAAACGATCTTATTATGCATAAGAATTCAAACAAACACGTTAGTTTTGTTTCCGAAAAAGGTAAATTGCTCATACCAGTTACAAATTTTTTTAAACCCACTTTAACAAATGCACGAAAAAGTGCAGAGCTAAGAATTGCCGCATTTGTATCCGAACATTGTTCTATCCACAGTACTGACCATCTAGCCGATGTAATAAAACAATTAGGAGAAGAATCAAAAAGTCTAAAGGATATTCGACTCCACAGAACTAAATGTACTTCTTAGATAAAAAACGTTATGGCACCAGCTTTTTACAAAAACTTTTGGAAGATTTAGGAGACAATTATTCCTCTTTAAAAATTGATGAAAATACATGCACCGACAACAGGAAAATACTTTGTATTATGATTTAATGTTTCAATATGCAAAATGTTTTCTTCATAACAATACTGTATAGATTGATGGAGCTTGAAAGTGGAACTTCTGAAGCTATTACTAATTCTATACAAAATATGTTGGAATAAGACCTAATCGATATTATGAGAATACTTGGTATACGTGTTGATGGAGCAAACATAATGGTTGGAAAATATAATTCTATAAGCAGCAGATTAAAGGATATGGTTCCACACTTGGTAACAGTAAAATTTATGTGTCGTTCGCTGCATCTTGCGTGTGAAAATGCAATAAAGACTTTACCTTCAGAATTAGAATTTATAATTCGGGAAACAATTGGATAGTTTTGTCATAGCACCAAAAGGCAAATTGAATATTCTGCTATCTATAGATTGATTGCAAATAAAAATCCAGCATAAATAGATAAACTAAGCGGAACCCTGTGGTGCAATTGAAAAAATTTTGGAGTAGTGGGAAGCATTGGAGCTTCATTTTAAATTGGCGTCTTCGCAGGAAAAATGCCAAACTGCTTCAATTTTATCAAAATTGTATAATAATGAAAATAAGCTATATTTTATATTTCTGAAAGACATTTTGAAACCAGTTATAAAATTAAACAAACTATCTCATAGCGAAAATATTGATTGGCCTCTAACAAAAAATAATTCATCCCGATATTTTGGCAAATGAGGACAATTTAACAATTACCAATTTAGTTTTATTAAATATTTAATGCCAACTGAATGCCTAAATTTTGGATACTACTTTACAAATTTTGCTGCATCAATAACAATAAATAGTATTATATTCGTAAAAGAAAATTGCAAATCGTTTGTTGTAGAAATATCTCACCAAATAAAACAACGGCTTCCGGATAATATATACAATGTGGAAAAATTATTAACATTTTCCGCCGACAATGCACAGAAAACAACAAAACCGTACATAACTACTATTGTAATGCACTTCAAAAATATTTTCGAGGATATATGTAGATAATATTGTTAATGAATGGAAAAATTGGCATTATATAAAATGGAATAATATTTCATCCACAGAAAAATTTTGCCATGAAGTGGGAAATAAGGATGCATGTGACCAACCAAAATTTCCTAAAATATGCGATTTGGCATCCTCGTTACTGGCTCTTCCTTTTTCAAATTCATCGGTAGAAAGAGCCTTTTCAATGTTTAACATTGTAAAAAAAGGTTAAGGAATAGAATGAACATTTCAACGGTTGCAAGCATTTTAAGGTCAAGATACTCTTTAAATAACAGGTGCCACCATTTTACACCACCAACTGAAATTCAGATAATATGTTCAATTCTGATAATATGTACAAAGCTAGCAAAGATGATGTAGCAGTTCTAGATATATTTGAAAATAACTGATTCTTTTTTGTAATGTATATATGTTTGTACATACTATATATAATTACTTACTCTTACGAATTTAATAATTAATAGTTATATAAAATTCTCTTTTGTTTTTTTGATAAAATGAAGGGGTTTTTGAATTTTTTTTTAAATATTATTCATATGTATACACTAAATTACATATTCTTAATTACTAATTAAAAAAGAAATTAACTAAACTTCTATTTCAGGGGAATTTTTTAAAATTCGCTTCTCTTTAGGGGTTTTCTTAATTTTTTTTAAGGGTTACATAAAAAAGACGTGGCAACACAGTCGTGACAACTTGACAGCTGTCAAAAAAGGAATCTCGAACCGTATGGCTTTCTTTACTTTTGTTTTCTTTAATTTTACACTTCATAATGCGAGAAAGAGGTTAAAAATAAAATATACAAAATATAATGTGTGCAAGCGAACAGCTACACAACATGACAGAATAAAAACAATAGTAATAACAATAATAATAATAATGGAATAAATAGTGAGTATATGCATTAAAAACAAAAAACATTAATAGTATCGTATTTTCTGTTTTGAAATAAAAATATACAAGGTAAATATTAAAACCCATAGCTTGTGATTGTGATAATACCAGTTATGTTGGTATATATGCTGATAAATTTGTTATACATAAGCCAGTTACATTCACCACTTCTCAACCCAGGGCCGAAAGGAAGGAATCAAAAATTACTACAGCTACGCTAACTATTGGTCCAGTTGCTGGTCACGAAACTTGAATTGTGTTATTGCTTTGGATTATGACTTGCATATAGAGTGCGTGTCAGTGGTCCTCATCGTAATTTGTCCGGTAATATTCCCATATCATGGGGTGCTATACCGTTGGCTTCATAAATAAAACATTATTTTTGTACTTTGTTATTTCAATAAGTAGAAGGACTTGTACACCTAGGAATTAAGTTAACGTAGGATTCAATTATAATGAACATAAAAAATAGAAGCAACAAAAGCAATACGAATACGAATAGAAAAACTGTAAGTTAATGCATTTGGTATGGTCAGAGTGGAATTATGTTTTTAATATAATGAAATATGGGAATTATATTTTCAACAGCTCGAAAACAAATAAATCTTAGTAGGAGAAAACGATTGCAGTTTAATTTAAAAGATATATGCCAAATTATTAAAATAACACCCGAAGATTTAATTGCCAGCGTTGCGAAAATTTTGGACATAGAACATTTAAAGGCAAGCCAAAAGGATATATTGGAAAGTGCAATAGGCTCATATGGGTTGGGTGGCAAAATATTTATTTACCAAAAAATTAATGACGTCACATTGTGTGACTGTGAATATGAGGATAATTGGTAAACTAATTCGTTCACCATATTGGGCGATAAGGAATGCGAACTGACGTGATTGGCGGACTGAATTGTTCGCCATATTGACGGAAATATTTGTTTGCCATATTGGCGGACTGCTCTGATTGGCGAACTGACTTGTTCGCCATGTTTGCGGACTGATTTGTTCACCATATTGGCGGACAGATTTGTTCGCCATATTAGCGGACTGATAAGGTGGCATGGAAGTGTGTCATGCCTTAACTTATACAAGGTAAATATTAAAACCCATAGCTTGTGATTGCGATAATACCAGTTATGTTGGTATAAATGCTGATAAATTTGTTATACGTAAGCCAGTTACATTCACCACTGCTCAATCCAGGGCCGAAAGGAAGGAATCAAAAATTACCACAGCTACGCTAACTATTGGTCCAGTTGCTGGTCATGAAACTTGAATTGTGGTGTTACTGCTTTGGATTATGACTTGCATATAGAGTGCGTGTCAGTGGTCCTCATCGTAATTTGTCCGGTAATATTCCCATATCATGGGGTGCTATACCGTTGGCTTCATAAATAAAACATTATTTTTGTACTTTGTTATTTCAATAAGTAGAAGGACTTGTACACCTAGGAATTAAGTTAACGTAGGATTCAATTATAATGAACATAAAAAATAGAAGCAACAAAAGCAATACGAATACGAATAGAAAAACTGTAAGTTAATGCATTTGGTATGGTCAGAGTGGAATTATGTTTTTAATATAATGAAATATGGGAATTATATTTTCAACAGCTCGAAAACAAATAAATCTTAGTAGGAGAAAACGATTGCAGTTTAATTTAAAAGATTTATGCCAAATTATCAAAATAACACCCGAAGATTTAATTGCCAGCGTTGCGAAAATTTTGGACATAGAACATTTAAAAGCAAGCCAAAAGGATATATTGGAAAGTGCAATAGGCTCATATGGCCTCGAAGACGTGGCTTTCTTTCCATAAGAGGAAAATTTACAAAGACCAATGTTATGTTTTAAAAGTATATATCGATGCAGAAATTTTATAATCTAGATTTTGTAGTGCACGTACTTTCTTAAATGGTGTTTATTCAATCTTTACATATTTGAAAATCATTGGAAGATGTACATTTGTGGTATATAGCCGGTATATTTAGTTTATTCATGGGAAGCAGTATCAACTAGAGCAATTAAAACTTATGAATTTGCAGGCAAAATAAAAAATATGTGGTTAAAACTGTCCAAATTATTTTATCGAAATTTAATGCTTTTACATTCCATATTGCCCACGAACTACAAACGGAATACATATATCTCTCACCGAGAGGATCAATAAAGTACTGTTCGAAATTGTGGAATCACAACGCAATGAAGACCAACCATTGGAAGAAATGTTAGCACAACCTACATTTTCCACAAAAGCCCAACAATTCTTAATTAAACAAATTTTAATATTCACACAAAACAAAGAACACAAATAAGAAATAAGAGAAGTATTTGTAAGATTTCCACCGTTGTTGAACATGATGTCCCCAAAATGATGACAATGTATGCTCAGTATATGAAACGTAATATAGATGGTTTAAAACGCGTTAAGAAATCAAAAGTAAAAGCCAAAGCAACAAAAG
Organism: Cordilura impudica; assembly: GCA_963682025.1. Lineage (NCBI taxonomy): Eukaryota > Metazoa > Arthropoda > Insecta > Diptera > Scathophagidae > Cordilura > Cordilura impudica. The sequence continues at coordinate 184,974,873 of OY821518.1, forward strand.
GCTAAAGCTAAGCCTGTAACTATGATTAATTCCTTTAATTTAAAACTGGTATTTATTTAATGTAAATTTTTAATTATCTACATCTATGCAAAAATAAAACGAAACTACGGGCATTTATTTAAAAACTATAAAAACTATTTTATTTATTTGAAAAACTTATTTGATTCGTTATCATAATGACATGAATATTTTTTAAAATTTTACGACATAGACATAAATATGAAAATAAAACTGGAATTGCTTAAATACGTTTACCCATCAAACGCTTTTTCTTTAACCGACGTAAAGCACATATAGCAGCAATACATTTGGCAATACGATAATTTCTACCGAAAAACTTCTACAGTAACAGGAACACGTCGGACATCAGCTAATTTTTCAGGTTCGCTAAAAATTTGATCCCATGTATAATTTAAATGTTAAAGCATATAACAACTAACCCGAATTAGGCAGTTTCAGATTCTAATTCAAGTAGTTCTCTTATGGGTGATTTTGTCACCGAAATATTAAATAGTTCAATTTCAGGACGCATATTACAGTAAACCAACCACACAGCATCTAAAGACATATTGGAGTCTAAAAATAATGCAACTGCAACAGACTCGAAAACATCACCTAATACCTTTGGTACTTCAACATCATTGCATTCCTCTTTGGACATTAAATAATAAAAAGTAAAACAAATAAATTCTAGGAAGGAAACACTCTTTTATTAATATTTACCTCTTCGCTTATTCTACGGCCATTTTCCGTTTGAATACGCACAAAACGATCAATAACTTCGTTAAGACCTAGAGACAAGTGTCCAAATTAATATGTGCAATTCATGTCTTACAGCTAATGACTCAAATATGGTATTGTTAACTAAGGCAGATCTCAAATCGGTTAAAGCTTCAGGTGAATGCTGCCTAGGATCTTCATACAAATGCCTTGTAATCAAATAATCTAATACAGCATCTCCCAAGAATTCTAAACGTTGATAACAGTCGGTTAATCTATTGAGAATATAAGATACATGATTCATGGCTTGCAACAAGATCTGTCGCGAAATTTATATCCCAAAGTTTGTTTAAATTTCTTATAACCCGCCATTATAGCGTCGTGCGCTTTTCAGCATTGGGTGTAGTGTAGCAGTGGGTATTTGGGCGGATTCCAAGAGCCATAAATAGTAACGATACCTTCATTATCAGGCAAAGTACTTCCAGGTTCTCTAGCTATCTTAGAATCATATGTTATACTCCAATTAAACCTTCAACGCAATCGGCAACAGATTTGTCTAAAACAAAACTAAAAATGAGTTTTATTTATATTTCGATATTTTAAATGGAATTACCTGGAATACTATCTTTTTTCTCTACATTTATTTACACATTTTAAACTAAAACTATAATGTATTATGTTAAACACACTCACTTCAACGACATTATTATTATTTAACAAACGTATTTCAATTTTTAATACAATTAAACAACAATAAAAAAACGAAAATATCAATTTGTGACACTGAATAAGCAGAAATAATAAAAAAATATACAACGTGTTTAAGGGTGATAGCATATTATTTTAATATAGTTGTTTCATCTGGTTTGATAGGTGTAAATTTTTTGAAAATTTTTGTAGTTCAGAAGCAAAAATGTAGATGTCGCTAGTGTGTGTCTAGACTGGTTGGACGGTGGCCAACACTTTATCGTAAATTTTACTGTCATTCGGACTTATTGAGCAGCCCTCGTATAAAAAAACTACACTTTTTGGCATACGGGATATTTTATTACAAACATTTTCAATCTGCAAAAACAGTTCCTCAAATATCCGAAAACATTACTCAGTTTTTCGGTGCTATCATTACGCACGATTATTGTTCTTAATTTCTCGTACTAACAAAAAAATATAAACAATTGGATGAGTTCAGCACATATTGATGTAAAAATGAAAGTAAAAAAGAGTAAGTTGTGGTGAAAAATTAATATGTACATACATATGTTTATGATTGTATATATTTCGTAAAGCAACTGTAATTACATACAACCAAAGTTTTAGATGCACCACCCCACCCTAAATTAAACTGCTTTATTTTGATTGTCAAAAAATTTGGGCTCTAGCGAAACCCCCAGTGAGTTGGACTGTTTTCAAAAACACCCTTTTTTCATCTGCATAATTCTTCCCAAATTTTTCCAGAGAAACTACATACAAATACATATCCTGCGAATGGTTTTTTGGTGGCACTTAAAGCATTATGTATATATCGAAACGTGTCAGCGTATTGAAGTTATTCAATAAAACTATTTAATTTGTATGTGTTTTGTAGTGAGATGCTCAAATTTTGGAACAAGTCTAGTTTAGGGGCGATGCCCCGATATTTTAGATTTTTTTGGAGAGGGTAGGGGCTTTTGGGGTGATTCCAGGGAAATATTTTTTTTTGTCGGTCGAGCCTATTTTCCGAGTTATGGACCCCCAAAATTTTGATATTGACTACTGTATAACTTTGTTATTTAGTATCGGATTTCGACAATATATATATCGTTGGAAAGCTTATTTGAGTGCCTTCTATGTGGTATTTTAAAATTTGAAATCCATTAACCCATTATGAACCTACTGCAAATTTTGCATTTTTGTGAGAGAGTATTTTTTTTAATATGGGATTATCTCATAAACAGACGTATGTCATGTATGGTTTTATATTAACTGAATAAAAGGTGGGTCCACAAGCTTTATTTTGATGTATCTCATGGCAACTTAACCCTTTCAGAACCGGACATATTTGGTATTTTATCTACATTTTTATGCTTTTTGAAAAATATATGATATTTTATGGATTTTTAATATTTTTTTTATTTTATTTGTGTATTTATTTTATATATTTAGTCATATTTGTAATGCTTTTTGGAAAATATATTTGTATTTCGAAGGTAGTTAAAATTTATATAATTTTTTTAAATTGTGGCAACTTTATTGATTTAAAAAATTTTCATCAAAAAAATTTGTTCTGTTGTTTTAAAAAATATAAACAATTAGTTGTCTCATTTTAAAGCGCCGCAGGCGAAAATTTTGTAGAAAAAATCGCGCGATTTGTTCTAAAAAATTTTCATAATAGGACGGATAAAGAATTTTGTTGTGTTGTTTTAAAAAATATAAACAATTAATTGTCTCATTTTAAAGCGCCGCAGGCGAAAATTTTTTAGAAAAAATCGCGCGATTTTTTCTAAAAAATTTTCATAATAGGACGGATAAAGAATTTTGTTGTGTTGTTTTAAAGCGCTGTAGGCTAGAATTAGGAATAAATTTTTCAAAAAGCCTTAAAAATGAAGATAAAATACCAAATATATCCGGTTCTGAAAGGGTTAAGTTGCCATGAGATACATCAAAATAAAGCTTGTGGACCTACCTTTTATTCAGTTAATATAAAACCATACATGACATACGTCTATTTATGAGATAATCCCATATTAAAAAAAATACTCTCTCACAAAAATGCAAAATTTGCAATAGGTTCATAATGGGTTAATGGATTTCAAATTTTAAAATACCACATAGAAGGCACTCAAATAAGCTTTCCAACGATATATATATTGTCGAAATCCGATACTAAATATCAAAGTTATACAGTAGTCAATATCAAAACTTTGGGGGTCCATAACTCGGAAAATAGGCTCGACCGACAAAAAAAAATATTTCCCTGGAATCACATTAAAAAGTTTTATAAGTGGTAAAAATTTTGAACCGATCGGGGCATCGCCCCTAAACTAGACTTAAGCCCAAATTTTTTATAGCAAATTAACGTTTTAAAATATTCAATTTAAGCGATGATGTGTTTCACCATCATTCTTGTGTTAGGGATTTATCTAAGGTTCATAATTCAGTATTTATTTAAAAAATTCTTACATTTACTTAAAGAAAAAACCAAACATTTGAGTTAGTTTAACAATTATTGATCCTTTGAAAATATAAAAAAAAATTTTGCATTTCAATGTTTAGTTTTGTAAATAATCAGTCATTTCTTAACACATCGCCGAAGTTAGGTGGAAAAATAATTTAGTCATTTTAATAATGAAGGTAAATATTTGTATTAAGAAAACTATGGTAACCGAAAGGGTTTTATTGGGCTTTTAAAACGTTTAGTTCCTTTTTGCTGTAGTTCCCTTTGACGTTGTTAAATTATGGGTAAAAATAAAAGCTCTACTACCGCTGGAAAGGAATTGGAATTGCTCCAAAATGATGGTTCAATTGCTGAAATGGTGACTTTTAATAATTTTATAATTTGGAAAGACATAAACAACGCAAAACGACATAAGCGGAAGATAGGCTTATGGCCAAGATGCGTAAAATTGACCCATTCCTCATATCAACTCAGATTAGATCGTGCATTGAGTCTGATATTGGTACTTAAATATTGGCAAGGACCGTAAGAAGGCTTCTGACTGAAAAAAAATCTTCATTGCCACAGCGAGAAAAAACCCAATGTGTAAAGAAAAATATTCAGTAGCGCACCTCCGTAAGGATCGAAATTTTTGGAAATAAATAGTGTGGAGCGATGAAACAAAGTTCAACGTTTTCGGAAAAACCGTAAAGCACGGAGGGTCGTCAATAATGGTGTGGGTATGTCTTACCTCGTACGGGGTTTGTCCCTTAGTTAAAATTGAAGGGAAAATGACTGGTGAAATATACAAAGATATCCTGCAGAATAATCTAGATCGTTAGCAGAAATGCAAAAGAACGTAACTACAGTTTTCATTTTTTTTACAGAAGCTTAAAACCGTATAAAATGGTCAAAAATAAAAAAGAACCCATTTTTGAATATTGATTTTAGACCAAACTTATTTGTTTTATGTATTATGGAGTGTACGTACACGTACACGTACACTATAATACATAACCCATTTTTTCAATTATTACTTAAAACACACCAACTTATCTATTTCTTGAATAAAAGTAGTATTGTGATGGAAATTTAAAGAGTAATGTTAGTTACGTTCTTTTAAATTTTTTTTCTTAAACAAAAAGACGTAACTACAATGAAATTTGTATCATGAAAAATAAATACTTTTAAATTATTGTTTTTTGAGTTATTTAATTAAACATTTAAGTTGTTTTGAATGCAATGTTTTTATTCATTTATGTTTTAAATTTTAAGGACATTTTGTGTATTATAATTAAAAAAAAAAAAAAGAAAAACAAAATTAGTTCAGTTTAAAAGAAATAGTAAAACATTAAATACATATTTGTATAGTTTTGAAAAACAAAAATATTACATTAAATTTTTTAGTTTTCATGGGGAATGCTATCTTAAAAAAATGACAGTCCACTGGAAGAAATGACTTGAGATCTTGCAGGTGTTGCCATTTTTGTTTAGAAATTTTTATTTTCCCCAGATGTAATTGGCGAGGTTGAACATCAGCAAACTTTTTTTCAATTCTTTGTAGAAGCTGCTTGTATTCATCTGTTATATTCGTTTTGAAATTGATAATACCACTGGGATCATAGCCCAAAGCACGGATCATGTTAACAGTGGGGTCTCCAGTTTTTTTGCCTATAGGTATGTGATAAAAAAATAATAGAAATTTATATGTCATTAACAATATTACAATATAAATTACCTGGTCGAATTGATGAATATCGCTTCGGAACAGATTCATAGTCGTCAAACTATTGGTGATTCAAATGATGAACTTGAAGCAAAGTTGAATTCGTTCGTGCATTCTTGATCAAATCCACAAGCTGTGATGGTAAATTAATTTGTTTATCTTTAAGTTTCCTTTCTATGAGGGAGTGGGTTGAGTCACATTCCATTTGTGTGTGTCCAACTACGAGATATTTTTGTTCGATTGTAATACTTTTTTCCACGCATAAAGAAAGTAAAGCATTAGATAAAAAACATTTTTATTTTGGTAGAAACAACCATCAGTATAGATAATAATGTGATGGATACCAGGAGATTGAAGAACTGCGTTTTTTAAATATTTTATAATGCAAGTTGTGAAAGTTGATGCTACAAGATTTCCTTCGTTTTCGTCCCAAATATAATTATCAGATTCATGAGATATTGCGTTATAAATTGTTAAATTATGCACTTGAAGTTTCATTTTATAGTACGAGGCACAAGCCTTTAGTTGTGGTACAAGCTTAACTGCTTGCATATCTATACAAAGCAGCAGACACAATCCCGATTTCGCGTTTTCTATCTGATTTTCCTTTTCATTTCTCATAAGCTCAAGTTCTTTTCTATGTTCCTCGAACTGATCTTGTGATATATTCTTTGCTTTGTATTTTAAGCAGAGTTCAGAAAAAAACACACACTGAATAAAAAACAGGTTCGAGTTCAGAGATTTTTTCCTGCTCTCTCCTTCGAGTTTTGGATTTAGCTTTAAGAAATTTAGCTAAGTTTTCAGAGTTACAATTTCTCTTGAATTGTTTTAATAACCTTTCTTTTATTAATAGTTTTATATTTTCATTCCACTAGGGAACTTCCTTTTTATTTCTAATTGTACTTCTAAGTGGAATGAACCTTTGAGGAGCATGTAAAATAGTTCTAGTTATATATTTTTCAGTTTCATTTATGTCCCTAAAATTCTCAAGAGGTTCTGTAAAGTTACAATTGAAATTTTCCCATTGTGCTCGTTTTATATTCCAACTGGGTCTTCGTTCAAAATTATGTGAAATTCGATTTATATTTATTATGATTTGATAGTGGTCGCTGCTATGAAGATCATCACTAATATACCATCCAAAATAATATTGGATGAAATGAATCAATATTGCTAAATGTCTTATAGCCGAGGCTAAAATGTTTAGCGGACCTTATGTTGTTCAAAATATTAAGATTATTTTCATTTGAAAAAGCTTCTACTTTCTTTCCTCTAGAGTCTGTTCTACTAGATCCGCAAATATAGTTGTGAGAATTAAAATCTCCCAACAAGAGGTAGGGGAGGTCAAATTGTAAAATAAAATTATTAAGGTCATTTTTGGAAATACTTTCTGATCGGGGAAGGTAAGTGGAATAAATAAAGAGTTATTCCATGTGAAATCTCCCAGGTCATGTCACCCACCATCTCCGATTTGTATGAAACTTTGCACATTTGTTTATACTCATGCCCTAAGATTACCTGTGAAGTTTTATTGTTCTAGGATGTATCCTTTTTTTTAAAATAGAATTTTAAAAATATCAATATATTCATGTTGCATGACATTATTGTGGTTTCCGAAACTAAAACAAGGGTTTATAGAAACGCTTGTAAATTTTTTTCCAAACAGCTGCGAAGCTGAAAAAGGTTTCAAAGAAAACCTAAGATGTCATTTTCAATAAAATTGTGTAAAATTTGGTGCCAATTGCTCATACGGTACGATTTTTGCATTTTAGCGTCCTCTGGTGGCGTACGATATAGAAACATAGCCTATGTCAGTTCAGGTGTGATACAGAATCTATGTTTATAATTTCATAACAATCAGTTCGTTAGTTTTTTTTTTGTTTAGTAGTTAACAATAATGCCTCCAAAGGAAGCTGCAACATTTTGTCATTCTCATATTTTTATGAATTGAGTATGTTCTTTTAAATAAAGTTATCAAGTGTAGTGTTGGAGTCTTTACATATGAATTTCCTACTGGGTTCCTATAACCAACAAGTGTAACTTTTATGATGCTAAATTGTGTTTGTGTCTTAATCGTTTATTGCGAATTAAAATGAAAAACAGGCAATAAAAACCATTGTAAACAATTGCAACGTAAATCATAAAAAGGGTTAATAACATTTGAAAATCTTTGACTTTTACGAGGGATTATTGCAGGTAGGAACGAATATTACCTAAAAAAGAACAGAAGGTAATAAATCGTAATAAATGTAATAGTTTAAAAAATAGAAAACACGCTATTAAACCGTTCTATTTACAACTAAAAAGGGTCAAATTGTAGTACCTATTTTTTGTACTAGTATACATTCCATAATATGTATAAAAGAAGTATTACTTTAAAATTTTCGGCATTATTAATCTAAAACTCAAGCTGATCTTACAAAGGTGCGGAAAGTCTGTAAGAAACAAATATAAAATTTATTTTTTAATATTTTGAGAAAGAAACCGGAAAATTTATTAAATCGTTGCATTGCGTAAAACAAATAATTGACGAAAATATTATATTCTACTAAAGTATGAAGTGTTTTAACATATTTATTTAAAAATTCATTGCGTGAAAATTTCAATTTTTCAATTATATATTCTTCCTTTATTTGCATATTTTAACAAATTTGATATTCACATATGAGATCTTAACTTTACATATAGATATTGCAACAAATAATATACAGGATCTAAAGATATTAAATAGTTTTTATTTTATTTTATTTTTAAATGAAAATGGGAGGAAAAAAACTTTATATGATTTAATAAATTGAAATACTATCTGAAAATATTTATGTGCTTATAGAAGGTTTATTAGAAATAATCAGAGTTCAGAAAAAAACACACACTGAATAAAAAACTCGTACATATATGTAAACAAACATAACTTAGACCAACACACACATATTTTTATTTTCATTTCAATTATGTTTGTTTTTAAATTTTCTTCGGTTCGTTATTTACACGAACATTTTTGTATCACGTACTTTTTGTTTCAATCACACATAAAGCACACATTTTTGAGTGTTGCTTTATTTGAAGTTCATGTTCTGGTACGTGTACTGAAAAAAAACAGAACATGTACAATAAACAGGTTCGAGTTCAGTTATATTTTAAGTCGTTGTGGCTCGTGTAGTACGAAAAAACAGAACATGTACAATAAACAGGTTCGAGTTCAGTTATATTTTAAACACGACTTGTATTCTCTGAACCTTGGAAATAATAGACCTCTATAAGCATAAAATTTTCAATTTGGTGATTTCCTTTTAATTTTACGTTATTTCGCTACATTCTGTTATCAGTGGGTAAGAAGAATTTTCCATTTTGGCAAAGTTATTCTTATTAATCCTTGTTATGAAATCGATAATTTTTTCATTACCTGTTTCTTCATGTGGGATACCTCCAAGGCTTTCTATTTATCATTTTAAGTAATTGCGTGAAACGATATAAGTGCGTGCGAAAGAAAATAAAAGTTTTTTTTAACTATTTCCTAATAAAAAAGTTATTTCAAAGTTATAGAAAAATATTTTTAAAAAATTTGAGGAAAATTTATAAAAGTTAATAAATTCAAAATTTATAAAAGGAAAAATTTGTTTCGAAAATTATTTAATTGTAAGGAAAGTGTTTGAAAAAATCTTGAAAAAATTAAAAAAAAAAAGAAGACGAAAATTTAAATTTTATAATATATGGTCCTTGCTATTGGTTCATCCACGTAGTGTTTAGTTAATGACATTATTTTTTAATAATTATATATACAACTCTTTTGCAGTTCTTGTGTCACAACAATCGCGAAGCATCCACAGTCGATATTATTTTAAGCAATTCAGCTTTAAATATAGACGTAAAAACAATGGATTACGAAATACCATCAGACCATCGCCACATAATATGTACACTTAAAAGATCAATGGCCTTGCAGGTTGATCTCAATTATTTTGATTATAGTGCAACCAACTGGAACATTTATATAAATTTTTTAGACAATAAAATCACGTTAAATTCGGATATATATAATACCAAGGTAGTAATTGATCAGGAAATACAAAAATTTATAAATGTAGTTTTCGAAGCAAGGGATGTGTCTACACCTAAAATAACTCAACGAAGTAATTACACATTACCAGAAAGTACTCTGAAATATATTAAACTAAGAAGAAGCTTAAAAAGAAAAAGTCAACGATCTTCCAATATAGCCGAGAAAACTTTTTATAATCAATGTACTAAGTTTCTAAGTAACATGATTGATAAATGTATTAATTCGGAACGCAATAAGAAATGGTGTTAATTATTAGCCAATTGGAAAATAAGCAGGAACTTGCGAGGAAAAGGAAAAATCAAATCTCTCACTTTAAAGTTGGAAATACAAAAATAACATCTGATAAGGACTAGGCTGAAGTCCTGGCAAATACATTTGTCCAAGCAAATAACCTCACTTCGAACTACAACCATTCAGCGGATACATTAATAAATTCAACAGTAAATAATTTTAAGAAGGAAAATCCTAGTTCTGAATCAGCTACTTATACATCTCTTGAAGAAGTAATGAATATTGCCTCATCAATAAAACCCTCAAAATCACCTGTTTTTAACAATGTTCCGAACCTGCTCTTAAAGAAACTACCACTCAAAGCTCTAAAATTACTGGTTATAATATTTAACAGCTGCATCAAACTCAACTATTTCCCAAACCATTTCAAAAATGCTAAGGTTATAGCTATTAACAAACCTAGCAAGCCAAAAAATAACCAAAACAGCTACAGACCTATCAGTCTATTAAGTAACTTTAGTAAAATATTTGAAAACATTCTACATTCTCGTCTTAGTGAATTTGTAACGACCAATTCTATTGTTGCTAAAGAACAATTTGGATTTAAAAAAGGACATAGCACTACTCACCAAATAAACAGAATTAAAAATCAAATAATCACCAATAAAACAATAAACGTTAAACGGGTGTAATATTGTTAGATATTGAAAAAGCGTTTGACACCGTTTGGCATAATGGCCTAGTATTTAAACTTCTTGATGCAAATATACCAAAATATTTAAAGTTGCGGTTAATAATGAAACATCATCTCCAAAAACCATTACCACAGGGTTACCTCAAGGATCAGTCTTGTCGCCGATTTCAAAGTCCCGAAATATATGAAAATTGCTTACTACGCAGATGATACTGCGTTAATTTCTTCAAACAAACTTACAAGTGCACTCCTGAAGAAAATGGAAAACGGACTTGTAAATTGCAGTAAATATTTTCTCAAATGTAAAATCAAAATTAATCCAAACAAGACCCAAGCAATAATTTTTCCGTTCAACAAATCTCCCAAAAGACTGCCAAGACGTCATCTTCTTATTGGAAATTACCCCATAAATGTACTTAATCATGTCAAATATCTCGGAGTTGTCTTGGACAAAAAGCTTACTTTTAAACAAAATATTATGGCTACGTGCCAAAAAGCTATAAAATCATTTAAAAGCATTATGGCCACTACTAACTAGAAGGTCATTTCTAAACCCCAAAAACAAAAATCTCCTCTTCAGAAGTGTTATAAGGCCAATATCAACATACGCGTGTCCTATTTGTAGTGACGCTGCCAACTGCCACCTAAAACGCTTACAAATTATACAAAACAAATGTCTTAAAATGATAAATAAAAAGCCCTGGAGGTATCCTACAAATCTTCTTCATGAAGAAACAGGTTATGAAAAAATTATCGATTTCATAACAAGGATTAATAACAACTACTCTGCCAAAATTGAAAATTCCTCTTACCCACTGATAAGAGAATGAAGAGAAATAACGTAAAATTAAAAAAGAAATCAAATTGAAAATTATATGCTTATAGAGTTCTATTATTTCTAATAGACTTCCTATAAGCATAAATATAAATATTTTCAGATAGTATTTGAATATATTAAATCATATAAAGGTTTTTCCCTCCCATTTTCCTTTAAAAACCATTGAAAAAAAAAATAAAAACTATTTACTATCTTAAGATCGTATATATTATTTGTTGGAATATCTATATGTAAAGAAAAGATCTCATATGTAATTCAAATTTGTTAAAATATGTTAATAAAGGAAGAATATATAATTGAAAAAAAAAATCTTGTGTCACAATGGAAAATTTGAATTATGTAGTTTTGGAATATTACTTGGGACCCCATGCCACTTAACAATGTACACGTCAACAAGAAATCTCAAAAACTTTTCTGAACTGAAACATGATTTAAAAGATTTAATATTGCTTAGGTCAAGTATAACCCTTATTGAGGGCGAAGCAAATACTATATGTGGACATCACAGTTACTATTATTTATAGATATATATCATCAATATATATATCAAAGAACTTGCTGTGACCCTTATAAAATACACAAAACATCTGTCAACAAATCCTTGAGGGTAGTAAGTTTGGCTTTGGCAAACTCATTAACTGGTACAGGAATATACGTTAAATCAGGACAAAAATTTTGCCGAACATGTCGAAAGTTATGTGAGAAAAAACAAGAAAATGGCAACAGTGGTAGTGACAAAGAAGATCCAGATGTGGAATCTGCTCCAGTACAAATAAAAAAATATTGAGGGAGTTAATAAAACTTTAGAAGATATGGGATGCTCTCCATTAAAGCTTCATGC
>OY821518.1:184987315-185107315 GCA_963682025.1 Cordilura impudica
TATCCATAATCATAATCATAATCATAATCATAATCATAATCATAATCATAATCATAATCATAATCATAATCATAATCATAATCATAATCATAATCATAATCATAATCATAATCATAATCATAATCATAATCATAATCATAATCATAATCATAATCATAATCATAATCATAATCATAATCATAATCATAATCATAATCATAATCATAATCATAATCATAATCATAATCATAATCATAATCATAATCATAATCATAATCATAATCATAATCATAATCATAATCATAATCATAATCATAATCATAATCATAATCATAATCATAATCATAATCATAATCATAATCATAATCATAATCATAATCATAATCATAATCATAATCATAATCATAATCATAATCATAATCATAATCATAATCATAATCATAATCATAATCATAATCATAATCATAATCATAATCATAATCATAATCATAATCAAATCATAATCATAATCATAATCATAATCATAATCATAATCATAATCATAATCATAATCATAATCATAATCATAATCATCATCCAAATCATAATCATAATCATAATCATAATCATAATCATAATCATAATCATAATCATAATATATCATAATCATAATCATAATCATAATCATAATCATAATCATAACCATAATATATACTATATCATAATCATATAATCATAATCATAATCATAATCATAATCGTAATCGTAATCATAATCATAATCATAATCATAATCATAATCGTAATCGTAATCGTAATCATAATCATAATCATAACAATAATCATAATCATAATCATAATCGTAATCATAATCATAATCATAACAATAATCATAATCATAATCATAATCATAATCATAATCATAATCATAATCATAATCGTAATCGTAATCATAATCATAATCATAATCATAACAATAATCATAATCATAATCATAATCATAATCATAATCATAATCATAATCATAATCATAATCATAATCATAATCATAATCATAATCATAATCATAATCGTAATCATAATCATAATAATAATCATAATCATAATCATAATCAAAATCATAATCATAATCATGATCATGATCATAATCATAATCATAATCATAATCATAATCATAATCATAATCATAATCATAATCATAATCATAATCATAGTCATAATCATAATCATAATCATTAATCATAATCATAATCATAATCACAATCATTAATCATAATCATAATCATAATCATAATCATAATCATAATCATATTATTATCATAATCATAATCATAATCATAATCATAATCATATCATTATCATAATCATAATCATAATCATAATCATAATAATCGTCAGGAAAAGAGGTGTCGCACCATCAGTTATCAATATAGCGATTAAACAGGATAGGTTGCTTGACACTAGAAGGTAAAATGCGCCTCGCGCGAACGAAGTTGCTATCTTATTCCAAAATACGGATAGATCAACTCCATTTGAACGAGACCTTCTTATACATTTAAAAGCAGACCTATCAGATTCCGGCCTTCCAAACACCAAATTTATCAGTATTCTTCATCCGAGTCTTGAACCTATAACATATCCACTGTTTTCCCATTTGGTGAGTCTGATTGGGATCCTGACATACCGGTGAAGGAGTCTATTACGAAAGAAAAGAGAAAAATGGCTTACTACAGCTAAAAGGGCTTACTACAACTAAAATGGCTTACTACCGCTATCGGATCGCAGTTCGGGAAGGTTTCAATCAATTTTTAAGTGGAGGGAAGCTCGCGCAGCTGTACTTTGTTGACTCGTATGTCAAAATGGAGTCCAATCGTCTGCGTTGGATAAAAGAACATCAGAAAGAGCTTCGCGCTGAGAGTTACCAGGGTTTAATGGATTTTCTACATTCTAAAGCTACGGAGGAAGGTTTAATTGTCGGGAAACCCATTATATTGCCATCATCATTCATTGGAAGCCCATTACTAACTTATTAAAATATGGAGTTTGATACCAATCTTGTATATATTTTTAAGCAGATTTGCCACCGTACGACAAAATATTTGAATAGTTCTTAAACATGACTCCATTTTTAGAATGATTTTGTTTTAGTTTTTTTTTTTTAAATATTATTCGAATGATTTTTGAATAAAAAAGTGGTAGATAGTACCGCCGTGGCGAAGTACAACAATGTAAAAAGTTATTAAACGGTTCAATACTAATTGAAAAAAAAAACCACTCCTACAAGCTGCCCGTCTTATACAACTAACTTCATTATCACCCGAAATTAAAATCGATATAAAAGAACATCCAGGTTTAAATTACTCCAAAAGGGTGATGTACTCCAACGACCTACGAGGTATAGATGAAGCTGAAATTATTTCTGAATTAAAAGAACAAAATGTGGCAAGTGTTCATAAAATATTAAAAAATGTAGACGGAACCTTAAGAGAAACAGGTCTAATAGTCATTAACTTCGCATCCACCTCTATTCCATCTGATGTAGCTATTAGGTATGAAAAAGCAGAGTTCGGCCCTAAATTCCATTAGCTTTAAAATGTAAAAACTGTTTACAATATGGCTATATAGCGAAGTTGTAAACAATGAAAAAATATGTGCTAATTATTAAAATTCGTATCTGAACTGAAAGAAAAATGCCAACATCGTGCTTCTTGCACTAATTGCAAAAACAACAATATCGATGATTCGAAACATCCAACATACACAAATGTTGTCCGATATTTCTTAAGGAAAAATAAATACAAGCTATATCCACGTTAGAAAAAGTAGAAAAAAATATCAGCAATATATAAACAACGCCGCTCTACGCAAAATACACCCTACTCCACACTAACCAAAACCAGTAACATCGACAAACCCACAACTTCCTCAAATACGCCCCTACTACAGAAACACTCAAACCACGGTTCATAAAAGATTATTCTGATGTCATCAGCGATTTTTATAACTTATTATCAGAAATGGAAACAAATCAACAAAGAAACTCATCCCAAACAAACAATGGAAACCACCCAATGATTCTGCCAAAAAACGCATCGAAGAAATTAAGAGAAACAAGTTAGAAAATTATAGTCGGTCTAGACCGACTATACGATACCCTATACCATGCGTTTAGAAACCCTATCTCTTAGGCCCAACTAACTGGACTTTGAAAATAAGCAAAAACCAAATTTGAGTGGGATTTTTATTAATTTTTTTGGCTGCAGATATGAAATAGTTCATATCGGATGCTATATTATAAAGGGACTAGGTCCAAAAATGGACCGATCCTGATCATGTTTGGTAAAGTCTCTTGTATTTTGCAAAAATATGTACAAACAAAATTTGAGAAGAATCAGTGCAATATTTTTGTTTTTTAATAGATTTAAGTGTAGATCGGGAAGCAGCTCTATATGGGGTCAAAGGGATCATTTTTGGACTACTCATTAGTGGATGTAATGAACGCATACAAACCCAATTTGAGTAAGATCTATATGACAAATTGGATCTTATGGCAATTTATGTCGATTTCATATGGGTAATTTGTATGGGGGCTAGGTCTGAACATGGACCGATTCTCACCAATTTCAATAGCGTTCATCCCATGGCCGATAAAAGCTTATATACCAAATTTCATCAAAATATATTCATATTTGCGACCTGCAGTTTGATTACAAGCTTTACATGGACACACAGACGGACGGACGGACGGACGGACGGACATTGTTAAATCAACTCAGAAAGTGATTTTGATTCGATCGGTATAATTAAAGATGGGTCTAGGTCAAATATTTTTGGTTGTTACAAACAGCAGCACAAAGTCATTATACCCAAACCACATAGTGGTATAGGGTATAAAAATCAAAGTAGCCACCAGAACATCAATAAGAACAAGTAAAAATTAATTTCATAACTCAATTTTCTATTACAGTGTCTGTTTACAATCATATTGTTTTTATTTTAGTTTCAAAATTTTTTTAAAATTTTCTCTATTTACGTATTCAATTAAAAAAACGGTTTTTTAAATTTATTCACTTGTTTATTACAATTCTAACTTTTATAAATTCACTGTCTCGTTTTAACTCTTCCTCCCTTATTTCTAAACTAATGGTCCTAAATGCTTGCAATAAAATTGAATTTAAAACCATTAAGAATGCTTTCCAAAATAATACTTATTGCTTATATAAGATTATGTTTATATACTGTTAATCTATATATATAAAATTCATTTTCTGTTTGTTTGTTTGTTTGTTCGTTTGTTTGTTTGTTTGTTTGACCGCTATACAAATTTTTATTTTTCAACGGATTTTCCTGAAATTTTGTATACACGATCTCTATACCCCAGGAAAGGTCGCCATATTTTTTACCGGCCACGCCTACTTTTGCGCCCACTTTTTATGTAAAATTCATTTTCTGTTTTATTCATATTTGTTCACTATACAAATTTTTATTTGTTAACAGATTTCTCTGAAATTAGGTACACATGATCTCCGTACTCCAGGAAAGGTCGCCATATGATTCTTACCGGCCACGCCTACTTCTGCGCCCACTTTTTGTATACAATTCATTTTCTGTTTTTGGTATATTTGTTCGCTATACAAATTTTTATTTTTCAACGCATTTCTCTGAAATTTGGTACACACGATCTTTGTACCCCGGGCCAGATCACCGGGTGGTTCTTGCGGCCACACCTACTTTTACGCCCACTTTTTGTATACAATTCATATTCTGTTTTTGGTACATTTGTTCGCTACACAATTTTTTTTTAAACGGATTTCTCTGAAATTTGCTACACACGATCTCTGTACTCCAGAGAGGTCGCCATATGATTCTTGCCGGCAACGCCTACTTCTACGCCCACTTTTTATACAAAATTAATTTTCTGTTTTTTTGTATATTTGTTCACCATAGAAATTTTTATTTTTCTAGGGATGTCTAAAATTTGGTCACACGATCTCTATACTACAGGGAAGGTCACCATATGCTTCTTACAGGCCACGCCTACTTTGCGCCAACTTCTATGTATATAAAACTTATTTTTTTCCTTTTATTTGTTTCTTTATTTGTTTGCTATACAAACTTTTATTTTTCAATGGGTTTCTCCGAAATTTAGTACATATTCCAGGGAAGGACGCCGTATCATTTTTACCGACCACGCCTACTTTTACGCCCAATTTTCATATAAAATTCATATTTTGTTGTGTGGTATATTTCATCCCTATACAAATTTGTACTTTTCAACGGATTTCTCTGAAATTTGGTTTACACGGAAATAACTACACGGTGAACAAATTCCGGAAACTTAAAAAAAGGTACCCAAAAGAAGTGAACAAATTCCCCATTTTTTTTTATCGAAATAAAAAATGAACTTACTCCCCAAATTCATTCTTAAATTTTTACATATTTTTATTTAATGAATATTGTTAAATATTTATTTTAGTAAACATTTGCATACTGCTCTCAATATATGTCCTACAATAAATGCATTTAAAATGAGTATTCTTTTCAATAGCATCATTTCATTGCGCGGCAGCTACGCGCACGGGGAATACAGCTTAGCTAGAATATCGGAATGATCTGAAAAATATATTTTGGCAATTAAAATAAGTTGGCAACAGCTGCGCGGCAGCACGGGTTGGCTGCCAAACGCGCGGAAGCGGCGCGCGAACGCGGACGCGGACGCGACGGATGCGGACGCGACGCGCTCTCGGAACACAGCTCAGCTAAAATATCGCAATGCTCTAAAAAATATGTTTTAGGAATTAAAATAAGTTAACGAGAACTAAGCGGCAGTACGGGTAGTAGCTGCGAGGAAGCAGCGCGAGGCGCGCGGACGCGGACGCGACGGATGCGGACGCGACACGCTCGCGGAACACAGCTCAGCTAAAATATCGCAATGATCTGAAAAATATATTTTGGCGATTAAAATAAGTTGACACCAACTGCGCGGCAGCACGGGTGTGGCTGCCAAACGCGCTGAAGCGGACGCGACTCGCTCGCGGAACACAGCTTAGTGAAATGTCGTATGATAAATTTTATCTACGTATGTGAAATAATTACCTGTTGATCAAAATAGGCCACACATATATTATAAGCAGTTGCTTAAAGAAACCTTGCGACACAATATTAAACGTCGCATTAGTCTTTCATTTCTGAAACTTGAATTTGACGTCTCTGCTCAATGATGATCACTTATTGAATGAAGTAATTCAGCATCTTATAAAAAACTTCAAAATTAAAAAATCAAAAAATTTTTAATTGAAATAATAAATGAATTTACTACCCATACAAATTTTTGGAGAGAAAGTTCATTTTATTGGGGAATTTGTTAATTGGGGACTAATTACTCAGCGCCTGGTAAGCATAGTGAACCATTTTTCAAGTCAAAGGCGTTTTTATCCCAGGCAAGACCGGGTAAAAACAGCTAGTACTTTTTATATTTTCTATCCACTACACTGAAATATATATATATACATCTTTTATAAAATTACTACCTAAAAAGTAAATATTAGATGTTACATTCTGGTCGTTCATTAATAATACCCACATAAACTTAGGCCCTTATTATGAGTTGCATTCGATCTTCGCTGGCTATCGAACATCGATTACGCAAGGGAACAATGGTTCTGTTGATTAAGAACTGAATATTGTTTTTAAGGTTATTTGGGACGCTGAATCCAAATCTGCCCTTGGTTTTTTTCTATCAGCTCGACTTTTCGAGATATACCGTTATGTTCAAAATTAAGGCACTTCCGCTACATATATTGGAATAACTTGAAAACGGTTCACCATATTAAATTAAAAAAAAAAATCCGAAACTCGCAAACAATATTCTCTTAAAGCCGTGCTTACTTTGTTTTTAAATTTTCCAAGTAGTTTTAGAGATATCGTTCAAGTTTTGAAAAAAAAATTAAAATTTTTAAAAAAAAAACATTTTTTTTGTTCTTTAAAAATTCCTAAAAAATAAAAATGGGACAAAAATCACAGTTTTGGTCTACAAACAGTTAGTTAAATATATTTCGAATAAAATGAGATTTATTTTATTGCAATCGGTGCACAACTTTTGATTTTGTTCACGATTTACTGAATTGATATAAATCGCGATTTCCATACAAAAATAACATTTTCTAATGTGTAAGTGTTTGTATGTAATAAGTTAGTTTTTTATGATTCTAAGAATTAAAAAAATTAAGTAATAAAAAAAGATTATTTCATTTTTATGGTTGCGGTAGCAAACTCATAACGCCTATAAATTTTATTGTCCCTTTATGACACCTAGTCAGTTCACAGTCAATTAAAGAGAAAAAAGAAAAGTCCACTTGTTTTTATTGATGTGTGGTTTACCGTTGGTAACGGATGATTTTTTAAAGGAATTCCCCTGAACACATGTGTTCATTCATAAGTGACTGTCAATAAAATTGTGGATATAATTTTTTTTGGTACTTCAGTAAAAAACTACTAAGTATTTTTATGGGTTCATTCAACCAATTTTTCTCATTCAACAAGTGTTTACGAAAGCGAAAAGTATAAAAGCAGACCTATCAGATTCCGGCCTTCCAAACACCAAATTTATCAGTATTCTTCATCCGAGTCTTGAACCTATAACATATCCACTGTTTTCCCATTTGGTGAGTCTGATTGGGATCCTGACATACCGGTGAAGGAGTCTATTACGAAAGAAAAGAGAAAAATGGCTTACTACAGCTAAAAGGGCTTACTACAACTAAAATGGCTTACTACCGCTATCGGATCGCAGTTCGGGAAGGTTTCAATCAATTTTTAAGTGGAGGGAAGCTCGCGCAGCTGTACTTTGTTGACTCGTATGTCAAAATGGAGTCCAATCGTCTGCGTTGGATAAAAGAACATCAGAAAGAGCTTCGCGCTGAGAGTTACCAGGGTTTAATGGATTTTCTACATTCTAAAGCTACGGAGGAAGGTTTAATTGTCGGGAAACCCATTATATTGCCATCATCATTCATTGGAAGCCCATTACTAACTTATTAAAATATGGAGTTTGATACCAATATTGTATATATTTTTAAGCAGATTTGCCACCGTACGACAAAATATTTGAATAGTTCTTAAACATGACTCCATTTTTAGAATGATTTTGTTTTAGTTTTTTTTTTTAAATATTATTCGAATGATTTTTGAATAAAAAAGTGGTAGATAGTACCGCCGTGGCGAAGTACAACAATGTAAAAAGTTATTAAACGGTTCAATACTAATTGAAAAAAAAAACCACTCCTACAAGCTGCCCGTCCTATACAACTAACTTCATTATCACCCGAAATTAAAATCGATATAAAAGAACATCCAGGTTTAAATTACTCCAAAAGGGTGATGTACTCCAACGACCTACGAGGTATAGATGAAGCTGAAATTATTTCTGAATTAAAAGAACAAAATGTGGCAAGTGTTCATAAAATATTAAAAAATGTAGACGGAACCTTAAGAGAAACAGGTCTAATAGTCATTAACTTCGCATCCACCTCTATTCCATCTGATGTAGCTATTAGGTATGAAAAAGCAGAGTTCGGCCCTAAATTCCATTAGCTTTAAAATGTAAAAACTGTTTACAATATGGCTATATAGCGAAGTTGTAAACAATGAAAAAATATGTGCTAATTATTAAAATTCGTATCTGAACTGAAAGAAAAATGCCAACATCGTGCTTCTTGCACTAATTGCAAAAACAACAATATCGATGATTCGAAACATCCAACATACACAAATGTTGTCCGATATTTCTTAAGGAAAAATAAATACAAGCTATATCCACGTTAGAAAAAGTAGAAAAAAATATCAGCAATATATAAACAACGCCACTCTACGCAAAATACACCCTACTCCACACTAACCAAAACCAGTAACATCGACAAACCCACAACTTCCTCAAATACGCCCCTACTACAGAAACACTCAAACCACGGTTCATAAAAGATTATTCTGATGTCATCAGCGATTTTTATAACTTATCAGAAATGGAAACAAATCAACAAAGAAACTCATCCCAAACAAACAATGGAAACCACCCAATGATTCTGCCAAAAAACGCATCGAAGAAATTAAGAGAAACAAGTTAGAAAATTATAGTCGGTCCAGACCGACTATACGATACCCTATACCATGCGTTTAGAAACCCTATCTCTTAGGCCCAACTAACTGGACTTTGAAAATAAGCAAAAACCAAATTTGAGTGGGATTTTTATTAATTTTTTTGGCTGCAGATATGAAAAAGTTCATATCGGATGCTATATTATAAAGGGACTAGGTCCAAAAATGGACCGATCCTGATCATGTTTGGTAAAGTCTCTTGTATTTTGCAAAAATATGTACAAACAAAATTTGAGAAGAATCAGTGCAATATTTTTGTTTTTTAATAGATTTAAGTGTAGATCGGGAAGCAGCTCTATATGGGGTCAAAGGGATCATTTTTGGACTACTCATTAGTGGATGTAATGAACGCATACAAACCCAATTTGAGTAAGATCTATATGACAAATTGGATCTTATGGCAATTTATGTCGATTTCATATGGGTAATTTGTATGGGGGCTAGGTCTGAACATGGACCGATTCTCACCAATTTCAATAGCGTTCATCCCATGGCCGATAAAAGCTTATATACCAAATTTCATCAAAATATATTCATATTTGCGACCTGCAGTTTGATTACAAGCTTTACATGGACACACAGACGGACGGACGGACGGACGGACGGACATTGTTAAATCAACTCAGAAAGTGATTTTGATTCGATCGGTATAATTAAAGATGGGTCTAGGTCAAATATTTTTGGTTGTTACAAACAGCAGCACAAAGTCATTATACCCAAACCACATAGTGGTATAGGGTATAAAAATCAAAGTAGCCACCAGAACATCAATAAGAACAAGTAAAAATTAATTTCATAACTCAATTTTCTATTACAGTGTCTGTTTACAATCATATTGTTTTTATTTTAGTTTCAAAATTTTTTTAAAATTTTCTCTATTTACGTATTCAATTAAAAAAACGGTTTTTTAAATTTATTCACTTGTTTATTACAATTCTAACTTTTATAAATTCACTGTCTCGTTTTAACTCTTCCTCCCTTATTTCTAAACTAATGGTCCTAAATGCTTGCAATAAAATTGAATTTAAAACCATTAAGAATGCTTTCCAAAATAATACTTATTGCTTATATAAGATTATGTTTATATACTGTTAATCTATATATATAAAATTCATTTTCTGTTTGTTTGTTCGTTTGTTTGTTTGTTTGTTTGACCGCTATACAAATTTTTATTTTTCAACGGATTTTCCTGAAATTTTGTATACACGATCTCTATACCCCAGGAAAGGTCGCCATGTTTTTTACCGGCCACGCCTACTTTTGCGCCCACTTTTTATGTAAAATTCATTTTCTGTTTTATTCATATTTGTTCACTATACAAATTTTTATTTGTTAACAGATTTCTCTGAAATTAGGTACACATGATCTCCGTACTCCAGGAAAGGTCGCCATATGATTCTTACCGGCCACGCCTACTTCTGCGCCCACTTTTTGTATACAATTCATTTTCTGTTTTTGGTATATTTGTTCGCTATACAAATATTTATTTTTCAACGCATTTCTCTGAAATTTGGTACACACGATCTTTGTACCCCGGGCCAGATCACCGGGTGGTTCTTGCGGCCACACCTACTTTTACGCCCACTTTTTGTATACAATTCATATTCTGTTTTTGGTACATTTGTTCGCTACACAATTTTTTTTTAAACGGATTTCTCTGAAATTTGCTACACACGATCTCTGTACTCCAGAGAGGTCGCCATATGATTCTTGCCGGCAACGCCTACTTCTACGCCCACTTTTTATACAAAATTAATTTTCTGTTTTTTTGTATATTTGTTCACCATAGAAATTTTTATTTTTCTAGGGATGTCTAAAATTTGGTCACACGATCTCTATACTACAGGGAAGGTCACCATATGCTTCTTACAGGCCACGCCTACTTTGCGCCAACTTCTATGTATATAAAACTTATTTTTTTCCTTTTATTTGTTTCTTTATTTGTTTGCTATACAAACTTTTATTTTTCAATGGGTTTCTCCGAAATTTAGTACATATTCCAGGGAAGGACGCCGTATCATTTTTACCGACCACGCCTACTTTTACGCCCAATTTTCATATAAAATTCATATTTTGTTGTGTGGTATATTTCATCCCTATACAAATTTGTACTTTTCAACGGATTTCTCTGAAATTTGGTTTACACGGAAATAACTACACGGTGAACAAATTCCGGAAACTTAAAAAAAGGTACCCAAAAGAAGTGAACAAATTCCCCATTTTTTTTTTATCGAAATAAAAAATGAACTTACTCCCCAAATTCATTCTTAAATTTTTACATATTTTTATTTAATGAATATTGTTAAATATTTATTTTAGTAAACATTTGCATACTGCTCTCAATATATGTCCTACAATAAATGCATTTAAAATGAGTATTCTTTTCAATAGCATCATTTCATTGCGCGGCAGCTACGCGCACGGGGAATACAGCTTAGCTAGAATATCGGAATGATCTGAAAAATATATTTTGGCAATTAAAATAAGTTGGCAACAGCTGCGCGGCAGCACGGGTTGGCTGCCAAACGCGCGGAAGCGGCGCGCGAACGCGGACGCGGACGCGACGGATGCGGACGCGACGCGCTCTCGGAACACAGCTCAGCTAAAATATCGCAATGCTCTAAAAAATATGTTTTAGGAATTAAAATAAGTTAACGAGAACTAAGCGGCAGTACGGGTAGTAGCTGCGAGGAAGCAGCGCGAGGCGCGCGGACGCGGACGCGACGGATGCGGACGCGACACGCTCGCGGAACACAGCTCAGCTAAAATATCGCAATGATCTGAAAAATATATTTTGGCGATTAAAATAAGTTGACACCAACTGCGCGGCAGCACGGGTGTGGCTGCCAAACGCGCTGAAGCGGACGCGACTCGCTCGCGGAACACAGCTTAGTGAAATGTCGTATGATAAATTTTATCTACGTATGTGAAATAATTACCTGTTGATCAAAATAGGCCACACATATATTATAAGCAGTTGCTTAAAGAAACCTTGCGACACAATATTAAACGTCGCATTAGTCTTTCATTTCTGAAACTTGAATTTGACGTCTCTGCTCAATGATGATCACTTATTGAATGAAGTAATTCAGCATCTTATAAAAAACTTCAAAATTAAAAAATCAAAAAATTTTTAATTGAAATAATAAATGAATTTACTACCCATACAAATTTTTGGAGAGAAAGTTCATTTTATTGGGGAATTTGTTAATTGGGGACTAATTACTCAGCGCCTGGTAAGCATAGTGAACCATTTTTCAAGTCAAAGGCGTTTTTATCCCAGGCAAGACCGGGTAAAAACAGCTAGTACTTTTTATATTTTCTATCCACTACACTGAAATATATATATATACATCTTTTATAAAATTACTACCTAAAAAGTTAATATTAGATGTTACATTCTGGTCGTTCATTAATAATACCCACATAAACTTAGGCCCTTATTATGAGTTGCATTCGATCTTCGCTGGCTATCGAACATCGATTACACAAGGGAACAATGGTTCTGTTGATTAAGAACTGAATATTGTTTTTAAGGTTATTTGGGACGCTGAATCCAAATCTGCCCTTGGTTTTTTTCTATCAGCTCGACTTTTCGAGATATACCGTTATGTTCAAAATTAAGGCACTTCCGCTACATATATTGGAATAACTTGAAAACGGTTCACCATATTAAATTAAAAAAAAAATCCGAAACTCGCAAACAATATTCTCTTAAAGCCGTGCTTACTTTGTTTTTAAATTTTCCAAGTAGTTTTAGAGATATCGTTCAAGTTTTGAAAAAAAAATTAAAATTTTTAAAAAAAAAAACATTTTTTTTGTTCTTTAAAAATTCCTAAAAAATAAAAATGGGACAAAAATCACAGTTTTGGTCTACAAACAGTTAGTTAAATATATTTCGAATAAAATGAGATTTATTTTATTGCAATCGGTGCACAACTTTTGATTTTGTTCACGATTTACTGAATTGATATAAATCGCGATTTCCATACAAAAATAACATTTTCTAATGTGTAAGTGTTTGTATGTAATAAGTTAGTTTTTTATGATTCTAAGAATTAAAAAAATTAAGTAATAAAAAAAGATTATTTCATTTTTATGGTTGCGGTAGCAAACTCATAACGCCTATAAATTTTATTGTCCCTTTATGACACCTAGTCAGTTCACAGTCAATTAAAGAGAAAAAAGAAAAGTCCACTTGTTTTTATTGATGTGTGGTTTACCGTTGGTAACGGATGATTTTTTAAAGGAATTCCCCTGAACACATGTGTTCATTCATAAGTGACTGTCAATAAAATTGTGGATATAATTTTTTTTGGTACTTCAGTAAAAAACTACTAAGTATTTTTATGGGTTCATTCAACCAATTTTTCTCATTCAACAAGTGTTTACGAAAGCGAAAAGTATAACGACAAAAAATATAAATCATTTTACATTGAACATTTAATCAGTCAACACAAAAAAGTTCAATTTTGTTCCCGTGTGTTATTTATTGAAAATTGTGTTACTTTGATATATACTTCAAAATTGTGCAATGGCTACGTCAAGAAACACCTGTAAAATCAATCCCAACTATTTTTGTAACATATGTGGCGAATACACGTTTATAAAAAATAGAAAAAGTGTGTCAGATTTTATTTAAAAAATTTATTTTGACTACTTCGGATTTACCATGGAAACCCGTGACAAGTACTGGATTCCTAATACTGTATGTAAAAACTGTGTAGAGTATTTAAGGTTATGGGCAAACAAGCAACGGACCCACTTCAAGTATAAAACACCAATGATCTGGCGGGAACCTTCGAATCATTATGATGATTGTTATTTTTGCGCTGTCAACATAACAGGCATTAATAAAACAAACCGGTCGAAATGGATTTATCCTAACGTGTTGTCTATTACCCAACCAGTCCTGTATTCTAGTGAGGATTCAGAACCACAACCATCTACATCTACTCACAATTTCCACGACTGACGACAAAATGTTCCTTCACCAATTTCTGAATTTGGATCAGATGACTTGCATTTAGATATTTCTTCTGAACACGAGCAATTTAATCAGGAGGAGCTTAGTGATTTAGTGAGAGACCTTGGACTTTCTAAAAAAGCATCTGAAATTCTTGCTTCTCGATTAAAGCAAAAAAATCTGTTAACCCAAGGAACAACAATTTCATACTACCGTAACAGAGAAAAAAACTTACTTCCATTCTTTTCCGAAGACGATGAATTTGTTTATTGTTCAGATGTTCCTGGTTTAGTAACAGCGATGGGATTAGAGGAGTATGATCCAAATGACTGGCGACTATTTATAGATTCTTCTAAACGCAGCCTAAAATGTGTACTTCTGCATAACGGTAATAAATTGGGTTCGTTGCCCATTGCACATTCAACTAAAGCTAAAGAAGAATATTCTACAATTGCCTCAGTTATAAATAAAATAAAGTACAACGAACACCGCTGGCTAATTTGTGTGGATCTAAAAATGGTGAATTTTCTTCTAGGCCAACAAGGTGGCTACACAAAGTATCCGTGTTTCATTTGTTTATGGGATAGCAGAGCCAGATCTGAACACTGGAGTAAGAAAGACTGGCCTTCGAGTGAAGCTATGGTTCCAGGAAACCACAATATAGTTAATCAACCACTTGTGCCCAGGGATCGCATAATACTGCCACCTCTCCATATCAAGCTAGGACTTATGAAACAATTTGTCAAAGCTCTCAACAAGGACGGTGATTGTTTTAGATATATCAGTAAAAAGTTCAACAATTTGAGTTCGGAGAAACTGAAAGCTGGCATTTTTGATGGCCCTCAAATCAAAAAATTAATCAATGATGAAAATTTTAGTAATTCCATGACAGATATTGAAAGAAATGCTTGGAATGAATTTGTTTGGATAGTGCGCAATTTCCTGGGAAACAGAAAGGGTGAGCACTATTCGGACCACGTGGATAACATGTTGTCACATTTCAAGCAGCTTGGTTGTAATATGAGCATTAAGGTGCACTACCTACACAGTCATTTGGATTGTTTCCCTGAAAATCTTGGAGACTTCAGTGAAGAACAAGGTGGACGTTTCCATCAAGATATCCGCACTATAGAGGAGCGGTACCAGGGTCACTGGGATAAGCATATGATGGCGGACTATTGCTGGAGCATTAAAACAAATCCCTCTAAACAAGGTTATTTAAGAAAATCTTATAAAAGAAAATTTTTCGATGAGTTGTAATTACATTGTAATATTTGTGTATTACAATTTTTTATTTTTCTTTAAAATTCTCTTTTTGTATTAAATTAAAAAGTATAGCTGACCATAAAAATGAAATAATCTTTTTTTATTACTTAATTTTTTTAATTCTTAGAATCATAAAAAACTAACTTATTACATACAAACACTTACACATTAGAAAATGTTATTTTTGTATGGAAATCGCGATTTATATCAATTCAGTAAATCGTGAACAAAATCAAAAGTTGTGCACCGATTGCAATGAAATAAAGCTCATTTTATTCGAAATATATTTAACTAACTGTTTGTAGACCAAAACTGTGATTTTTGTCCCATTTTTATTTTTTAGGAATTTTTAAAGAACAAACAAAATGTTTTTTTTTTAAAAATTTTAATTTTTTTTTCAAAACTTGAACGATATCTCTAAAACTACTAGGAAAATTTAAAAACAAAGTAAGCACGGCTTTAAGAGAATATTGTTTGCGAGTTTCGGATTTTTTTTTTAATTTAATATGGTGAACCGTTTTCAAGTTATTCCAATATATGTAGCGGAAGTGCCTTAATTTTGAACATAACGGTATATCTCGAAAAGTCGAGCTGATAGAAAAAAACCAAGTGCAGATTTGAAATCAGCGACCTCAAATTAGTAAAAATTTGCTATAAATTTCAAATCAACACAAAAAAAGTTCAATTTTGTTCCCTTGTGTTATCGAATGTCACATTCGTATTATGAGCTAGCAGCACGGTCGAAAATTTCGTTGTACAACGAATTTTCGATCGAACACAATTTTGTTTTCAATGCTGGATGGCAGCTTGTAAAACTTATAGAAAATATAAATTGTAAATTATTTTAATTTCATGAGATTGATTTGCTGTGTACATTGCCGCAGCAGTTCATCTGTAGTAGACAGCAAATCCATAAACGCCTACTTGCAGTCGAAAATTTGCTATAAATCTTTAAACAAACTTTCTAAATGATACCCTTGTTAAAACCTCGCATACTTACGTAGTGGAATCCATTTCCAAAATGTTGGAAGCATCTCTCATGACAAAGCATTCATCTTCATCAGACGATCATAGAACCATAATTCCATGTTAATACATAATTAATTATTTTTTTTCTTTAATAAATTTGTAAACAAACAATGTTTATACATAGTGCCAGCTGATAAATATGTACTATTGTGAATAATCCAGTTGAGTGAAATTCACAATAGCGCTATTTTGTCGAATGTGCGCCATAATACCAAATGAACATTCGTTCGATCAGTTAATGCGACCACAATCGAAAATCGAAAGTTGCTCATAATAGGCACCTCAATATTTATTTTATTTATTTACATATTATACTTATAAGTAAATTATTGGTATAATAATAGAGAGGAGAGCTATGGCAACGATGGCCCTAAGCTCAATATATTTGTTAGTATTAAATGGAATTATAAAGGTTGCAATTCTTTAAAAAATTTAAAAAGGTTTTAATGTTGCCGTCGGTCATAGCAGCGTATATTAGATTAGAAAGGTCGTTGTTACTGAGGTTAGCGTTTTTAAATTTATTAGTGTAGGGACAGTTTAAAAAAAGGTGACCAAGGCTTATTGGGTTAAATCGACAGAATGGACAGTGCTTAGATGAGCATCGGAGATTCTAGTGTGACCTAGTCTTAGTCTTATTATTTTAATTTGATCTCTTCTTGATAGTAGATTGTGGTTTATGTTTTTAAATAGTTTGTAGGCGTTGACTTTGTTGGGGTTAATTTTTCTGTACCAGTCAGAGGTTGTGTTCCAATTGTCGTTAATTTTATTTCTAAAGATTTCTTTATAAATTTTTTTACATCGTCAGCAAATAAATTTGGTGTACTTATGAGGGGTGCAGTTAAAGCTCCTTTTGCGGCTTCGTCCGCCGCCTCATTGCCCTTTATTCCAGAGTGACCTGGGATCCAGATAAGTTTAATGTTAGGCTGTCTTTCAATAATGGACTGTCTAATCATGTTTGGGTAAAATTGATCATTGTTGCAGTTTCTTATGTCATCGAGAGTAGAGAGAGAGTCTGTACAAATTGCGAATTTACCCATGAATCCCCTAACATATTTGACAGACTCGTGTATTGCTATTTTTTCAACAGAGAAATTAGTGCTGAATTCGGGTAAAATAGAATTAATTAATGTTTTGTGTTTGTCTACAACGCTAAAGCTAGTGCCTTTGGCACCTTTAGAGCCATCTGTGAAGATGAATTCGTGGTCGTTAAGGTTGTGTTGGATTTCTTGGAATCTTTGTTGATATATTTCTGTATTTGTTGAGGATTTTTTCAGTTCATTGAGGGATGTGTTAATTGTAATTGGGTTGATGTGCCAGTTAGGAAATTTATTCGGATATTGTTGTTTGATGTTGTATGGTATGTTAAAGTTTTCACATAATTGTACTACGCGAGTAAGTGTTGATGGTGTTTTGTGGAAGTATTTTTGATTGATAAATTTTTTTAAAATCTTGGATAGTGGAGATCGGTCGCTGAACATTATAGATTTAAAAAGTTTAGTTGTTGCAAAGTCACGATATTGTTCGATTGACATTACATTTGCTTCAAAAAACGTCTCTAATTGGAGTCGTTCTAAAGGCTCCTAGGGACAGTCGTATGGCTGCGTTAAATATTTTGTTTTTATTTTATTTAAGTTGCTCTTAGGGGAAAACCCATATAAATAGATGCCGTAGTTAATTTTGGATATAATGATCGAATTGAGGATATTTAAGAGGGATGCTGTGTTACAGCCAAACTTACTGGACGAGAGGCATTTAATGATATTTAATCGTTTGGAAAGTGTAGAGTTAAGGTTAGCGATGTGTGAATCCATTTGTATCGGTTGTTGAAGGTAATTCCAAGTATTTTCAGTTCATTGATTGTTTCAATTGAAGTATTACCGCAATGTAAATTAGGGTTGCAATTTTGTTTTCTACATATATGTAGATGTTTACATTTGTTTATAGATAGCTGTGCTCCTGAGAACATGCACCAATTAGTTATATTTGAGATCAAATCGTTTAAGTCAATGCTTTGGTTTTTAATTTTGTTAAGTTTTTTTTATTATAACGTAATCATCTGCGTATGCCACAAAGTCTAGTTCCTTGTGTAATGATATATTGTTCGAAAGTTTGTTGTACGGTATCAAGAAAAGAATAACCGAGAGCGGTGAACCCTGAGGAATGCCATTTTCTAGAGGTTTAGTCTTTGAGTAGTAGGAGTTATTCCTTACCAATATTTTTCTTTTGGTTAAATAGTTTTTTATATAATTATATATTTTTGGGCCTATTTTCCATTCCTCAAGTTGCTTTAGAATTGTATGCATTCCTACTTTATCAAACGCTTTGGCAAAGTCCAATGAGATTAGCGATAAATTATTTTTTGTTTCGTAGAGCTTGATTGATTTTGAAATCTAAAAGGAGTAAGGGGTCAGAAATTGATTTTCCCTTTATGAAACCATATTGATTACTGTTAAGCAATTTGTTTGTGGTGACGAACCACCAGAGCCCGTTTGTTATTATTTTGTCTAGAATTTTGAGCAGCATGGATTGAGGGAAATAGGCCTATAAGATGGTATTTTAGTATTGATATAATATACTAAGTATTGGTATTGGCTTTATATATTTGGGGAACGTAGTTATCGAGGATTTTATTATAAAGTAGGATTAGTCTCATGTGTACTTGTTTTGATAGATTTTTTATCATGGGGTATGATATACGATCCATACCAGGGGTTTTACCAGTTAGTCTGTTTAGTGCAATGGAGAGCTCCGTCTTGGTTATTTTTTCTTTTATATAAGCAGCGTTTTTACTTGGAATAAGATGTTTTTCACTAGTTGCTACGGATTGTTTAAATTGTTGAAAAGTATCAGAAACTTTATTATCGCTAGATTCGTTTGACCAGTAATCACAGAAAATGTTGGCAATAAGACCTGAGTCCGTGGTAGTATTGCTAGTATTATAACCGTTTTGTATGCACTGTATTGGAATTTTTGGTTTTAAACCACAAAATCTTCGAATATTTGACTATATTTTTTCTGAGGGTGTTTGAGGGTTAATTTCGGATGTAAAGTCATTAATTGATTTTCTTTTTGCAATTTTTATTTCCCTTTTGTACATTGCAGTTGCCTTCTTAAATTTTAATTCGTTTTCGGTTGAAATATTATTTCTAAATTTATAAAAAAGGTGATTTTTATTTGTCTTTAATTTTTCTAATGTTCTTGACCACTAAGGGCTGAAGGGTTGTGGGCAGATATTTTGTGCTGTGGTATACTTTCGTTGGCACATTGTAATATTATTTTGTGTATATTGGCAGCTTCTTTATTAAAGTTGTGGCTTACTGGTCGGCTACTGCTGTATCTGTCCGATAAATTAGTATAATTAGTCCAATTTGCATGTTTAAGATTGAAGCGAGGTCTACTTATTGAATTCGTTTGGTTTGCGTCGTTTGGAAAGAGTGTTGTGATTATTGGAAAGTGGTCACTGCCATACAGGTCTGAATCGATTGACCATTGTGCGTAAATGGTAAGCGTTGAGGAAACAATTGAAAGATCTATATTCGTAAAAGTTTTGTATGTAGAAAGACGTGTTGGTGAACCGTTATTTAAAATAGTAAGTCTTGATTGAGTTATATATTTTGCTAATGTTTCGCCTCTTTTGTTATTTACTCGTGAACCCCAGTTAGTGTGCCAGCTGTTAAAGTTGCCCGTAATCAATATTGGGTGTCTGGTATTGCATAAGTGTAAAAGGTTATTATACTTGAATGATTTTGTTGGAGAAGATTACAAAAGTTTTTTTTTGAGTGAATAAGTATTGCTATAGAGTCGAAATTACTTTGTATGTCTATTGTTTCATGATGAATGGAACTATGTATTAGAAGGGCTGAGCCTCCGAAGGCATTGTGAGTTGAGTTTGATAAGTACATCTTGAAGTATATAGGTATTATGATATTATTTATATTTTGTAAGTGTGTTTCCTGTAAGGATATTATTTTGGGATTGTATTTTTTTATGAGGATTTGTAGTTCGTTAAAGTTGTTTATGTAACCTTTTATATTCCACTGTAGAATTTTTAGTGACATATTAGTAATATATAAAGATGGATGTTAGTGTTGTAATTGTTTTTGAATTACTTAATATATTAAGAACTACAGTATTAGTGTTGTTGGCTTAAAGATGATATTTACAAAATTTGTTACAATAAATTTATACAATATATATATGTAGCATAATTTTTTAATTGGAAGGCCGTTCATAGGGAGGAATGATCCGCCAATCGAACCAAACTTGTCCTCAATATCGGCAGCGGAGGGGGTCAGCAATGCGTTGTACATTAAAGTAATACGTCATTACCCTCAGCGTATCAATGCAAGGATTTTGTCTGGCTCGAAGAGTCGGGTCACCCTCCCTATCAACGGCCCCCAAAGTGTTTGTTTAATGTTTATTATTCCATAACATTACCATCATCACTCTGTTGGTTCTCCTGACTCTCCTTTGCAGTTTTTTCCTCTTTGCGTTAGCTTGAAATTGTCTTCTTGTACGGCGTGTTGTTTTTATAGGTAGAATTTTTACTTTCGTTGCTGTATTTGCTGGATTAGTTGTTGTTTTCTCCATTGTAGTTTTGGTGTCGTCTTTTTGTTTATTATTTGTTGTTGGGTTCGATTTGTGGTTTGTTGTTATTGTAGTATTCTATAGTTGGTAGTTGTTCTGGGAATGTTGTTGTTTGATGTGAATGGTGTTACAGTTGTTGGTGTATCGTAGACTACGGCTGGTCTTACTGCATTTGAGTAGCTGGCTTGTGAGTGGCTCTCGTTGTATTTTTTGACGGCAGTTTTATTGTCTACTTTTTCTAGTGTTTTTATTGCTTGGATTTCTTTGTGTTTTATAAAAATTGGTAAATTTTTGCTGATAACTGAGTGCATAGTATTGCTTAGCTTGTTTTCTTCACAGTTATTGCATGTTTTTATTTTTTTAATTTTATTTTCAGCTAAGTGATCAATGTTTCCACAGTTTTTGCATAATTTGTCATTTTGACAAAATTTAGAAATGTGACCAAAGCGAAAACAATTGTGACATCTAAGAGGAAGTGGGATGTAGGGTCTTACACGAGTAATTTGGTAACCAATATTAATAGATTCTGGGAGGTCTATTGAGGCAAAGGTTAATATAACTAAGCCTGTTTCAACCAAATTATCGTTTTCTTTTTTTAGTAATTTTTTTAACTTCGGTGACTTTTTGAGTTTTTAGTTCCTCTTGAATTTCATTTTCCGTAATATTTCTTAAGTCGTTACAGTAAATTACTCCTTTGGAGTAATTAAGTGTGTTGTGTTCCTTTACTTCCACATTAATGGTGGGGGAGAGGGATACAAGTTTTACCAATTTGTTTGCTTGAGCGAAGTTTTTGGTTTTCATTAAGATGGTTCCAGATTGTAGTTTTTTGCACATATCAATTTCGCCACAGACATTATAAATGACTTTTTTGATCAAAAAGGGTGATACATTGGTTAAACTTTCGGAACATTTAGTATCATTTTCGTAGCTTTTTGTTGTTTTTTTGTCACTATTTTCGGTAGGGTTTGTACTGATTCTGGTCATTAGTAGGTATTTTGGTCCAATTGTTGGGTTTTTGAGATATCTTTCCTTATCCAGCATAAAGCTGGGTTGGGGAAGAGAAATTTTGTTCCCAATATTGGGAGGTTCATTCATTGTAGTTGATTTTATTCAACAGTCAATGTTTTAATTTTTTCTATTTTTCAAGTGTTATTATGAAAGAAGAATACGTATTAAAGAGAATTCTTAATTGTTTTGAGTTTTGTTGTTTTTAACTTTATTTTTAAATAGTTATTGCTATGTAAATACATTATGGATTTTACTTTTAAGCTAAAGAAGAAACACGCGATAGAGATGTTGTCGCTTCGATTGCTCAATCTAGACTGGAGGCACCTTAATACTTTTAATTAATTTATTTTTATTATTTTTGAAAACAAATGATGCTTAAAATTTTACAATGGAATATGTACGCTTATTTGATCAACTTTAATGAACTTCGAATTTTAATTAAAACATACAGCCCAAAAATCATTTGCTTGCAAGAAACACATATCGACTCCATAAAAAATATCCCGATTTTCTCAAATTATACTTTATATACTATAAACACATCAATCGTTGCAACAGAAACAAATTACTGTTGCTAACGTCTTCGACTCTTTTTTTTTTTTCGAAGTATCATCGAGAATAAAATTCACTATATTTAGTGCATATATTTCTCCCACAGATAGTTTCAGGAAAAACAATCTTGAAAATGTTTTCAGATCCAGTTTACCAAAGTTTATAACTGGCGATTTTAACAGTCATAATAAGAATTGGTGGTCAACTTACAACAGTCACAAAGGAAAAAGATTTGTCCGAATTTGTTAACAACTCAGATTTTGTACTATTAAATGACAACTCTTCGACACACTTCAATACCCACGGTACCTTTTAACATATTGATTTCACCTGTGCTAGCTACTCAAGCGGACTGGAAAATAAAAATAGTATACATGGAAGTGATCACTTCCCGGTTTGCCCAGAAACCATTGTTAATTATCCACTAAGTAAACCAAAATTCAATACCAAAAATCCCAATTGACCTAAATTTCAAAACTACTGAAGTATCTAGACCTATTTCTACCAATGTTAATCAAGAAACTGCAAACATTTGTAAAATTACTTGAGCGGATGCTAATAATTCAATTCCCCAGTCAAAAATAGACCAAAAAAATTCCATGGTGGAATAGGGTACTAGAATCCCTAAAAATAGGAAATAAGAGACTCTGGCACTCATTCAAAGAAACGTGGTACAAACTAACCTATTTATGTACAAAAATGCAAACGCATTATATAAAAGAAAAATTAAACTAACTAAAAGAAATTATATTTTTCCTTTACCACTACTATCCATCCAAACACTCCTACTGAACAAATTTGGACCAATACCCGTAACTTTACTGGATACAAAGCAAGTCAAGGTATCCACTGCATAGCTGCAATAGATAGCCAGAATTAATTTATTACTGGCAGAGTAGAAATAGGAAATGAATTCGGAAAATTTTGGTCTGTTTACTCCTCCGACTCAAATTTTTCAACAAATTTCAGAATAAATAAACAGAACGCGATATCAAATTCTTATGTAACTAATCCAAGCCCCGAAACAGTGAAAATAGAAGGAAAAATAAACATTATCGAACTCACTTCAACATTAAGTAGTAGTAGTAATAATTCTTTATTTTCAGCAAAAAAAATTATAAGATTTACAATAATTATTCCTATAATATTATTTCTATTTTTATAATAATAATTTTATTACTTAAAATAAGAGCTTAGGACTTTGACAATAGTCGGCAGCCGGGAGAGTGAATTCATGTGAAATGTTTTTTCTGTTTTTTTTTTTAATAATTAAATTCTTGAATTAGGCTTTTTCTATATTTGAGAGCGTTGATGATATATTGAACCAAATTATTCCAATTCATATAATCAACGTTTAAATTTTAATAATATGTGGATTTTACAAGATTATGTATCCAAAGTATAGATATCTAATTGTTTTGAATAATTGGCAGCGCCCTATAAAGTGTTGTATATTCTCAATTTCCTTTAAGTTGCATAAGGAACTAATTTTTCAGCTGCTTGAAAATCTTGTAGCATTTAACTCAATTAAATCACACCGAGACTTAAAGATCCACATAAGTTGGTTCTGATTATATTCTGCTGTCATATAATTCTGTCCTTTGGTAAAATTTAGGTTATTGTAGAATCGGGTTGTTTCTAGTGCCTTCTGGATATTATTTAATTTGTTTGATATTCTTAGCTTTTCCAACAATTAATTGCATTTGTTCCTCCACTCGTAGTTTGACATATTTTCGGCAATCCTTCTAATTAGAAACTGGTCGCATAACCTGTTAAAGTTTGGAACCCATAACACATTCTTCTGTATTAATTTCAGTGATGGTTTATGAGGTCATCTGCTCGTTTTTGATCAAAAAGAGTTCGTTCGATCGCATACGTAATTCAAGTGTATAAATGTGAGCATCCTGCATATATGCCTCCAGCATAAGGATATAAGTGGATGTGTAGTTAGGCAGGTTTAAAATCTTTTTCGCAAAATACCGTTGGAGTTTGTCTACTTCATCAAACAGCGAATGCCCCCACACTTGCGCGCCGTAAGTTTGAATAGCCCTGCACACAGCCTGGAAAAGTTTCCATTTTGCACGCATAGATATATCTTTTTTATTTAGAAACATATTCCAGGTTGCATGTTGTTCGGTTGTTATGTTGTCCTTAGCTGCAGTATTTCGATTCTCTATATGTTACTTAAAGATCATTTTTGGTGTCAAAATCATCCCTAAGTAACAGAAAGTATAATATCGATGGCATTGCCATTAAAGTCCCATTTTTCGTCTCCCGCCATTCTGCCTCCATTTCTGAACACCATTATTTCAGATTTATCCGGGTTCACTTCTAAGTTCCAATCAGAACAATAATTTTCCAATCTGTTAATCATTTTTTGTAACGTTTTTACATTATCTGTCAGCATTATTATATCATCTGCGTAAAGTAATAATCTTATATTAATATCATCTACATAAAGACCGCCACTTAAAGCATCATGCAAGTCATTTATATAAAGCGAAAATAGAAGCGGCGAAAGTACACAGCCTTGCTTAACACCGGAATGGGTTTCAAATTCTTGTGACAGATCCTTTCCAGTCCATACTACGGATTTAGTTTTTTTATATATGGCTTCTAACAAATTATCGGTTTTTCTTGACACTCCTATCTCACGCAGTTTATAAATTAACAGTTGTCTGGACACCTTATCAAACGCTGCTCTAAAGTCCGCAACGAATTCAGATGAACAATAGCGGAGAGATTGTATATGTTGTCCATTGTGGAATATTTTTTTCTGAAACCAGCTTGGTATTCTGATAATATATTATGTTTTTCAACCCAAGCAAACAATCTTTCATTCAATATACCCATCATAATTTTGGTGACACAATTCATGAATAAAATACCTCGAAAATTGTTTGGGATGGCATTGTCACCCTTTTTGTAAATTGGAAAAATAACACTGCTTAGAAATGTGTCATCCACGCTGCCAGCCTCTAATGTTCAGTTATACGTCCTAGTTAATTCTTGTAACAGGTTTAAAGGTGCATTTTTGAAATATTCATACGGAATTCTACCTATGCCCGGTGCTTTATTACATTTGGCTTCTGATATTACTTTCATTACTTCATATAATGTTATTTTAGCATCTAAGTCCGAATCGTTCTTCAATCTAGCAGCGTAATATATGTAACTTGATATTTGAGGTGGATTTAACAAGTTATTGAAGTACGTTCTAAAATGTCGGTGTTTATATTTGGACTTGGGTTTTTTAGTTTCACCCCTTATCTCTTTAGCAATGTTCCACCATTCTGTACTATTAATTATTTTGTTTATTTTGTGCCCTAACAACTTCCTTTCCTCACATATAATATTGTATCTTCGATTTGCACAGATATATTGTTTTTGCATTTCTTCTCTTGCACCTCTAAATAAGTTGAGATATTTGAAAGACTCAACTAACGATATCACAGATCAGTTGAACTGGAAAATGATCTGACCATATATGATTTTCTACTGAAAAACTTTTTACACACTAAAGAAGCTCTGTTGATATTGCGCACACATCGTTAACGGATTGGCCAACGTTATTAATGAACGTAAAGTTTTCAATTGCATCGTCACTTGTTACACCATTTAATGCTATAAGACCATAATCATCACAAAATTCCATGAACTGTATGTCATATCTATTTACCATATTTAAACGAGCTGCATAATATATCATCGTTTTTTGTTGTAATTCACCAATTCTAACATTTAAATCGCCAATAATTAACGGATTCTTTATGTTAACATTGTGGAATAATCTTCTGACATCCTCAAACTCTTTTTGCCAATCTGCACTTCTTAGGTAGCGCGGTATTATTGAAATAGTTTCTTGTCTTGATTGTAATTTTATTATATTAACACCATCGTATTCACTAAAATCAAAATGTAAAGCGGACCGTGAAAGGCTGTTTTTAACGCCATACATACACCCCCAATGCCTTTCCGAAATTACTGCTTCGGGTTGCTGGTTTCCAAAATGTCTTAAAATTTCCAAAATGTTTTTATTTTTATCTTCTATTAAGTGGGTTTCTAGTAAGATTGCAACATCGTAAGTATCAATATATTTGAAGAATTCGCTAAACAACAATTTATTTTCTAAACCGTGAATGTTATACGATAATATGTTTTTCTTAACATTTCTAATAAAGACCTGCAATTGTTGAACTATACAACATGCGACATGTGTGAGATCATGCAAGTGTTAATTCATGCTATGCCGCTCATACATGTTTGACAATGACATATATAGACACTGTCGAACAAATTCAAATCAAATCTATGCATAGTTTTTACAGTGATTTTGCACACATGAACATGGAAAATTAAAATGTCAACACATGCGACACATGTGACACATGCGACATTTCTTTACTGTCCGTCTGTGTGTCCATGTAAGCCTTTTAATCAAACTACAGGTCGCAAATATGAAATTATTTTAGTGAAATTTGGTACATAAGCTTTCGTCGGCCATAGGATGAGAGCTATTGAAACTCGTGAAATTCGGTCTATGTTCAGACGTAGTCCCCATCCAAATGACCCCTATGAAATCGGCTTAAATTGCCATACGATCCAAATTATCATATAGATCTCGGTCAAACTGGGTTTGTGTGTGTTTATTACATCCATTTATCAGTTTTCTAAAAATAAAGCCCATATGGCAATTCTGTGTCATAGCCCCCATATAAAGCTGCTTCCCTTAGCTAAGTTGCAATAACATGCTAAGACAGTATGTTTGAGTTGGCATGACATGGCATAACACCTTGTTTGAGTTGACATGACATATCAATGCATGAAAGTTTTGAGAATGATATTTTTGCAGAAAATGTTGAATTATGCAGTAGTTTAATTTCTAATTAAGTTTTTGAATTGTTTTTTTTTTATTTTTAAATTTATTTCTTTATTTTTTGAATTTTTTGTTTATATTTTAAATTTACTTTAAGTTTATTTTTTATAAAATAAAATTTTTTAAAAAATTATACATTTCTGTTTCCTTATTTGGATTTAAAATTTTTATTCAATTTTACATATTTTTTCAACCATGGTTGACAAATTTAATTTCACATACAACAAATGTCTTATGAAATTTATCAAATTAACTTTAATTGATAAAATTGAAACTGTTCAAAAATTGAAACTTTTAAACTTTTTCGCTTTTAGAATTTGTTTTGCTTTCTTATATTAATTATGTGTGTGTGTTTGTTGGTTCTTACTGTGTGCCAATGTGGGTATACCCAGTCAGCATTTGAAAGCTTGTTTTAACAATCTCAGTTGAAGATCGAGTCATAAAACCGTGTCATAATTTCATTAAATGCTAACTGGGTTTTTATGTTCTTGCTTCATAACAATGTGTGCGTTTTGTGAAGTGAAGAAATGTTTTTTTTCCAATGATCTTGCTTATTAGCAATGTGAACATATTTTGCGTACCAATGTGTGTGTGTGTGTGTTGTGCAAAGCAAAAACTTGGATCTTTAAATTCTTTATAAAAATTTTATCGAAAATTTTATCACGTACGTGCATGATCATCAATTTTTGTATATTTTCAGATCTGTCACTCTTGCTTTCATGATCCAACTGCATGATCATCAATTTTTGCATATTCTGAGATCTGCCACTCTTGCTTTCATGATTCATTTGCAGTTTGCACATCCTCTTTTATATATGATCCTTACTACCACTTTAATACTGTTTCCGATACTGACGCCAGACATCATGGATCTACTTATAATGCTTTGATGTGGAACAACTGCCCATTGATGCGAGGTTGCTGTGGATATTGAAAAAAAATACATGGCCACTACGTAGTATGAAATTTAAATTTACAAAATTTACGAAAGTTTATTAAATAATTTAGGTGTTGCTGGGTTTCCTCTAAAACCACGCCTGTTAACACCATACCGCTCAGCTAAACCACTGTTGGCAGAAGGAAAATATAACACCAAGCTTTACAAGGCTAACTGGGAAGAGATACAGTCCGGTAGTGCTATGGGGAGCCCCAACCATAAACTTAAAAGAAAATTTGGAAAACAACATTTTGGCTACAGATATAAGGAATATACCTAGTAGGGACATAAATATTGTTACTACTTTGAACATACCCATTAGAATAGTAAAATTGAACATACCCTTCTATTATCACATGTTTTTTGAAAGGTAACCTCTATAGCGTTAGTCAGTTACGGGAATTTGAAATTGTGTTAACTTTAACCATGGAGTGCTCAGATAAAGAAAACCGTATCGCAGTTATAGCACTTTTGAAGTGTGGAAAGAAAGAAAAAATTATATATTCAAAACTCTCAGCCCGCTCGGCATTAGTCGCATGTTCGTCTACAGGTGCATACAATTGTACGAGGAGACCGGAGATATAAAAGACCGCCCCCGGTCGGGCCGCCCACGTACCATTTGGACACAGCAAGTAATCAAAGCCGTCAAACCAAGAATTCAACGAAATCCTCTCCGGAAAATCATGGCCCGTGAGATGAAAATCACACAAAAGTCCATGAGTCGTATTATGAGAAAAGACTTGGGTCTTGAAGCTTTCAAAAGGCGTACAGGACATTTGTTGACTGCAGCTTTAAAAAAATAGGATAGAAAAATCCAAACGTCTTTTGGTGAAGTACGCTGATAACTTGCATAGAAAAATCTTGTTTACGGATGAAAAAATTTTTACCGTACAGGAAAAGTTTAACAAACAAAATGATAGGGTTTATGCATGGTCATCTAAAGAAGCATCAGAACTCATTCCGCGGGTCGAAAGGGGTCATCATCCAGCTGCAGTCGGTGTCTCTTACGAGGGGTGACTGACTTGCATTTCAGTGAACAAGGGATCAAAACATAGGCCAAAGTTTATCAAGAAACCGTTTTTGAAACAGTTGTGAAGCCGCTTAACAATTCCCTGTTCCAAAACCATCCTTGGACTTTCCAACAAGGTTCTGCACCAGCTCATAAGGCTAAAACGACACAGACCTGGCTTCGAAACAATTTTCCAGCTTTTATATGCTCTGAAGATTGGCCATCTGGCAGCAACTTATTTGAACCCTTTGGATTACAAATTTTGGACGGTTTTAGAGGATATGGTCTCCCACAAAAGATACCATAACATTGGTTCTCTTAAGACAGCTCTGGTTCGTGCTGTAGCCAATTTACCAATGGATAAGCTGCATGCAGCTATTGATGACTGGCCAATGCGACTTAAGGCGTGTGTGTGAAGGCCAAGGGCGGACATTTTGAATAAAACTAAGAACTAAAAAAAAAATTGTTCCAAAAGCATTCATTAGTTTTTGTGTTATAGCCCAACATATTAGTAACAGTATTTATGTCCCTACTAGGTAATAATGCAATGTTTAAATGAATAACCTTTAATCATTCCTAGGCATATATTTTCCGGAAAAAAGTTTTTAATACTGAAGAACTTAAAAACTTGTTATTTATTAAAATAATATACCATTCCATTTTTTTCTAAAACGAATATTTGGATTCAGAGTTAATTCATATCAGGACTACATTTCATTAAAACTATATAAATTAAAAATTTAATTGTTGCAATTATAGCGCTGCCATTTGTAATCTATAATTAAAGAAATATATTAATAATAAAAAAATTACGTTTCTACTTTTTAAAAATATTAACAGCAACCACAAATTTGTGTCCACAGATTTTCCTTTTAAATTCTTAACTCTCGTTGATAAGAGATTTGATAATTTGCTTGGTTTCATAAAAACGATGTTTGTAGAAAGTGAGGCTCGTATAGAAAAAATATTTAACAAGAGATGAAGAGTGACAACGTGTAACAAAACTCGAAACTGTCGCAGATGAAATTATTAGATTTAAGAGTGAGGTGCAGAATTTAAAAACACAAATACAGCGACAGGAAAATTCTGTCGTCGCGTCAGATCTTCGTATTAATGACATACCGTATAAAAAAGATGAAAACTTGTTTGAAGTATTTCGCACTTTCTACGTCAATGAAAACTTGAGCACCACTAATCATAAAATACTTCAATCTGCAATTGAATATAAAAAGAAAGGGCTGATCAAAACAGCATACACTACTCGAGGCTTAGTTTATATTGGATTAAATGGTAATGACGAACTAGTTAGAGTTGAGACTATTTAAGCACTTAACAATTTAATTCCTGATGGATGTTTTTCTGCCACTACTGATGATTTGGTAATGGTTTTAATAGTAAATTGGTAAATCTGTCTTCATTTATTAATTCTTTTATTAATTTTTTTATTTTTATTATTTTTGAAAACTTCTTCCTTGCGTTGCTTTTTTAATCCTTCATAACGATTTCAAACGGCGATAGTTTGTCTTTCAGTTCCAAAGACGTAACTTATAATCTTATTCGTATATTATACAAACAGAGATCAGGTTTAAATATATGCCATATTAATGCGCAGAGTTGATGAATTTAGGTTTATCTTTGAGAACTCTGGTGTGGATATAATATGAGTTCGGAGACATGGTTCAATGAAAAAGCTGATGATAAAATGATTGGATTAACCGGATTCAAAATTTTTCGCTGTGATAGAAATACTCGTTGTGGTGGTGTAGCAATTTTTGTCAGAAAAGGCATTATGTGTTAATTTCATAGCAAATCAAAACCTGATGAAAAGGTTGAACATATATTTGTTGAAGTTTCATCCCATGGAAAACAATTACTTGTTGGATGTGTTTGAAGACCAAATATAAGAATAGACCTTGATGTTTTTCAAAACGTACTTGAAACTAGAACTATCAATTATGAAGACCTTATAATATGTGGGGATTTTAATTCAAACATTATCAATGAGACTATTTTACTAGACATAATGCAATCAATTGGCCTTTCTCCAACTAATATTACAGTTCCAACACATTTTACTGATACAATTAACACGTTACTTAATCTTTTCTTTGTCAGAAGTACAAAGAAAATCTTACTCTACGAGCAGCTCTCAGCACCTTGTTTTTCAAAGCATGACTTAATTTTTCTAGCGTTTGACTTTAAAATGCAAGTGGTGGATGACGTTACTTATTACGATTAAAAAAAAATGGATCGAAACTCGATGTTATTCGAATTATCTAAAATCGATTGGGACTACATGCCTTCGGTTTATAATCAGGTCAGTTTTTTAGAACAAAATTTGGCACACGTGTTCCACAAATCTGTGCCTTTAAAAACAACAAAATACAACAAAAAGAAACCTTGGTTCAATCAACAGATTAAGGATAAAATATGTGAAAGCGATAAAGCATTTAAAAGTTGGAAACTGTTTAGAACAGATAATTTATATGATGAATATTCCAAAGCTAGAAAACAAGTACTCTTAAAAAAAATATGGAAAATTATAAGAAAAATTGGTGTCGGCAAATCTAAGGAAATTGTTTATTCTCAAATAAATATTGATTCGATTAATGATTCTTTTACAAATATCCCTGACATCCCCATAAACGATGGATATTATACTCGCAATTCTGATATTAGTACAACTTTATCGGAAAATGCTTTTTGTTTCCAATGCGTAAACCAAGTGGAAGTACTCTTCACATGCCAAGCTGTGAAATCTAATGCTGTTAGCTCTGATAACATACATCCCAGATTCTTAAAGGAAGTTGTCCCTCAACTGCTACCTCAAATTACCCATATTTTTAACACTATTATCAGAAAAAGTGTATTTCCTCAAAGTTGGAAATATGCTAAAATTTTATCCATTCCTAAATCAAATAGAGAAAATCGTCCCACTGCTATCCTTGTCTAAAGTGCTTGAAAGGTTATTGCATCAATAAATTGGAAAACATGTCAAGAATAAGAGCATACTCTCAGACAGACAATCAGGCTTTCGTCCTAAACATAACTGCATAACTGCACTCATTGATGTATCTGAAGACATTCGTGGGTATATCATTCATTGATACTGTGAATCATGAAATGCTCTGCATTAAGCTAATAACTTTTTTTAGTTTCTCTCCTTCCGCAAATCTTCTTATAATGTGCTTCCAGTAAAAAGGGGCGTCCCGCGAGGTTCGATTCTAACACCGCTTCTTTTTACTATATATAAATGATTTGCCAACATTACAATATTTAGGCAACGCAGGACATTTTAGGAAAC
Source organism: Cordilura impudica (assembly GCA_963682025.1). Lineage (NCBI taxonomy): Eukaryota > Metazoa > Arthropoda > Insecta > Diptera > Scathophagidae > Cordilura > Cordilura impudica. The sequence goes on from OY821518.1 coordinate 185,019,960, forward strand.
AAGTTTTCCAATTTTTCAATGTCATTTCAATATTGTTTAAACACTGCTTTGTTTTATTTTTATAACTATAAATTGGCTTATATTTTCATTATATACTGTATCACATTATACCGATCCTGTTCTTTAATTATAAGACTCTTAGTCTTATTGTGCAGGAAACCAAATAAATAAATAACTAAAGTTTGGTTGTTATCGATAATCGACTCATATATTTAAACGTACATCATTCATTATCGTTGACTCATTTTCTTCGATTTCGAAGTAATTAAAAGGGTGAGGAGTTGTAGTTACTACAAATTTATATATAGCACATTATAAATAACTCCTTAATTTTATAAATAACTCCTTCATTTAGTAATGCAGAAGGTAATGAGTACTTATTAATAGCAATGCAGTAATGATATGTCATTACCAAGTTTTTGCTGGAATGTTACACATTATTTGATTATAAGAATATGCTAAAGCAAAGGTACTGTTAATGACCTATAATTATTGGCAATTTAGATTAGATTAAGAAGGCTCTCCGCACCGCGACCAATCTGATCTTTTGTGCAGCCTATGGTTGTCATTAAGATTAAGGCTTGTTATAAAGCCAATTACTCTATTCGGCAAGAGGCACCATATGTCCCGGAGGCATACAGTGTATCCTCCAAGTGTAAGGGTTATCTTGCCACTTAGTCTCGGACATTCACAGAGAATGTGTTCTGATATATTCACCTCCTGTTCGCAGAACCTACATGTGTCCGTAACAGATTGACCTTTTATTCTTAGGTGGTATCTAGATTACAGTGCCGATGAAAGGACGACGAGCCCCCCGATTGGCCAGGCAATCCGCTCTTTCGTTGCCATCGTATCCTTCGTGTCCTGGAATCCAGCATAAGGTAAGTTCGTTGCATCTACCTAACTGGTTCAGCACTTCGATGCAATCCCAATCAAGTCTAGACGACACATTGTAGGATGAAATTGCCTTTAGTGAAGCCTGACTGTCGGATAGTATATAAATGAGTGCCCTTTTTGTCTTTCTTCTAAGACATTGAGTAACATATATATAAATAGCGATAACCATTGGTTTTACAATAGTCTTGAACGACCAGTAGATCATGTGGGGCTTTAGGCCCCACGTTCTACCAAATAGTCTTTGACATGCGTATAAAGCCCTGGTGGCCTTTTTGGTAATTTGATGTAGGTGGTTGTTCTATGTGAGGGATTTATCCAGGGTTACCTCTTCATATTTGAATTTGCCTTATAAGGTTGAGTGTTCTTCGTTTAGTGAAGGGTATCAGTATGGTCTTCGATGGGTTCGTGGATAGCCCATTATTCTGACACCAATTGAGGGTATAATTCAGAGCTTGCTGCATGCGCTCCGATATTGTGTTCCTCATCGAAACCGGTGACAGAGATCACAATGTCGTCCGCATAACCGAAGGTTCTAAAACCTAGGTTGTTAAGATCTCCTAGTAATTCCTCCATGACCAAGGTCCACAGCAGTGGCGATAGAACGCCTCCCTAGTGGCATTTATGATTCTAGACGTATTGCCTATGCTCAGTTGGATGAATCTCTCTAGGGTCCAGTTGATTGTGATTGGAGAAACATCTTTTCTCAATTACCCTGTACGACGTATTATCGAAGGCGCCCTGTATATCAATGAAGGCACAGAAAGATAACTGCTTGGCATCAAGTGCCTTTTCCATCATTGTGACAACATTGTGGACAGCTGATTCCGTGGATTTACCCTGTTGGTACGCAAACTGTAGTTCATGAATGGGGTTGCATGCCAGGTAAGTGTCCCCGATATGATGGTCTAGAACTTTCTCCATTTTCTTCAGAAAAAAAGAACTTATACTAATCGGTCTATAACATTTACGTAGCTGTTCAGATTTCCTGCCTACCTTGGGTATAAATACGAGTTTTACTTCTCTCCAGATTGATGGCATAAAACCATGTAGAAGACAAGATTTGAAAAGTTTAGTCAGTTGTGGGATGATGATATCCGTCCCTTCCTGGAGTAAGCATGGATATATATTTCCGGACAAGGTGATTTGAATGGAGAGAAACATTTATCGCCCATCTGACCCGATTCTTCTGAAAAATATTGTCCGCTAAACGTATGTTCATTTTAGTAAGGAGGGTTTCCTGATGTATACAGTGAGGGCTATTTTATAGGCGTTCCAGTCACCATTAATCTTAGCCTTATTGAATAATCTTCGAGCATTACGTTTGAGCCTTTCCAGCCCATCATTTTATCATGGGACATCTCTCCTAGTCCTCCTAGTCTTTAATGGACAGGTCTCTGTATATGCTGATGATAAGTTCGATTGAGTTCAGATGCCTCAAAATCAATTTCCCTAGTGCTTCCTATTAGCCCTTCAGAATGATTGGCATTATTTACCCAAATTGTATCGAAAATTATCCCAGTGTATAGAGAACTAAACCTGTCAAAAACTATGTGCTGATGATCTGACATAAAGAGTTCACCAGAAACATGCCAGTTCGAGATGGCGAAAGATAAATTGGAACTGGTCGTAGTAAGATCTAAAACCTCTATCCTGTTTACAATGTTCAAGTTGTATTTACAAATAAATTCAAAAAGAGACTCACCACGTTTTGCAGCAGATGATGCAGCTGAGATTACGTACCTGGCAATATTCCACGAGGGCTATGACTTCCTTTGTGGGTGCTGTATCCGCATCGCCTAGGAGATAGACAGAGGCCAGCACTACTTCATGTTCACAGCTAGAGAGGACACTTTGGCCCGAATGGCGACCTGATCCCCTGAGACGAATTCTGAAATTGGAAGAAAAGTTATTCTACTTCTAACTATCAGGGCCGCTCTGGGTTTTGGTTGTCGAGAATCCTATATAATCTTACCTTGGTTGGCGTTAAACTCTTTAATGACTAAGGCATTTACGCATGGGTCCTCGATGAACGATATATCCAGGACATCAGTGGTGAACCTTCGGCTGATCACATGTGATGCAGCATTTGCGTCGTGAAGGTTCACTTGTAGGCACTTGAGGTACCTTTTATGATTGCACTTTTCTGCCTCGATTAGAATTTGTAATGGTGCGGCGTTGGTGGAAGATCCGCTTACGTTTCCCTGAGCCTTTGCTGGTCGCACGTGCTGGCGTAGGGGCCTAGCTCGCCGGATGGGTGAAGTCTTGCTCAGGCCCAGGGAAACCGCACTACAGATTTTCACGTGCGATTTAAAAAAAATGTCAAAACACGGACGCTAAATGGATGGATGGCCATACTTACCTTGGGATTGGGGACGAGGTGTTCTGCCCCTTTTTGCCCTCCCTACCATGTTACCTCGACTCCATCTCAATTGGAGGTAACCCACTGCAATGATAAGAGTTTGGTTTGGTTTGGTTTTCTACTTTGGGTTTAACAAAAACGGTCCTTTATTTAACCTTCATTTTAAGGTCATAATGTTAAATTATTTTAGCAAAAATTTTAATTTTAGAAACATTTAAAATTTTTTTTTTTTTTTAACCAAGTTTTTTATTTGGATAATTTTTAATTTTAGCTTAATTTTAATTTTAGAAGAATTTTAATTTATAGCCCAATTTTAATTTTAGGAAAAATTTTAATCATAGCATAATTTTTAATTTTAGGAGAATTTTTAAATTTTAGCTAAATTTTGTTTTAGGAAAATTTTAGCAAAATTTTATTTTAGCTAAATTATATTTCTTATTTTAATTTTTAATTTTAGCTCAATTTTATTTTTATTTAGGAAAATTTTTAGATTAATTTTATATTTAGCAAATTTAGTAAAAAAAAATTTTTTTTTTTTTTAGTCCTAGGAACTATTTATATGTTATAAAATTTTTTTTTCTGATTATAATTCAAAAAATTATTTATATATAAAATAAAAATTACCGACTTATGGCTAGTGTTGGTGGCAATGATGTAGCCGTTGCGGACAGGTGATGCTAGCGGTTGGAGGCTCCCTTAGCTGGAAGTTGCGAAAAGGGTGATTCTGGGCTGGGCCTGGTGATGTTTTCTTTCTCCATGTTTTTTTCCTTTTGGTTTCTATGACAGTTTACACAATTTCCACGAAAATGTTATTGGTTAATTCAGTAGTTTCTTTAACAAGTTAATAATGTCAAATATTTAGTTACTTTAAAGCACTTAATTAAACATTTAATTTGACAGTTAATGCTTTTTTTTTTTTTTCTCAAGAGTGGCTACTATTTCAGTTTAATTTTGTTTTTGCTTTTCGTTTAATAAAAAATTGTAATGTTGTGTGTATAGAGTAAAATGAAACAATAATTTTAAAAAAAAAACCAACACGACTTTACAACAATAACGTATCCCCAAACGGACGTGCAGATGTATCGAGCGTTCGATTCAAACTTCCAAACTTTAATTTTTTTTTTTTTATCTTAATTTTGCTTAACACTTTAATTTGTTTTAACTTCAATTAAACTTTACTTTTCTTAATTTTACTTTAATTTAATTTTAATTTCATAAACTACATTTTTAATTTTTAAGAGGGTTTTTCCTCAACCGTTCTTCACAAATACAAAACTTCAACTCCCTATAGTATACATTTAATTTGTATTTGTCTTATTTCTTAACTTTTAACTTAATGTACATTTTAATTTTAAGAGGTTTTTTTTTTAACACTAGATTTTAAATATAAAAGGTTTTTCCTCAACCTTAGTCTTCAACAATCTAAATTCAACTCCTCGTTTAATTTTAAATGTCTTGTTAATCAAGCTACACTTCTTCATTCATTCCTCTGCAGATAAAAACCTGTTTATTAAACAAAAACAAAGTCACCACCAATTCAATGAGAACATTCATATGCATTCATAATATTCTCTAGTATTTATAACACTCCCACTCATATATGACTATGAGAGCAAGTGAGATCAATACAAGAAAATACGTGGTTTGACCAGCATGATTGCATATGAATGTGTTCATGATTTAATCCAACACAATGAAGAGAAAAAAACGCCATAAATCAGTTTGCTAAAATAAGAAAAAAATGCCATCAACCTATTACCATATAAGGTGTTGTTTATATGTACAAACTTGAACTTGAAAATAATTTCAAGATCAAGGTTATTATTTTTTTCTTCTTTCTTATTCTGCTTGTAACAGAAATTCTTTTGTTACAGTAAAGCGCAAAACAGATCACCATCACAAAACAGATGGTTTTGATTTCCATGAAAGGAAAAATCAATTGAAAACGGTTCGATGGGTTTTAAGGTTTGCCATTTTTAAAACTTTGCCTTGAGTTTAGGTCTTCTGCATATAAAAAAAAGAAATCAAAACAGCAGTTTACGCGGTTGGGGTTTTTCAAAACATGGTTCGATATCCATCGTTCAACGGAAAAGATTCCAACACAGAGATTTTTGGTTATTTTTTTAAAAATTCAGTGTATTGGATTCTAATATCTAACAGAGACCTTAAACCAGCGATTTTTGTTCTTTTCAAAATTCGGTGATTTAAGTTCTCTCATTAAACAAGGGACATGGACGCAGAGGTTTTGGGGGGGGACCTTACTAAATTAAAACCGGTGTTTTGAACTCTCTTATCACAAACAAAAAGGCTTTAAACGGAGGTGTTGTTGGCAAAGGGCGTAATACATGACTATCTCTAACATGGTGTTAGGCTATGTTATGAGATAATGAATGAATGAAGACTAGCTTAATGTCAAACAAATGTCATAATTAAATTCAAGTCAAGATCAAGAAAAGAACTTTAGAGAATTAAACTGGGTTCTAAATTAAATTAGGCTCAATACAAAATTCAATTAGGTTTAAAATTATATTGGGTTCAAATCGAACCCACGCAAAAGTTTTAAATATTTTACATTTTTTTCAATAAATGTATCCCCAATGCAGTAATCCAAACCAAACCAATCATTTAAAAAGATCCGTAAGTAAGTATGACCATCCATCAAAATTAAAAATTTTAAAATTTTACACTTGTGATTCTAAGTTTCTTTTCGATTGTTTGCAGCTATTTCGGTACTATAAAAATCATTTTGGACAAGTAACCGGTTCGTCTAGAACGAATTTCTTGTATTCCAAAAACGACCTTTAATGACCAAAGCAAACGGATACCACAAAGATCAAATTAAAAAAAAAATGTTGAAATGTGAACTCAAATGTCAAACAAGTTTCCATTTCGGTTAATGTAAATAGGGATGTACCCATATTTAATTAAAATTCCAGAAATATCAGCAGGTATGACTTCAAGAACACGGATACAAAAAAGATTAGGATTAAGGAACAATGTGCTTTCCCGGTGCACAGATGTTAAAAAATTGAAATAAATTATTAAGTTCCTTTTTAGAAAAATTATGAATTAAAAAGAAGAAAAAAATCCGGTCTATTGTTTCGGGCCCCACGATGGTGTTAGCAACGTGGTTATTGAAAATTAACAACTTATCGGCCCCACGTTGGGCGCCATTTCTGATATGGTGCGGCAACGTGGCTATCGAAAATGATCAACTTATCGGGCTCCACGTTGGGCTCCATTTCTGTAATGGTGCTGCAACGTGGTTATCGAAATGATCAACTTATCGGGCCCCACGTTGGGCGCCATTTCTGTAATGGTGCGGCAACGTGGTTATCGAAAATGATCAACATATCGGCCCCACGTTGGGCGCCATTTCTGTAATGGTGCGGCGTTGGTGGAAGATCCGCTTCCGTTTCCCTGAGCCTTTGCTGGTCGCACGTGCTGGCGTAGGGGCCTAGCTCGCCGGATGGGTGGGATCTTGCTCAGGCCCAGGGAAACCGCACTACAGATTTTCACGTGCGATTTAAAAAAAATGTCAAAACACGGACGCTAAATGGATGGATGGCCATACTTACCTTGGGATTGGGGACGAGGTGTTCTGCCCCTTTTTGCCCTCCCTACCATGTTACCTCGACTCCATCTCAATTGGAGGTAACCCACTGCAATGATAAGAGTTTGGTTTGGTTTGGTTTTCTACTTTGGGTTTAACAAAAAGGGTCCTTTATTTAACCTTCTTTTTAAGGTCATAATGTTAAATTATTTTAGCAAAAATTTTAATTTTAGAAACATTTAAAAAAATTTTTTTTTTTTAACCAAGTTTTTTATTTGGAAAATTTTTAATTTTAGCTTAATTTTAATTTTAGAAGAATTTTAATTTATAGCCCAATTTTAATTTTAGGAAAAATTTTAATCATAGCATAATTTTTAATTTTAGGAGAATTTTTAAATTTTAGCTAAATTTTGTTTTAGGAAAATTTTAGCAAAATTTTATTTTTAGCTAAATTATATTTCTTATTATAATTTTTAATTTTAGCTCAACTTTATTTTTATTTAGGAAAATTTTTAGATTAATTTTATATTTAGCAAATTTAGTAAAAAAAAATTTTTGTTTTTTTTTAGTCTTAGGAACTATTTATATGTTATAAAATTTTTGTTTCTGATTATAATTCAAAAAATTATTTATATATAAAATAAAAATTACCGACTTATGGCTAGTGTTGGTGGCAATGATGTAGCCGTTGCGGACAGGTGATGCTAGCGGTTGGAGGCTCCCTTAGCTGGAAGTTGCGAAAAGGGTGATTCTGGGCTGGGCCTGGTGATGTTTTCTTTCTCCATGTTTTTTTCCTTTTGGTTTCTATGACAGTTTACACAATTTCCACGAAAATGTTATTGGTTAATTCAGTAGTTTCTTTAACAAGTTAATAATGTCAAATATTTAGTTACTATAAAGCACTTAATTAAACATTTAATTTGACAGTTAATGCTTTTTTTTTCTTTCTCAAGAGTGGCTACTATTTCAGTTTAATTTTGTTTTTGCTTTTCGTTTAATAAAAAATTGTAATGTTGTGTGTATAGAGTAAAATGAAACAATAATTAAAAAAAAAAAAAAACCAACACGACTTTACAACAATAACGTATCCCCAAACGGACGTGCAAATGTATCGAGCGTTCGATTCAAACTTCCAAACTTAAATTTTTTTTTTTTTTATCTTAATTTTGCTTAACACTTTAATTTGTTTTAACTTCACTTAAACTTTACTTTTCTTAATTTTACTTTAATTTAATTTTAATTTCATAAACTACATTTTTAATTTTTAAGAGGGTTTTTCCTCAACCGTTCTTCACAAATACAAAACTTCAACTCCCTATAGTATACATTTAATTTGTATTTGTCTTATTTCTTAACTTTTAACTTAATGTACATTTTAATTTTAAGAGGTTTTTAAGTTTTAAAAGGTTTTTCCTCAACCTTAGTCTTCAACAATCTAAATTCAACTCCTCGTTTAATTTTAAATGTCTTGTTAATCAAGCTACACTTCTTCATTCATTCCTCTGCAGATAAAAACCTGTTTATTAAACAAAAACAAGGTCACCACCAATTCAATGAGAACATTCATATGCATTCATAATATTCTCTAGTATTTATAACACTCCCACTCATATATGACTATGAGAGCAAGTGAGATCAATACAAGAAAATACGTGGTTTGACCAGCATGATTGCATATGAATGTGTTCATGATTTAATCCAACACAATGAAGAGAAAAAAACGCCATAAATCAGTTTGCTAAAATAAGAAAAAAAAATGCCATCTACCTATTACCATATAAGGTGTTGTTTATATGTACATACTTGAACTTGAAAATAATTTCAAGATCAAGGTTATTATTTTTTTCTTCTTTCTTATTCTGCTTGTAACAGAAATTCTTTTGTTACAGTAAAGCGCAAAACAGATCACCGTCACAAATTCAGCAGAGCTGCCTCTTCACATGTGATGCAGCCTTTGCGTGGTGAAGGTTCACTTCTAGGCACTTGAGGTACCTTTTATGATTGTCGCTAGAGGACGGCGTTATGATTTTGTTGGCTTATAGGCACGTTTTTGCCACTTTTGTGCCTCGATTAGAATTCAGCAGAGCTGCCTCTTCAGCTGTTCTCTCACATTTGCGAGGTCTGCTCGATGACGACCTGTCGTGAGTTCTGATGTCAGCCTTCTTTTTGACAACAGCTTTCGAACAAGTGGGCGTTATATCCAATTTGGAGTTCTGGGAAGCTCCCGTTTGGTTTTTGGCCACAGTTGATGTGGTTGTCTTCGTCTGTCTGGGTATGACATGCTTTGCCTCATTTTGTGGACGAGTGGGTCTTATAAGCACTGATCCATACCCGTAGTTCACTGAGTGGTTCAATCGCTTAAGCTCTTCTGCTGATATAGGGTCAATGGATAGTGTGAGTTCAATTACATTCCCTTTTATTGCCCTTTTTAGTACTTTCTAGTACTCAACCGAAAGATCACTATTCTGGCCCTCGATCAGTCCAAGTAGTTTCAGTGGACGTGCCAGCCTTTTCGTTTAAATATTCCACGAAAATTTGCGCTTTTGGAACTTCGTCTTTGGCGACTACTTTCAATACGGCATTGCTCCATGGCTTTAGATTCGGGACATGTGTCCTGAGCCACTGTGCCGTAAATTTGTCCCGATAGACGAAATTGAGCCATCCTGGTTTGAAGGAGCAGCCAGAAAAACTGGGCTTAATCGACCCCTTCTTAAGCTCCACTATGTTCGTTTGACCATCTAGTGTTCGGAAAGTTGGGCGGCATTAGGCCAATTTTTTCCGGTTTTACTATGTCTTTAAAAGATGCAATTGTCTGCTGTTGCGAAGCTATTGGCGGCATTGGGTTGGATATACCCGGGGTACCATATACTGCATTGCATGTGCTATCATTTTCTGGCACTTCTGCGGTGCGTTTTGGTGGGTGCCTTTATACGCTTTGATGTGATATCACGCACTTCTTACGGGCTTCGAGCATAGGCATTTTACATAGCCTGCGAGCCACTACAATGCGAGTCACTAGGCGCTTCCGAGCAGCTCCGGAGAGCTTTATCTTGTCGGACTTAGGTACACTATTTTCGCCAGTTATGTTTGGTTTCACGGATTCCTCAGGCTGAGATTTTAGCAGCTCATCCCCTTCATCCGTCAGGATGTTGGTATCAGCAGCGTTTGGACCTACGTCCATTTGGTGCTCTACTACATCCATGGACTTTATATTAAGTACTAAGTAGTTTTAAGATCTAAACACTTGTAAGTTCACATTTGATTTAGTTAAATAAATGAGGAATAGAAAATAATAAATTTTGAATACTAAAATTTTGTTGCGAGTACTGTTACTGAGGAGTAAAAAATCTTATTTTAAGGCTATATTTAAATAATTTATATTTATAAAATTTTTTTATTATAAGAGGTAATATTTTATTTGACCTGTCGTTTGTTAATTAAAAAATTATTTAATCGAGCTCAAGGTCGTATTTTCAAAAATCATTTCTTTATTTTTATTCCAATATTTCGCTACTCGTCGAATAGCATGCTGAGGGATTTATCTAAAACATATGTATACATATAAACGAACATTATTATAACAAAAATTAAATCACAGAAACAGCACAAAATTCTCACATTAAATATTATCACAAAATTCTTAAAAAACTATTGTGTCTCCACCATCGTCAGTTATTGCACTGAGTAAAAATGTTTATTATAAATATTTATATTGCACTATGATCGTTTGTTAACTAGATGTCTGTAGCTTTGAGCGCAACTTTCTGTGTCTGCTTTGAAGTTAATTCTCTTATTTGTTGGTATATTTATGATGTTCAGCATTTCTAACATGTAACGTTTTTTGTAATTGCTTTCACACTGTAAAACTTTTACGTTCTCAAAGTCAGGAGAGTGGTTTTCTCTTGCACAGTGGTTCACTAATGCTGTTTTTTGTAACGAATTGTTATTTCTTAGCCGTTGGTCAGATATGTGTGCTGCTATCCTTGTTTTTAATTTGTTTTTCGTTGTACCAACATAAAATTTTCCGCAGGTATCAGACTCGTTGCCAATGCAAGGTATTTCATTACATTTTTCTATTTTGTCCTTTGTTTTGCTGTACAATTTGGCAAGAGTATTGTCCGATTTATGAGCCACCTTCTAGTTTTCTTCATTAAATAATTTTGATTTTTCAAATCTTTCAGATAATTCTGGAACATACGTTAATGTTTTGTAAATTTTCGCTTCTGGTTTAATATTTGAGATGTTTTTTTGTTTTTTCATTGTCACGAATCAATTTATTTGTCACTTTTTTTTGGAAAATTATTATTATATAATATCTCCCTTAGCTTCTCTATATTTTCTTTGTGAAATTCCACATCACTAATGTTGAGAACCCTTTTTATAAGGTTATTGGCCGTATTTATTATTATTTTCTTTGGGTGTTTAGAATAGAAATTAATTATTCGACCTGATGCACTTGGTTTTTGATACCAATTTACTTTTAGATTGTTTTTATTTCTTATTACAATTATATCTAGATACTCAGAATTACGTTCATATTCAATCGTGAACTTAATGCTGGGGTGAAAACTATTAAGGTTAGTCAAAATTTCTTCTATTGCACTTTCTCCTACTACACTAAGTATATCATCTACATATTTCGTCAATAGTTTGGGGTTTTTCGCCAGCTTTCCAATACAGGTGTCTAAAAGTTTTTCCATAACAATGTCCGCAACGATAGGTGAAGCCGGTGGCCCCATGGGTAATCCTTTCTTCTGGGTGTAAATCTTATTATCATATTTAAACTACCTATTGTCTTTAATGCAAAATTTTAGAATGCGTAAGAACAGTTCTTTAGTCATATTTGTGTATTCTGCAATCTCTCCCCATTTGTCTTCAATAATTCTTATAGCTAGATCCACAGGTATGCTCGGAAATAACGACACCACATCGAAAGATATTAGTCTTTCATCGTCCTGTATCGTGGTGTTTTTAACCTTATCCCTAAATTGCACTGAATCCTTTACGTTGTATATCGATTCCTCTGTAATTTTCTTTAATATATCCGTTATATATTTGCATAGTTTATATGAAGGCGCATTAATGCTAGAGAGAGAAAGTTGTAGCCAACAAGAGTAGACGTGTTTTGTGTTGCTCTGGTTTTAAAAAATAAAAACAGTGTAAAAAGAAATAGTCGAGCGTTTTAAAATATAAAATCTTGTGAAGAATGACATTTAGAACAATATTGTCAAAAAACATTAAAGTTGTAATAAAAAACAAATGATTTAAAATGTATTAAAGTTATCAAGTTAACTACATAAAGAAAAAAAAAGTGAAAATTTATACATACATAAAAAAAAGAAGCAAAAATCAATCAGCTGTAAGTGGAGACCTATTTTATTCAATTGTTAGGCCTTGCCGGATCCTTAATCAAAAGTTAATATTAAACAGTTTTATGTTAAAATTTTACATAAAAACATTAAAAATCAAAAGCTTTCAGTATTTATAAACTGATCCCTAAGGTAGGCAACACTTTTTTTCTACAATTCTGTTTCCGGTTTATGGCTCTGCTACCTATTTCTTTGCTCAAATAAGTCATAAGCCCAAAGTACTGTTGTAATACTGTCCCAATATGGCAGATACACCATCGGCTAAACGTAAACTTGCAAATATTTCCCCAAATAAAAATGATGTGGAAGTTTCAGTTGGAACAATGGCAGTTACCGAATTAATGACTCTTGTGTCAACTTTAATGGATGATAAACTAAAAACTATTCCAACAAAACAAGATATTGATGAAATTAAAACAAATGTATACGATCTTGGCTCTAAATTTGATCACTTAAAATCAGAAAATGAAGTTCTTAAAAGCGAGATTAAGCAGCTCAGAGATGAAAAGGAGAAGGATCATTATCAAATTATGTACCTTCAAGATTATGTTAAACGGAACAATGTTGTTTTTAAAGGTATGCCATCCAATAACTCTTTAGAAGGAGCTGTAAAAGAGTGTTGTAAAGATGATCTTAAACTTTCAAATGAAATTAACATTTTATCAACCAAAAAACTGTATGAGAGAGACGAGAAAATTGGGGTGATTGCTGAATTTAGTTCAGGAGAAATTATAAAGGAGATTTTCCAAAATTGAAAAAATTTAGCGGGTACCAAAATCATTGTGGAACGCGATTTAAACAGCGATAAACAAAAAGATAAACGTGTTTTTCTCCAGCTTAAAAAACTTATTCTAGACGTGAACAACGATCATCGTATATTAGTAAGAAATTATAGAATGAAAATTAAAGAAAATTGGTTCTGGTGGAACAAAAATAAACAGCTGATATGCGAGAAGCAGGACGGAGTCAAAACTCTCAAAAAAATATTTGGAGCTACTTTAGATTCAATCTCTATAAATTGTAATGAAATTTTATCTAATTTAAACTCAAAAAACCATTAAAAAATAAAAAAATAAATAAAAAATGTCCTAAAAGTAAAATTGTAAAACCTAAATGCATCTATAATGAAAATATTTCAATGTCTTTAAAAGTTTTGTCATATAACTGTCATGGTTTAGAAAATAAAGTTTTGCAAAATGATTTTTTTCAATTTACTAAAATTAGGGATATATTTGTTTTATTGGCAACTCTTATAACGGAAGATAAGGTAGTCAGATTTAAAAATTTTTCAGTGGTTATGATACATATTGGAAAGCAGCGGACAGAAATAGTAGATTTGGAAGAGCAATTGCAGGTTGTGTATATGGCGTCAAAAAAGAACTTAAAAAGTACAATATTTCATACGAGTTTAGTGTAAAAGAAAATGTTGAGCTAATTATCATTAAAACCTCTGTTAAGACAATAAATATAATGCCATTATATCTAAGAGCAGCTACTTGGTATGATAGTTTTGAAATAGTAAACAATTTCCTAACAAATGAATGTGTGGAAAATCTCATCCTAATTGGAGACTTAAATATCCGAATAGGAAACGAACAACAATACCTAAACGAGTTTATAAAATCCACTTTTAAAGCTGGCCTTGACATCAGAAATTCTAGAGATACACAAGTTGAAGCTAAGGGTAGATCATTTCTTGAACTTTGTCAAGATTTTGGTTTACATATTATGAATGGATGTACAAGAGGTGATGAATATGGAAATTTCACTTTTATGAGTGGTGTTGGCAAATCGGTTAATGATATCTGTGCTTTGGCTCATGATAATTTAGAATCGGTTGAGTCCTTTGTGGTAGAAAATAAACCTTGGTCTGATCACATGCCTATAACTTTAAACATAAATGTAAAAGTAATAGCTGTTGATAATTCGATGAATTTACTTCCAAAACTTAGATGGGATGACAGAAAAACAGAGAAATATAATGAAAATCTTAATCAAGAATTATGCACCATAAAACAGTTTAAAAATAATTTGGATTTAAAAGATTTAATATAAATAATAAACTCGGCAAATTCTAACAGCAACAACCAAGTAGGAAAAACGCAATTGTATAGTGACAACAATTGGTCTGAGTGAGCCAACTGTTGGAACTTTATTATTGATAGGTTTAGGGCTCCCTTTTGTCTGCGGAGATGGAATTTGCTTTGTCAAATCTGTAGGGTAATAAAGATTGGGTTTTATTTCATGGATTTATTTGTAATTCGGCACGGGTTAGCCAATTACAAAACTCTCATGAAACAAGGGTATGGTTAGGATTTGGGAATAAAATTGGAGAAAAAAAGTATTATTAGTTTTGGGTTTAATTTAATGTTGCTTTATTAATCCTCACCGTTGCTATGCCAAATTCCAAGTGACGTTATGATAATTTTGTGCAAAGCATGAAACTTAACTTTTAACAATATAAAAGGGGGTAGATAAATTCTATGTTTCTACGTAAGATATAATTCAATAATTCACAATGATTTTTTACATGTGTGTAAGTAAATTCAATATAATATTTTGGTTTAAAAAAAAAGAAATACAAATTTAAATTTGTTTTGAAAATAAATTTTATAAATTTGATAAAATTTTGTTTGTCTAAAGTTTTATGATTTTAGACATGCCGGCCCCCTTGCACTTGTGCAACCTTGGCGGTTGGTATAGTACAAAGCACTTGTGCAAGACACCTGATGGCTTCGGAAATAACTTGTTGGTTTGGTACCGCTGGTACCATTTGATTGGTTGTTGATGTATCATTTTTGTTGCTGTTGGTACGCCTGGTGGTGTTGCTGCTGTTAGTGCGCCGGATATTGTTGTCGGTACGCCTGGTGTTATTGTTGCTGTTGGTGCGCCGGGTGTTGTTTCTGATTCGGTTCCGTAAGTCATTGCCTCTCGCTTCGCTAGGATGAAGAAGTGTGTGATGGAAACGGTAACATTTCCGACTTGTCTCCATGGAAGAACAGGCTCTCAGGTCATGGCTCCTGGCTAAACAATTGTCACAATAATGGTAACGTTGAACAACCCGATTTCTTTCTTTGCTGCTCATCCTTAAGAATCGCTGGCAAAATCTTAAGGCGTGAAATCGTTTGCATACCAAGCACTGGTGTATATCTGGATCCCGATTACGAAAGTTTTGGTTCCTAAAGGTGGATAAGTAATAGAAAAGCGACTATGAGTTATTGGTTGTATAAATAACCTGTAAATGGCTGTATTGGAGAGAAAGAGAGACGTATTTAATTTTCTAGTTTGGAGGAATGTCAGATTCATTGTTAAATGGCAGATAGCAAAGTTTTACATTTGATCTTGTAATTATACCAGTACTAATTTTTACATCAGCGACTCTCACATTATGATCAGAACCTAAATGAGTTTTTATTATTCTTCTTAGACGCCATTCTGATGGGGGAACCAGGTCATCAATAACTATAACAAGGTCACCAGGTTTTATATTAGGAATGTAATTTTTCCATTTATATCTTTTGTGTAGTGTTTTGAGGTAATCTTCTTTCCATCTTATGGAATATTGATGATGAAGAGCCTTGATTTTTTCCCATCGGTTAATGAGAGATAATTTGTCTGAGCATGGCTCTGGGAAAGCCATTATGGGTGCGCCTCTAAGAAAATGACCTGGGGTGAATGCAATTATATCAGAAGGATCTTCTGACATTGCAGATAGGGGGCGTGAGTTTAAAACCCCTTCTATGCGTGCAAGAAGAGTCGAAAACTCTTCGAAATTGAATTTGTGGGCTCCAGCTACACGTTTTAAGTGAAACTTAAAACTTTTTACGGCAGCTTCCCAAAGGCCACCCATATGGGGCGCGTATGGTGGGATGAAACTCCATTCGAATCCTTGGGTCACATATTTTTGTGTCACATCTGCCGCAGTAGATTTCATAAACACAGCAAATTCTCTGCTTAATTCTCTACTAGCGCCTAGAAAATTTCGATCGTTATCGGACACAACTCTGTGAGGGAGCCCCCGCCTCCCAACGAATCGAGAGAATGCAGCTAGGAATGCTACAGTGGATAAATTTGAACAAGCTTCAAGGTGAATAGCTTTAGTGCTGAAGCATACGAAGACACTGACGTAGGCTTTTATGAATGGTGCTTATCGTAAAGAGGATGTTTTAAGCTCAAACGGACCGGCAAAATCTATGCCTGTGGTTTGAAATGGCACTGAGAGATTACATCTATCTGGGGGTAAGGGTGCCATAATTTGTGAACACTGTTTTTGTTTGAATATTATACGCG
Organism: Cordilura impudica; assembly: GCA_963682025.1. NCBI lineage: Eukaryota > Metazoa > Arthropoda > Insecta > Diptera > Scathophagidae > Cordilura > Cordilura impudica. Next base: position 185,036,428 of record OY821518.1, read on the forward strand.
TTTTACAGTGGCGAATTACTTTCTTGACACGAGGCTTTAACCGAGGGATATAGAATTCAGTTTGAACCATTCTACTTATTTGATTGCATTCTGCGTGTGCTAACAGTGTGTGCAAATGCGTTAAGTACAATTGGCAGAGTCGGGAGTTGCCAGGTAATATCATAGGGTAACGCTCATTATAGGGGAGAGAGGAATTAGATAACCGACCATTTACTCGCATAACTTGATCCGAATCAATAAATGGATTTAATGGTTTTAATGAGCTCTTGTCTGATATTGGTTGAGAGTTTGAAAGTAAAAGATATTCTTCACTGTAAAATGATTTTTGGGCAAGCATTACGAGCCTTGTTTTCAAAATCTTTACTTCACTTTGCGTAAGATCTAGTGTATCGCATGCTGAATATGGCATGCGTTTAGCGATACATTTATTAAAAAATCGAAAAACGTAACATAGTATCCGCAGTGTTTTGTGGTATGAAGAAAATTTATGTAATATGTCACAACTTTGAGTGGAACTGTGTAACGTTTGCACTACATTCTGTGTATTTGGTGGATTTTTTCTGGTTGGCCATTCGGATGAAGGCTTAGTGATCCATAAAGGGCCATGCCACCATAAGGGGTTTATTGCCATATCTTGAGGTCTACAACCACGAGTGCCAACGTCTGCCGGATTGTCATGAGTAGGTACATGACGCCATGTTGCTCTTGGTAAAAGTCGGTGAATTTGAGCTGTTCGGTTGGCTACATAGGTTTCCCAAGTTCCTGGTGGCTTAGATAACCAGCCTAATACAATTGTGGAATCGGTCCACAATATGACTTCGGACTCATTGAGTTTAAGGGAGGCTATTACGTAATTTACCAGATTTGCTAATAATACGGCTCCGTTGAGTTCAAGCCAAGGTAAACAAACTGTTTGTAATGGTGCTACCTTGCTTTTGGCTGCAAATAAGTTTGAAGATACAACAAAGTCTGACGTTTGGCAACTAACATAAACTGTGGCGCAATATGCCTGTTTAGAAGCGTCTGAAAATCCATGAATTTGGATAATGTCAGAAGGTTTATATTGAAGCCACCTTGGAATAACAATACTTTCTACGTGCGACATATCAGAGAGTAGACTGTGCCATTTTTCGAGACAAACAGAACTTACACTTTGATCCCAATCGAGACCCTCTAACCAGAGTTGCTGCATTAGTATTTTCGCTCTTATGACGACTGGTGCTATCCAACCTGCAGGGTCAAATAATTTTGCAACTGCTGATAAAATAATACGCTTGGTTACTTTAGAGGTTTGAGAAATAGGATTAAAAGAGTAGCTAAAAGAATCAGTTAAGGCGTTCCATTTGATCCCTAAAGTTTCAGTAGCGCTTGCTTCGTGAAATCGGAGTAAGTTAGAGTCATAAAGATCCTCAATTGGTATATGAGAAAGCAATTTGGATTCGTTTGCAGTGATTTTCTTTAAAGGAAATCCTTCAGATTTTAGAGTTAGAATAAGTTCCGATTGTGCCCTTAACGTTTCTTCTATAGAATGACCTCCAGAAAGTATATCGTCAACATAGGTTTCATTGCGTAAGATTGAAGCTGCTTTTGGATATTGGGAGTCGGAATCATTGGCGAGTTGAAGAAGTGTGCGAATTGCTAAGAATGGAGCACAGTTTACTCCAAAAGTTACCGTGTTGAGTTGGTAATCTTTGAATGGTCCGTTAGGTTCATTTTGAAACAAAATTCGTTGAAAAGGTCTATCCTTTGGATGTATAAGAATTTGACGGTACATTTTTTGTATGTCCCCACTAAAAACGTAGCGATATTTTCGCCAATTTAGAATGACGGTCATAAGGTCTTGTTGAAGTGTAGGACCAGTGTATAAGACGTCATTAAGGGAGAATCCGGACTTCGTTTTCCGCGAAGCATTAAAAACCACTCTGACCTTTGTTGTTTTGTGTTCAGGGCGAATTACAGCATGATGGGGTAAATAAAAGGAATGATATTTGTTATTAGAAATAATTTCTCGAAATGATTTTTTCTCCATGTGATTCAGATAAATATATTCTTTGAGAACATCATTATATTGTGCGAAAAGTTCAGGATTCTTTTTTAGGGATTGCTTCATTCTGGAGTATTGACCAAGAGCTAGTATTCGTGATGAGCTAAGGAAAGAAGAGTTGGGAAATTCCTTCCGAAATGGAAGTCGTACTACATATCTTCCATTTTCATCTCGTGTAGTCGTTTCCTTGTAAAATTGCTCGCAATATTGGTCATCAGCTGACTGAGGAGGAGATATGGGAAAATCTTCCTGCTCCCAGAATTTTCTTAAGAGGTCGTTTAAAACTGAGGTTTCCGAAGGAACCACAGATGTAGTGAAGGACTGTATGGGTTGGCTCTTTACAGGACCGCTTAAAACCCAGCCAAATATTGTGTTGTATGCAGAGGCTAGACCGCAAATATTTTTCCTTATGCCGTCAATGTTAATGAACCGTTCTGAATCGTTTCCAAGAATAAGGTCTATTTGTGAAGATTGAGTTGAGAGAGATCAGAAGAATGTGGAATTTGTAACCTTTGGCAAAATTATTGCACTGATTGAAAATTTCGTATTTGTTCTTTTAGCGAAGAGAACAAGGTCACACTCTTTGGTTGCGGATTGAACTTGACCTCCAATTCCAACTACTTTAACATGAGATCTTCGAGCTGGAATTTGTAGTCTTTTTTGGATTTTTTCTGATAAGAATGTTCTTTGAGAACCAGGGTCTATTAATGCCCTAATAGTGTACAATTCACCCATATACTCTATTTGCATTAAAGCAGTACGCAATAAAATGGTTTCATTACTACTTGATCAATTTGCGTGGATTTGTTTTGAAGTGGAGGGTACATCATCGCCAGGAATTATTCGTGAACCTTTATGTGAAAATTGGGAGTTATTTAACGGGATATTATGAGATTGCTCTTTATTAGAAACGGCTTCATTATTCGGTTTGGGTTCAGTATTTTGGTTTGAGTATTGTGATTTGGGTTTTATGTGCAACATAGTGTGATGAGGCTTTCTGCAGTGAAGGCAGGTGTGCTTACTTGTGCAGTTGGCCTTTAAATGTGAGGATGCCAAGCAATTGTTGCAGAATTTATTTTTGAAAACATAATCCACTCTTTGTTGCACAGTGAATTCCCTGAATTTAGGACAAACCCTTAAAGAGTGAGTTGAGGCATTGCATAGTTTACAAGAAGAATCCAAATTTTCTTGAGAAACATATGTTTGTATTTTGGGCTGAGTTATGGGTGGTAGAGAGTAGTGTTCTTTAGATGACCTTATGCTTGTGATCCTTTCCACGACTTCGAATCTATTGATGAGAAATTCATCCATTTGAGACCATTTTGGGAGTTCCCGATGGGACTTTAGAGACTGTTCCCACAGAGAAAGAGTTTCATTTGGAAGTTTTGTCGAAAGGAGATAAATGAGAATAGGATCCCAACCATCTATCGCAACATCGAAGGTTCTGAGTGTTGCTAAACAATCGGTTACAGATGAGTGGATTTTCTGCAGTGTGCTACTATTTTCAGAGGTTGCTGCTGGGACATTGAAGAGAATTTTCAGCTGATTGTCGACCAGTACTCGCTTGTTCTCATAACGGGATTTTAGTGCTGACCAAGCTAAGTCAAAGTTCTCATCGCATAGGGTGTAACGTTTGACAATTGCACCTGCATTGTCTTTTGTTTTATTTCTGAGATGAAATAATTTTTGTACACGAGTGAGCTTTGGGTGGTTTACGTATACGGCCGTGAACATGTCACGAAAGGATGGCCATTCTTCGTAACTGCCGCTGAAAACATCAGTGTCGCATGGAGGGAGTTTTATGCAGTGACCTGAGTTTTCAGGGATAGAGTTTGGGTTTGGGCCAGCATAGCGAAGTGTTGACTGGACTACTGGGATACGAGATGTATCCATTCTGCTAACCTTTAGCAAATCGCTCATTTGGGAATGGCAGTGGTAATATGCTTCTGAGCAAGCATTATACTCATCCTTGGCCTTTGTCCTGAATTCAGTATCAATTGACCCATCTTGCGCCAACATTACCTTACGATACGAGTCTTTCAGGTTTACCCATTCTGAGCCTAACTCTCCCAATTTCACCTCAAGAATGGATTCATTTGGCTCCTCCAAAGCATTATTGAATGAGTTGCAGGACTCAAGTAAAAGGCCACAATCAAATAGAAACTGTTCTTTATATAAGGGATTAAAAGCCATGGCCGATGCTTCAGTTATAGAGGGCATATTTGAATTTGAGTTTAAATGATTGGGTTAGAATTAAAGTTGGCTTAAAGAATTTTTTTAATTCTGAAAATTTGGGGCTATTTGAGTATAGTTGGGTATTTAATGAGCTGACTGAGGTGCAATTGAAATTGTAAATGCAACAAATATTCGAAAAAGTTATATTAGAAAACCTTTCATTCAAATTGAGTTAAAAATTAGGGAGCGAGAACTGAGATGTTTGTTGTGAGCGATAATTTTTAATGAGCTAATAAACAATACGAGGCCAGATTAAACTAGCAACAGATTTAAGAATCTATTTTCCAGAGAAATACTGTTAATAAGCAATTAAATAGCAGGGGATGAACGAAACTTCTCGTTGCTATGTCGCTAATAAATGGGTTATTTATTAAATGTTAAGAGTTGACTTTTATAACTTCTGAGATGTTGCAGCAAATTTTCAATTAAATAAGTAAGCAAGAAATGTACAACTAAACAATACGAGGCCAGCTTAAACTAGCAACAGATTGAAGAATCTATTTCAAGAGAATTATTGTTAATAAGCCATTAAATAATAAGGGATGAAACCAAACTTCTCGTTATTATACCGCTAGTAAAGGGGTTATGTATTTAAATTTTACAGAGGTGAAATTTATAACTTCCGAATCTGGCATTAAATTTTCAATCAAAATTTTATTGGATTTCTTTTCCTTCAATTGCAATTAAAATTTTTCCCGAGTACGAAATGATTTATTTCATTAGCGAGGTTAATACCTACTTCGAATTGAAACTTAAACAAATTCAGAAGTAATGTTGTTTGGTTAGAGATCTTACGTATAATTTCCAATAAGAACACCGCTAACTTAAGACAAATTTTTCCAAAATGTTCAAGTTGATTTAAATTAATTGTAGCTTTTCTTAGTTTCACAATAATTTCCTTATGCCACAAAAAATTTCATTGGAATTTTTCCTGTAAATTTGTGTAATCTATTTTTTCTCTTTGTAGGGACGTAAAAAATGATCACTAATTTTCCATGGGTTTCTATTGCATCGATTTAATTTCATCTAAATTTTAATTAAATTGGAAGCACTTAATGTTCCTAGTTGTTATACTTAATTTTTTTTTTTTTTTTTTTTTTGTTCGTGTTATAATTATCGGCAACTTTGTATAAAGAAAACTGTAATTTATTTTGTGTATAAAAAGCTTTATTTATTTATTTACGTTTTGTTTAGTGTGGTTAGATTTTGTTAGATTTTAATTTAAATATTTATTATCTTTGAGTTAGTATATCAAATATATTTTAGAATTTACAACCTTTTAATAATTGTGAATTTTATTTGTCCTCATTGAGTTATTATCTTTTGTTGTTTTCCTTTTGTGACGGAGTGTATTTTTATTCTTTAAGTTGAATAAAGCTTTTTGAACACAACTCAACAGCTTGTTGTTAAAAGAGAATAAAAATACTCTTTTTTTTGTAAGCAAAGTCAATGCTTAAGTTGAGTGACTGACTGTATTTTTATTCTTTAAGTTGAATAAAGCTTTTTGAACACAACTTAAAAGCTTGTTGTTAAAAGAGAATAAAAATACTCTTTATTTTTTTTAAAAGCAAAGTCAATGCTTAAGTTGAGTGACATCAATTAGTTTCTTCCCAAAGAGATCGCCATAAACTTTTGAGTTATGGATAAAGCGTACATAATTCACAATGTGAGTGAGTAATTCGAGCATATGAACGACTTCAGTTAATTTTAGGGGTGGGTTGCGATTTTTAGATGTAAAGAGAGCACAACTATTCAATTGTTTAAAATAATTATAAAATAATTAACTAAATTTCTCTTTCCTTTCAGTTTTGTTTCCTTTTTAACTTTTCCAATTTTTTTTTTTTTTAATTTCAGCATTAATAAGGTTTTCCTTTCTGTTAACTTTTGTTCTCCTTTTAACTTTTCCTCTTTAAAGTACTTCGTTAACCATAGATCTTATTATGTAATATTTAGAATTGTATTTTGCACAGTAGCTGTATATTTTTACATTAATTTGATTAATAATGTAAAAAAAAAAAAATTGGAAAATGTTTGACAACCAAAAGAGCACTTGGATATATTTTTATGTCAATATATGATTGACCGAAGGAAACAACTTAATGACAATAAAGTTTATTTTTAAAAGTTGTATAATTTTTGAATATAGTGTATTTTTTTTTGTAACATAGACGAAAATAGTGCCAGGTTGAATTGTACTTTTCGTTTATGTTGATTTTTTTTTTTATTTATTTTTTACCTTAAATTTTTCTGCATAAGAAGTAAATCCGACTTCCCTTCCTTCACGTGTTTCTTCCCTTTTAAACGTGTTCTTTGTTCCTTATTTTCCGGGGTTGCTTTTTTTTTTTTTGTTGCGTTGTTGAACTGCACGAATCACTCATACATATGCACACAATTATTTATTATTTATTAATTCAGTAAAAACCACTTGTGTTAACCAAAAAATATCTATAAAAAATACGTTTGGTTTGCGTTTTTGATAGTGCAATTTTATATTTAGCGTTTTTATGTTTTGTTGTTTACCGAACACGTTATTCCTTAATTTAAACACTTGGTTTGGTTCTTTTTTTTTTTTTGAATCGAAAGGAAAGAATAAAAACACTTTTTACCACAATTTTATACTATTATTAATAAAGTGAGTTGATGATGGTGATGATTTTTAACTTTTCACTTTGACGACGAGCAACTAATAATCAATTTCGCTTTCTTGTAATGCCGTTTGCCAAAAAAGCTTTTTTAAAACCAGTATTATTCTCCGATTATGCTGACTACTTGTCCTATTTGTTCGTATGATCTTGCTTTTGAGTATCATTTACACATCTTTTGTCTCACTTTATCTTATAAGGTATTATGTGCTCATGTCAAGGGCAAAGGGTTAATTGTATACAGACATGAGAAACATAAGACAATGGGCTGGAGTATGTATATACAAGGGCAAAAAAAAAAAACTTGGCACAACGAAAATGGATAAATTTGAAAAACGGTTTCCATGTAGATTTATATATATTTATATATATTTGAGGGAAAAAAAGAGAACAAACTTTAACGGTACTATTATGTGTTTGATTATTTTTTTTTTTTTTACTACCGTTTTAAATTTAAATTTAAATTCTCAACTGCTTGTAAATATTAAACTCTGCTAATTTATCAATTCAAATTTATATATAATTTTGTGTTTCCCTGTTAATTTTGCACAATCACTTTTTTTTATTTTTTATTTTAAAGCTTTTGCTCTTCTCATTTTCTTATATGTGTTAAAAAAAAAATGATTTTAGTTCGTTTGTACTCACTGTTTTTACTTCTTGTTATGTGGAGTTTTTTCATACTAACTTGATGTTTGATGTGAAGATTCATCTCATGATGTCGTATGAATTGTGTGGAGCGAGTGTTGCTTTCACCAAGTTGCTGATTCTTGTCTTAACGAAGGACCATGAAAACAATTGGTCTGAGTGAGCCAACTGTTGGAACTTTATTATTGATAGGTTTAGGGCTCCCTTTTGTCTTCGGAGATGGAATTTGCTTTGTCAAATCTGTAGGGTAATAAAGATTGGGTTTTATTTCATGGATTTATTTGTAATTCGGCACGGGTTAGCCAATTACAAAACTCTCAAGGATACGGTTAGGATTTGGGAATAAAATTGGAGAAAAAAAGTATTATTAGTTTTGAGTTTAATTTAATGTTGCTTTATTAATCCTCACCGTTGCTATGCCAAATTCCAAGTGACGTTATGATAATTTTGTACAAAGCATGAAACTTAACTTTTAACAATATAAAAGGGGGTAGATAAATTCTATGTTTCTACGTAAGATATAATTCAATAATTCACAATAATAGTGTAATTTGTTACGTTGTTTCGTAAATAATTCAATTTGATTTTTTACATGTGTGTAAGTAAATTCAATATAATATTTTGGTTTAAAAAAAAGAAATACAAATTTAAATTTGTTTTGAAAATAAATTTTATAAATTTGATAAAATTTTGTTTGTCTAAAGTTTTATGATTTTAGACATAGGGAAAATAAATGGTTTAATTACAGATGTAAAAACTTAAGAGAAAAATCCTTTGAAGCATTGCATCAATATCGTCAGAATCCCACAGAAGATAACAAGAAAAAGTATCTTGTTAAAAACAAGCAGTACAAAGAAACATGTGAATATAGTAAAAAAGAATATTATAAATGTATAGATAATCAAATAAATCTAGGTAAAAACAATAAAGACTGGTGGAACCTAGTAAAGGAAATCAAGAATGTAGAAAGACAAGCAAACCCTGGAATACATGCAAATGAATTCAAACAATACTTCTTTAACCCATTTCCAACCGCGCTGCAAAAATTTTAGAATTTTTTTATTTAAAGTATATTTTTAGATTATTTATGGCCCCCTGATTCCAAATCGAACACTGGCGGTGAACACATACCATAAAATCCCATACAAATACGAAATGTCAATTTTTCCCGCCAAATGATAGCGCTTTGACATTTCTTTTGTGTGTTTCTGAAGAAAAGACTTGTTTTGTGCCTGCTTATCATATTCTTACATTTTAATAGTTTTTCGAAAAATAAATGGTGAGAACCTAGTAGTTTATAGATTCGTTTGATATGTAATTCCGAGTGTTTGTGAATATGTATTGTTCCTCGATTCTAGAATTGCAAAATGGCACGTTCAAAGAAAACAACAATGAGGGAGATTGAAGATATTTTAGAGAATTGGAGCGATGACGAAAATCCGGTTCAGTGTGGCAACGTACTCCCACCCAATGTACATGAAGTATCCGATGAAGAATTAATCGACGAGAATACCATCGCAATTAAGGGGGAGGTGGGGGTTGGTAAATATAATTTTCAAATAGCCAAAAGATCAAAGTAATATATGATACTCACTATCGTCTTGATATCATTTACCTTCATAGCTAAAACAATTATTCAAAATAGACAACTTTGCTGTTCGATTAATCGAACACCAGTTGAAAATGGGTTAAGTTGTTAAATCCACCACAAACATCAAACAATATTATGTATGCAGCAATGTTTTATTCAGACGATATTTTAGATCACCCAATAAACATCGTCGAAATAAAAAATGTACTGGCAAAGGCAAAAAACAATAAAGCTCCGGGAGAAGATCGCGTAAGTTATGAATTTCTCAAAAATGCTTCTGATAGATTTGTGGAAGAACTAGCGACTTCTTACATTATATATGAAACGTCAAAATTAGATTAAACATTCACAAACAGTATAATTTTTCCAATTTTTAAAAAGGGAGAAAGGGAGAACACAAATAATAATCGTGGAATAGCGTTTATAAATACCGTAGCAAAAACATTTGTGAGTATTTTGAATACTAGGCTTAACCAATGGCTACACAACCATAATATAATAACTGAATTTCAAGCTGGTTTCCGGGAAGGGTACTCAACTTCTGATAATCTGTACAATTTAGCAGCGATTGCTCATCTTAAATTTAATGAAAAAAAGAAATTATATGCTTTTTTTGTGGACTTTAGAGCAGCCTTTGACAAAGTCTCGAGAAAGTTGCTTATATATAAACTGCAATGCATTGGCGTATCAACAAAATTTTCTCAAATGATAGAAAGTATATACAGCCATACAAAGTTTAAAGTTTGGAACGGAGAAGAACTGTCTGAGGAGTTTGAAACAGGGTCCGGTGTAAAACAAGGATGTATATTATCTCCAACGCTTTTTTCGGTGTATCTCAATGATTTACATGATTATATAGGAGGAGGTGTTAATGTGGGCACAGAAAATATCAGACTTTTAATGTATGCTGATGATATCGTGATTTTGGCAGAGGATATAAACACAATGCAATCTATGATTAAATGGCTAGAAACATATTGTGAAATTTCGAATCTAGAGCTAAATTTGAACAAATCCGAAATGATGATACTGAGAAATGGGGGCAAAATTTCTGCTCGTGAACAATGGTTATTTAAGGGGGAGCCTATCAGAGTGACAAACGAATATACTTATCTCGGAGTAACAATATCACCTAAAATGTCGTTTAGCAAACATATAGAAAAAAGGATTAAATCTGCTAAAAACAATATAAACGCCACTTGGAAAGAATTTTTATCAAAAAAAGAAATTGGATTAAAGGCAAAATGGAATCTATTTCAATCAGTGTGTCCTGCAATCCAGTCATATGGTGCCCAAGTATGGGGATATTCGTTGTTTGAAGAGGTAGACAAACTTCAACGCTTTTTCTTAAAAAAGATACTTAAGCTACCTGCATTTACCCCAACGTACGCATTGATGTTAGAAACTGGTATTAATAATATTAATAACTACATATACACTCTTGATTTACATCTGAGATATATAATAAAGACCTTATTTGATTATAACGATAACCGCTTACCAAGTAAACTAACCAAACTCACAATAGAAAAAAAATCGTATTGGTATAAACACATAAAAAAACTAGCTTGTGATGTAACTACAATACAAATTTCCGAATGCGTTTCAAAAGAGAACTGGGAACGTCTAAGAATTGATATACTAACTGGGCTAAAAAGAAAAGAAAGAGAAAACCACTTACTACAGGCAACCAGAACAAATCGTTTTTATTCAAAACTTAACTACAAAGAGCAACAAATATATTTCGAAATCTATAATAATACGACGGCAGTAAGCTACATCTTTAAAGCCAGGTGTGACCTGATTGAGCTCAATGGAACTAGATTTCAGACACATAGCCCCGCATATGCTCTTTATGTAATAGAAACGAAACGGAAAATATTCTGCACTTTATTGCAATATGTCCAATTTTAAGGGAAATCCGCTATAAATATTTTAAAAGAACCACAATAACTTAAAATGATTTAATAAATATCTTAAATAATGCAAAGCAAAACTTTAAAGATATATATCTTTTTGTTATAGATGCAATAGGTTATCGAAAACAGCTTATTGATGAATTTAATTATTAATCTAAATTAAACATAAAACACAATTGTTATAATTTAAATTACAATCTCTATCCGACTGACGACATTGGTCAAAGTCGTATGTTCTATTTACTTTATAATTTTTTTAACTTTGTAACAAAAGAAATGAATTAAAAAATAAAGAACAATTAACTAACTAACTAACTAATGCTAGAACAAATGGGCCTTAATGGATAATCTTCCTTATGGATTTTAGGAAGTCCATATATTCTCGGAGCTGTCGCCACATCCGATTTTATTCTTCTCTCCATTTCCGAAATTACACTTTTATTTAATAGTTCGTCAACAAATTCATTGCTTCTTTTCTGTAAATTAGTCGTGGGGTCCTTATTAGATCTTTGGTACGTCATCATATCTCCAACTATATGTTTCATTCTTATATCATATTCTTCTTTATTCATTGCCACCGTAACGTTACCCTTATCAGCATTTAATATTAATATGTTCTTATTGTACTTCAAAAACTTTTCGGCCTTTACCACTGTATTTACTATAAATTTAGCCCTATTGTTTAATTTCATTTTTATTCATATGATTGTCAATAATTGATGTAAATTTTGTCCTGGCCCTTTCCTGTTCCTCTTTGTCTTGTATTGTTTGTACGAAATCTTCACCATCCGTTATGTATTTTAGCATAGGAAATTCTTTTTTACTACCGCTAATGCATGTTTTTTTCCCAGTGATAAAATCCATTGAACATCTTTTGGAATCGTTGTTTTTGTCTTGTTAATAAACCATTTGTTGTTAAATTGTATATCCATTTCTCTTTTTTGTAATTCTTAAAGTTTTTCAAATTTTCTTTTTTGTCTGTCTTTAATTTTTGTATTCAAATGGTATGACAAAATATCCTCACTGTTCCATAATTCTCTTAGTTCTTCTTCAGTTAAATGTTTTTTAAGTTATTTTTAATACTCTCTTGTTCCTCATTACTGACTTTTAAAATTTCTTTTTTGTAATTCTTAAAGTTTTTCAAATTTTCTTTTTTGTCTGTCTTTAATTTTTGTATTCAAATGGTATGACAAAATATCCTCACTGTTCCATAATTATCTTAGTTCTTCTTCAGTTAAATGTTTTTTTAAGTTATTTTTAATACTCTCTTGTTCCTCATTACTGACTTTTAAAATTTCATGTTTTTGTTTTAGTAGTAGGTTGAGTATTTTGTTGTGAAAGTTCTGTATACAGTTTGAAAGTGTCTGACTTGTAGTCGATTTTGTACCCATATTTGTGTCAAAAATGTTATATATTTTCTTAGTACAATTCTTTATATGTTGGTGTAATACCTGAGTTTTTGCATTGTATTGTACAGCAACACAAAGGACAAAATAAAAAATTAGAAAAATGTAATGTTATATATAAAATACCTTGCATTGGCAACGAGTCTGATAACTGGGGAAAAGTTTATGTTGGTACAACGAACAACAAATTAAAAACAAGGATAGCAGCACACAAATCTGACCAACGGCTAAGAAATAACAATTCGTTACAAAAAACAGCATTAGTGAACCACTGTGCAAGAGAAAACCACTCTCCTGACTTTGAGAACGTAAAAGTTTTACAGTGTGAAAGCAATTACAAAAAACGTTACATGTTAGAAATGCTGAACATCATAAATGTACCAACAAATAAGAGAATTAACTTCAAAGCAGACACAGAAAGTTACGCTCAAAGCTACAGACATCTAGTTAACAAACGATCATAGTGCAATATAAATATTTATAATAAACATTTTTACTCAGTGCAATAACTAGTGGAGACACAATAGTTTTTTTAAGAATTTTGTGATAATATTTAATTTGAGAATTTTTTGTTGTTTTTGTGATTTAATTTTTGTTATAATAATGTTCGTTTATATGTACACATATGTTTTAGATAAATCCCTAAGGATGCTATTCGACGAGTAGCGAAATATTGGAATAAAGGTAAAGAAATAATTTTTGAAAATACGACCTTGAGCTCGATTAAATAATTTTTTAATTTTTTTATAATTTTGTTTCTTTTCAGCTTCAGAGAAAATATCCGAGAACGTACACATTGTTGCAAATGATCCTTCTTTAGCATTTTTTCGGATTCAAGAGCATGTTAGAAAAGTCATTGAACCAATTTTGGACAAACGATTAGAGGTTGTCATGTTACAAAAGAACTTACAAGGTCATTGTTTTGATATGGAATATTCTGTAAGGTAAATATATCCATTAAATATATTTTTCGTGTTTCTTATAGCGTACACTTTTGTACGGATTAAAATCACAGGAGATATTAAAAAATATTAAAATTAATACCAAAAATGTGTTGTAAAAAAATATTAAATTGGTGTTCCCATACAGGAAGAAAAATCTTGGAAATGTCATAAGAAATTTGTTTTAAAGTTCTGTGACATTTTTATTGGGATTTGACGGGAACTTTCATTTTCACTTATTTCCATAAAAAATGGTGTAAGTACATATATAAAAATAAAATATGTAACGAAAGATTATTTCTGTTAATATTATCTGCTTTATATTTTTCTCGCTGTTCATCGCTTGTGTGGAAATATTTCATAAAAAAAACTTATTTTGACTTGTATAAGGGTGGATGATAGGGTATTCATTTAATCGGGTCTGTTTTAATGCGTTAAGCGATTAATTTTAAATTATCCGATTCGATAATGTAATTTTTATAAATTTATTAATTAAGAAAAAGAAAACCAGGAATTTTATGTACTTAATTTCGTATCTTATTAATTAAAAAAAATTATGAATATAAACAAGAGTAACAAATTCAGATGCGCGGAATCTTTGATACCACATGTATCCTATACACGATTTTTGTCAATAATGTTAAATATTTGAAACTATTGAGAAAATAAACAACAAATTTTATGTTTTCATCTATCAATATAAATGCAAATAAATAGAGGGTTACAGCGACCTTGCTACTCGCATCATATGTTAATAAGAAGAATTTGTTCCTTGTTTGAGCATCAAAATCTGTACAATGAAACGGATTTAAGAGCATGTTACGTAGAAGCAAGGTTTCGAAACGAATAGTAAGGGACACACAATTTTGAGTAAATAACAATAAATGTTTTAAAATCCATACATATATATCAAACAAAAATATTCAAAATCGGGGGTTCCATTGATTATGATGCATTTCAACAAATGCCACATATTTTTAGACTCATATGATCAATAATAACGATTTCGTTAAAGGAAATCTAAATTACTTAACTAGAAGCACATGGGTAACAACATAACAATTGTTTTTGTCACTTTTTAAGAAAATTCAGCCTTTCGTAAGGCTGTACACAGCACGACTAAGAAATAATAATAAATAAAGATCAACCAAGAAGAATAAACAGGAAATACAAAAAACAACAATAGAAGCTGAAATACAAAATACTCAAATCTCTTATACTCTCACGCAAAACTAGTAGGAGATGTTATACAAAGTTCTCTTATTGAAAATGCAACAATAACTCCTCATTTATTAAATACTGCTATTACTGCATCACCCTTAAAGTTCATGCGTTATGATGAATTAACCGAACAATTAACTGAACACTTACAAAAAATTATGAAAAAATGCTTAAAGAGTGCAAAGACACTCTCTTAAACGAAATTGACAACAAATTTAACGTAATAATGAGTGACATAAAAAAAGTAACAGAAAGACTAACAAATTTATAAACATCTGTTGACGAAATTAACAAGCAAGAGTGTTAAATTCGGCTATGCCGAATTTTTGATACCCCCACCATGGTTTTAGTATTAATAATAAATGTAAACAAAATATTTTAAAAAGTCAAATATTTGGTAAACTTAGTACCAAATTATTTCAGCAAGGTAATGCCTTAAATACTCGCAATGTAGATAGCTACAATGGAGCTGTCATCAATAGTACGGAAATGTCGTCATTAGTAATGACAGTGGTTGATTTTGTTTCTAACTTAAATGTTATATTTAGTTATAAACATTTATGCCTTTAGTTTTCTTTTGTTTGGTTTTATTTATTCAGGGTCAAAACCTTAGCGAGAATGTAGACATATCCCACGTGATAGTTTCTTCATAACTCGTTCAGTATATTCTCTTTGAAGAAAATCTTTTGTGTATTTTTTTCTGAATAATTACGTTTTCTTCCAATTTAATGATTCAGATAAACTATGTATGTCTCATATATACATATGTATTATGTTAGGCGCTTGCCAACGATGTACATTTAAGATCTGCTTAAACTGCGTTCTTTTGCTTCCATATTTGTTTGAAATTTATTTAGATTGTCTTTGGTTTTAACAGATGATTTTTGTTTATTTAGAGTATGTCTATAAAGCTCTCTCAAATTTTTTGTTAAAATATTACCATATTTGGAAAACATAGAGAATTAAATTTTTTCTACATATTAAAAGGGAGTTTTCACTATTATATTTTGTTGTAACACAACATAACACAATACAAGTTGACAGTGATGTCAACTTTTGTTTTGAATTAAATTATGTTAAAATATATTTTCATATATTGACTCCAAATACTACTACCTGGGAGTTATTATCGAACTTAAATTTTTTGGGTTTTACTTTACATACCATGAAGTCAAATTTTTAAGTCATCATGAACACTGGTTCAAATAAGGGATGCCAAACACAAAAAACCAAATGTCCAAAAATTTTAAATTAAATAATTAGTTATCTTTATTTTCTGAAAAAAATTTTCATCCAAAAAAATTGTGAAAAATAATATATTAATAACATTCTCATCAAATTGCGCTTTATTTATGTAACAATTTTTATGTTCGCAATTCTTAAATATCATTTGAGGTTTTCTAAACTTCATTGAATTAAAATTAATGTTTTCTTATCCTTAAATTCTATTAATGTCTCCTGAATCACAAGGTTTTTTTTTTAATTTCAGGTGATTTTTTAAATGTAAGCAAATTTGGTGTTTTTTAATAGTAATGCTTTAGTAACTGTAAACAATTTTTAAAAATTATATGTAATCGCAATCAGATATTTTTTAGGTAAAGCAGAATAATAATTTTATATAACTATGTGGAACTGTTTTGAAAGCAAAAAACTCATTGATTCTACTTTACTCAGCCCTGCGTATACTTTTAACATTTAAAATGTTGACATTAATGTTAAAATTGAAATAACTATTGCAAAGCTAATTATAAAAAAAATTGTGGCGCCATATACTGTGGAATAGTCACACTGAGTAAAATGAAGTGGCACTCTGTTTGTTAATACAAAAGAAATGTTTTTTCCCTAAAACAAAATATTACAGAATTTTATATACGATTTATTTCTAACATGCGGTTATTATGGATATACATATATAGAATAAATGTATAGTATTTTATTATTTAATATATGTATGAATATATATGCAAATATTACGCATAATAAATACAATACCAAAATACTACAAAATCAACATCAATGTATTTTATATTACTTTTTTTAGCTAATAAATAAATATTATTTTTTTAAATAATAAACAAAAACCATTTGGCAGGTCTGTTAATTCATACGTTTTTCCATTATTCTTTTACAAATATAAGTTTGGCACATTAACGTTATGTTGTGTTTACAAAATAGAGTTACCGAGTTCATCATATATGCACATTTTTGGGGAAATGGTTAACATTTATTATTATTAGTATTATTTTAATAATATGCGCATTACAAGAAATAAATCATAATAATACATTTAACAAGTTAAAACTTTAATTGTAATTTTACAGTAATCCACTAAAATTGCATTACATGTTTAACATGGTAACATTATTCATCATTAGTGGCAGCAAGCAATAATGATAAAACTAACTTAATGCTTAGTTAACCACATGTAACAGTAACGTAACGTGTCAACTGTTTTTTTTTTTTGTTACATGAAAAGCATTGAGACGTTCCGGTTACGTTCAGTGATGTTCTAAATGCTTTTCATGTATATGTGTAATATATTATATGTATATTATTTAGAGTATTTTGATATTTGTAAAATTTGCGATGTCTCGACTAGCTATAATTCATGGCAATGTTTAAGTCAATGGCTAGTGGAGATTGCTAATGTTCATGTCATGACTCAAAAATCCAACTTTTTGTCATGAAAGAAATTCTGCCATAAACCCTGCCATTAATTTGAAGTTTCATTCGATTTTGACGTTTAAGTAACTTAAATAAAAGCAAAATTATTAATTTCATTAATCTTGTCTATTCCTAAATATGCGCTTCACTTCGACAAAGGCAACATTTCACTTTCGACGCTCTGTTTTCTATGTATTCTAAAATACTCGTGATAAAAACTGCAATATTTTTGGCATCATTAATTAAATCAGTTCTATGTGTAATCAGCTGATTGAGAAAATTATTCATCAATTGCGCGCATTAAGAGAAAAAATTGTACAAAAAGAACAAAATAAGGAAATTAAAATAAAATTACATATCGCACCTGTACCTCTAAAGTGAGTCAACTCAAAATTTTTAAATTTTCACTTTTTGCAAGAAAACGATACACAGTGTTCATATCTATCCACTGTAAAAGTCTTACATCAGTTTTTCTAGTCTTTGCCAAAAAAAAAAAAAAAAATACAGTTGTAACCCTCTTTGTGTTATAAGAGTAGCTTCTTTAGAATCCACTAAAAAGACCTATTTTGAGTTGCACCCAAAAAACTTGTTATTTTTGATGATCACTGAAAAAATCGCAAAAACAACTACTGTTGTATACCTATTCCTCACAATTCTTTACAATGAAACAACTGTTTTTACGTTTTATAGTTGTTTAGGTGAAGGATAATAATATTATATTTGTTCTATAATTATGACCTCATTTGTATTGTATTAACGAGTAACTGAATTTCTACACAAAAACTCTCTCCCATGGAAAGAGATCTAACCTCTGCTTATAATTATTTTAGTTCTTAGAATATAATCTTTGTTAACTAAGTCAGTAATAAAACAACCATTGTCAAGAAAGGTAATTACCGATATAAATAAACCCGAATTTGATTGCAAAACTAATACCCCTCTTTTATTATTTTTTCCCACAATTTTCACTGTAATAAAATATCTCGCAAAACCCCCCGTAAACATTTTGTGGTCCTTCGAACCGGATTGAAAGATATTTTATGAGTGAAAATTTTCATTTCCAGATAATTTTTATGAAATTATTAGCCAGCAATTTGAAGCTGTGAAGTTTTTCCTAAGAAAGTGCCACAAAAAAATAAAACTCCAAAGGAAAGGAAGCAGAACTCTTCAAAATTAAGTAAAAAATCATCGACATCCAAAAACTCAAATAGCAAGTATTTGCAACAAATATTAAGGTATGTGTTAAATGAAATTTTAATAAAAGAAAAAAAACTCCCAAGTAGATCAAATTTTATTAACTTTGGTCGAACATATATACATACATATATTCCTACATATATACTGTGAGAGACAGTTAGTTTGTTTTCGCCGCAAAAATTTCCCCACTTAAAAACAACAAGATCCACATCTGAGTTTAACATTAATCTATTTAATTTTTTACGTCGATCCCGTACTTGCTTAACATTATAAACATTTTTTGTGTTGCTCCACATTAACGCCAAAGAGCGACAAACACAAGTGAAGTGAACGTGCTCAGTTTAAAAAAAAAAAAAAAAAAAGAGAAGTGAGATGTGTGAATGTTAATAGATACATGTGTATGAAAAGTTATTGAAGACAAAGTGAAGCAACATTGTTAGTTTATTTTTTTTTTTTTTGAAAAAGAGTCAATTAGAGCTTCGATTACGTACAAAAACACACACTTAAATTTATACACACCTTTGTAATTAATTATTCAGTTTCGACAACAAACTTCTTTTGTGCACACAGTGTCTTCAACTTGCATATTATTATAAATAACTACAATTTTAATAAAATTAATTGGTTTACTATGTATATGCAATTTTTTGATTTATTTTTTTGTAAATATTTTATAAACTAATAATAAGCCACATCTTATAGAAATTTTTATATAAATAAATAAATTAAAATTCATAAAAACATAAATTTATTAACACTCTATTTGCTATACATAAATAAATATATATTCAATTTTATGTTTTTGAAAATTTATTAATCCATTTTAAATTTTTTTTTTTAAATTTATTAACCCTCTATTTGCTACATAAGTGGATGTATATTCAATTCTAAATTTTTTAAAATTTATTACCCTCCTATTGGCTACATAGCTGATTATATATTAAATTTAAAATTTTTTAAAATTTATTAACCCCCTATTGGCTCCAAATTTATTAACCCCCTATTTGCTATGCATAAATGAATATATACTCAATTTAAATTTTTTTTTTAAATTTATTAACCCCCCTATTTGCTATACATAAATAAATATATATCCAATTTTATGTTTTTGAAAATTTATTAATCCATTTTAAATTTTTTTTTGAAAATTTATTAACCCCCTTATTGGCTACATAAGTGAAATTATATTGAAATTTAAAATTTTTTTTTTAAACTTATTTACCCACTATTGGCTATAAATTGATTAAAATAAATTGTTGGTCATTTGTCTTGGTTCTAATTATCTGCCTTTTTCTTCACACTCTGAACATCTTCGATACAGTTTTTTGAGCTTTTCTTAAATATTTATTAAATTTTTTTGTTCTTAATCAAACGGTGTGTTAACATAATGTCGCAATTAAACGCAGTTATTCGTGCTTCTGACCGCGTTGTGCAGTTTAATGCCTTCTTTGCTGCGATTCCTCCAGAAGAACACACTCTTCATACCCTCGTGGTTCAAAAGGATGAAATACTTCATTTATGGTCATCCCTTCGGAATATCTACGACTCTCTTTTAATCGACATTGAGTCCGAGAAAGAAAAGATTGACGTGGAGACTGTCCAGAACAAGTTCTACGTTGCTTATGAGGCATACCTCAAGTGCCTTTCAAAAGCCAACGAGCAGGTCGAGCGATTTTCTAATAAACCAGTTTCATCTATTGAAGCCTTTGATTTAAGGACAGTTAACGCCCCAAACATTTCTCTACCACCCTGCGACACTGATATCTTCTATGGAGATTACGTCTCTTGGCCTACATTCAGAGACGTGTTCTCTGCTCTTTATAAAAATAATCCCCGACTCACTCCGGTAGAGAAACTTTATCATTTGCTGAAGAAAACCCAAAATGAGGCGCGTGATATTGTAAGAACATGCCCACTTACAAATGCAGGTTTTGAGATGGCATGGAAAAATCTGGTCGACAGGTACGACAATAAAGAAGTCCTTCTAAATGTACAACTTAAAACCCTTTTCAGTCTGAAATCTATTTCAAAGGAATCAGGACCCAGCATAAAAGTTCTTCAGCATACCATTAATGATTGCATTACGAATCTATCTTTGCTTAATATAGACACAAACACTTGGGACGTTATTTTTGTATACCTATGTTCTACCTGCCTTCCCGATACTACTTTGGATTTATGGAAACAATACCATAATACTAGCCCCGAGTTACCCACATGGAAGAAGATGGATGAATTCTTGTCATCCAGATATCAAACCCTAGAGTCTGTCGCTGATTTAAAGGCTTCCAGAGCAACCATCCCTTTTCCGAAGATTTCACCCCCAACAAAAAATTATAGTTCTCGCGACTCCAAAAAACTGAATACGTACCATACAAACGTTACCACAGATAAAGCTAAGAAATGCACCCTTTGCCCTGATTCTCATCCACTCAGACTATGTCCCACCTTTTTACGAATGTCAGTAGAAGAACGTTTTTCGACGGTAAGGAGGCAAAAGCGTTGCACCAATTGTTTGGCAACTTCGCATGATTTCAAGAAATGCAAAAGCCAATATGTGTGCTCTAGTTGCAAACAAAAACACCACTCGCTACTTCATCGTGCTCCAACTTTACCTCATTCAATTCAAGCCCTTGGTAGAAGTCAACACCCTCAGATTATATCTTCGGGTGTACCGAATTCTAACCCGAACATTCTTCGAGCAAATAATCCCCCATTTTAACAAACCCTCACGAAAGTCCATTCCCTCTCACTGCCGCTGCAGATTGCGTGCGCCAATCGTACTCGACCCATTTACAGTCCACTCCATGCACTTCTATCATTCTTGGTACTGCTTTAGTAGATGTTTGTGTAGATGATATCAGATTCACTGTGCGTGCTCTAATAGATCCTGCTTCTGAGGCGTCATTCATTTCTAGCTCTCTTCAGAGGAAACTTTCATTGCCTTCTAGGTCCTCTGAGACCCAAGTTATTGGCTTCAACGGTACCCTTACTGCCACATCGAGTAAAACTTCTCTCATAAAAATCGGCTCTCGTCTTGATAAACATTTTTCGATCTCTGTCGAAGTATTTGTAGTACGAAAATTAACTGGCCAATTATCATATCACTCCCTCCCTTCACTCGCTAAATCCAATTTTACGGACTTAGTAATGGCAGATATAGACCTGCAGAAAGACCCCAATATTGACTTACTTTTGGGGAGTGATATCTACCCACGAGTGCTTCGTGATGGTGTTCGCTGGGATAACGACCAGAACCTTGTTGCACAAAAGACAGTTTTTTGCTGGATTGTGACTGGTCAGATTGCTTCTTCCATCAAATGCCGAACTATTTCTACATTTTACAATGAAATAGAGCTAAACCATCAGCTTACTCGTTTTTGGGAGCTCGAAGAGATTCCAGAAGTTCCCCAAAGGTCAGATGATGATCTTTACTGCGAGGATCTATATCAGAAGACCACGTATCGGGACACAAATGGTCGTTTCGTGGTTTCTCTTCCATTCAAACGAGAATATCCTTCCCATAAAACCCTTGGTAACTCCCGCAGTAATGCTATCTCGCAATATATCCGTAATGAGGCTCGTTTAATGAAACAACCCACTGCTAAATCTCACTATGATCAAGTCATAGTAGAATATATAATCTGTATCATATGACTAAAGTTCATCCAGATTTGTCAGCTAACCCCACTTCATATTATCTCCCCCATCATGCGGTGATTAAACCCGATAGTACAACTACTAAACTCCGGGTAGTATTCAATGCATCCAACCCCTCGTCTAATGGCGTAAGTCTAAACGATGTATTATACCCAGGCCCCGTATTACAAGCTGATTTAACCATTCTTATTTTAAGATGGCGATTGTTTCGATACGTTTTCAATGCCGATATCGAAAAGATGTACCGACAAATCCTCGTTCACAAAGCTCATACCCCATTTCAATGAATCATATTTCGCAGGTCACCCGATCAAGAGCTTAGTGACTTTGAGATGAACACAGTTACTTTTGGCGTTAATTGTGCCCCATATTTGGCTATAAGAACACTATTGGAACTAGCCAAGCAATGTGAACCCAAAACCCCAATTGTCTCTGAGATCCTTAGAAATTATATGTACGTCGATGACGTTTTATTCGGATCTCATGATTTGACACAAGCCATTATTGCGCGAAAACAACTGGTTAATGTCCTAAACTCAGCTGGATTTTCTCTTCGAAAATGGACAGCAAATAATGAAAGCCTTTTAAAGGATATACTCCCCCAGCATCTGTTGGATGCAGAGTTTCTGAACTTGTCAGATTCTTGTACTTCCAAAACACTTGGTTTAAGTTGGAATGCCGGACGTGATTTTTTCTATTTCAAACCCGTTAAACATCCCGATGGTAGTGTTTTTACAAAACGCGCTGTTTTATCTGAGATTGCAAAACTCTTTGACCCCGCCGGTTGGCTTGCTCCTAAAATAATTGTTGCGAAAATTATAATGCAACAAGTTTGGAAAGATAAAACGGATTGGGATGAAGTTATCAAACCATTGACCCTTAAACAGTGGAAAAGGTTTCTCGATGACTACCCTAATATAGAAAAAATCAAAATACCCCGTTTCGTTGATTACGAACCCTCATTTTCTATCGAACTACACGGTTTCTGTGATGCATCGGAAAAAGCTTACGCAGCTACTTTATATATTCGAACTGAAGCGCCAAATGGTCAAGTTCACACTCATCTTCTAGCTGCTAAGACGAAAGTTGCGCCCGTAAAATTCGTAACACTCCCCCGAAAAGAACTTTGTGGTGCCGAATTAATGGCAAAAATGTTCAAATCGTTTCGAACCCAATTGAATATTGGAAAGTTTCGTGCCTATATGTGGACAGATTCCACAATAGTGCTAGCTTGGCTGCAAAAGTCCCCGGATCAGTGGAATACTTTCGTTGCAAACCTTGTATCTTCCATAGTGGAGGAATTAAAAGAAGATATCTGCTCACACGTTGACTCAAAAGATAACCCCGCAGATCTAGCTTGCCGTGGAATCACAGCTAGTGAACTGGAGGTCAACGATTTATGGTGGCATGGTCCCTCATGGCTAAGATTACCTCATTCGAAATGGCCTTTAAATCATCGGAACTTAGAAACCCAAGAGGAAATTCGACCAATCAGAACCCTCGTTACTCAAATTGTTAATTCTGATATTTTAGGGCGGTTTTCTGACCTTTCAAGGGCAATGCGAGTGCTTTGCTACGTCTTTCGGTTTTTCCACTCCCTCTCACCTAAACACCGTTTACGATATGACAGTACTGATATCATTCAAAAGGAAATGCAGCACGTTAAAAATCGATTGGTCGTAATGTGTCAAAAGTTGTATTTTCCTGAATACGATATTCTCTCTCAAGGTTTACCTTTGCCTCAAAAAAGTAGTCTCTTGACTTTGAACCCCTTTATTGACAATGCAGGTTTTATGAGAGTGAACGGTAGACTTTCTCACTTTCCATATAATGGAAAATTTACCCAATTATATATTGAACTGGCTCATAAATCGTCTGTACATGGTGAAAACTGTCCTACTTAGGTTAATACGTATCGAGTTCTGGGTCCCAAAGTTAAAAAACTTAACGAAATCTATTGTTCGAAATTGTAAAAATTGCGCTTTACAAAGACACAATCGAAGTCATCAAATAATGGCTGCCTTCCACCCGAAAGAACTGCCCTTTCCCGTCCCTTTACGAATACTGGTGTTGATTTCGCAGGACCGTTCGATATTAAGTCTTATGCAGGTCGTGGTTGCAAATTAACGAAAGGCTATGTCCTCGTTTTCGTATGTTTCGCGACGAAGGCCATACATTTGGAGGTCACTAGTGAAATATCCACCAGTGCTTTTATAGCTGCCTTTTCTCGGTTTTTCTCAGGTCGTGGTTGTCCTCTTAATATGTACTCTGATAATGGTACTGCCTTCGTTGGAGCTGCCAATATATTAGAGAGAGATTAGAGTCAACTACTTTCACAAGTTCGGCAGAAAATAGTCTCTCAAAATACTTTTCAACCCATTGAATGGCATTTCATACCCCCCGGTGCTCCCCACATGGGAGGATTATGGGAAGCGGATGTGAAAAGTTTTAAAAATCACCTTAAAAAGTCTCCAATGCTCAAACATTTACTTTCGAAGAGTTCTCGACGATGCTCTCCCGAATAGAAGCGTGTCTAAACTCGCGACCACTGAGCCCCGTGAGCGAAAACCCCTCTGATCTTTGTGCTCTTACTCCTGGCCATTTTCTGATTGGAGCCCCGCTTTTAGCTCCCGCCGAACCTGAGACCTTGTATAAATCGCTAAGTTATGCCAATCGATGGCAAAAGCGAAAAGTGCTCCACCATCATTTCGCCCTAAGATGGAAAGAAGAATACTTGAAAGAGCTACATAAGCGAATAAAATGGAAATATCCCCAACGCGACTTTGCTGTCAATGACCTCGTAGTTGTTAGACGTGATAACCTTCCCCCAAATCAGTGGCGACTCGGCCGTGTCGAAAAAGTTATTCGCGGATCCGATTCTAGAGTTAGAGTTTGTGAAATTCGAACATCAAATGGCCTTATTACCCGACCTATTGTTAAATTAGTTTTAATGCCACCCTATGAACAACAATAACCCTTTATTTCCCTTTCCAGAAAAATGTCTACACCGCCACGACGCCAAAAAACCAATCGGACGGAATCACCATCGGAAGTCAATCGCAGCCGCAGAGATCAATCATCATCTAATCATCCATCATCTAATCATCCAATACGCCTGAAGGATTGCCGTTATTGCAACCTCGACCATCCCTTAAGGAAGTGTCTTCGCTTTCGACGAGTCTCAGTTCAAGAGCGGATGACGGTTGTACGAAAATATGGGTATTGCACAAATTGCCTAGCTCATTCCCATTTCATAAAGGGCTGTCAGTGTCTTGACAGGTGCAAAATATGTCGCTCCGAGCATCATACCCTTTTACACAAACTTGACCAAGCATCACATCCGCTAAAATCGAAACGGTATCGTGGGCGACGACAACAACATCGTCAACGACAACAACCACATCAACAACAACATCAACAACAACATCGTCAACAACGACAACAACAAACTCATCACTTCGTTAACAACAATCTACCCGTTGCAACAAGTGCTCCCAACACTTATCCTACAATTGTGATTAATGTTAATCCCAAATAACTATTGTAGTTTTCTTTTTTATATTTTTGCTTAATAACATCTACATCTGTATATATTTATAAACTATTGAATTTAAATTGTATTTACATACCCTTTTGAAAAAAAAAACCTTTATCGAATTAAAAATTTATTATGAGTTTATATCATTCCTTCATATTATACTTTTATATAAATACCTACTAAACATACTTATATTACTTCCCTTACCCCCACCAGGCGTTGCAATCCTGCAAGGGGGGCGGGATGTTTAGGTGAAGAATAATAATATTATATTTGTTCTATAATTATGACCTCATTTGTATTGTATTAACGAGTAACTGAATTTCTACGCAAAAACTCTCTCCCATGGAAAGAGATCTAAGCTCTGCTTATAGTTATTTTAGTTCTTAGAATATAATCTTTGTTAACTAAGTCAGTAATAAAACAACCATTGTCAAGAAAGGTAATTACCCATATAAATAAACCCGAATTTGATTGTAAAACTAATACCCCTCTTTTATTATTTTTTTCCCACAATTTTTGCTGTAATAAAATATCTCGCAAAACCCCCCGCAAACAATAGTAAATATTAAAAAAAACCGTTTATTGCCTCTACTGTAAATTTTCAGTTGACTCACTTTAGAGGTACAGGTGCGATATATAAAATGGATTCCATTGTGTTTTTCAATATTGACAGCTCGGGAAATCTGCGAAGTGTCCTTAAAAACCTAAGGACCAACACGATGGAAATATTTTCCATGAATGACATCAGGTATGTTTATAAAAAAAATGATAGGCCTATCTTTTAATACCAAAAACAGTTTTCCAAAAATTTTTGGGATTAATAAAGAAGCCTTCAATTACATTTTGTCGGAATTGGAAGAAAAAATAATCAGAAGCACGACTGGGATGATTACGGCCTATTGATAAGCTAGCAGCATGTTTGCGATTTTTTGCTGAAGGAAATTATCAACATGGAGTTGGCAAAGACTGGTAACTCAACATTTCCAAAATTCTATCCGAAGTATTGGTCAGCAAAAATGGAAGATCAGACAAAAGAAGATGCCAGAATCAATTTTTTTTTCGAAAAAAATCAATTCCAGGCGTAGTCATGACTGTTGTTTAGTTTAGTTTAGTTTATTTTTATTTGTTCTTCCCATACAACAAGATTTACATCTTTTATATTATAGTATGGGAATTTTTAAAGAAAAACAAGTTACGGTATACAAAAATATTTAAATAAATTGTATAATTATATAAAGTAAATAAAAAAATAAATAAAATAAAGAACTAAATAAATGAATGAGTTTGACATAATTTAATATAAAAGAATCAAATGGTAAAAATTTTGATTAAAAAAAAAAAGAGAAAAATGGTTGAAATACCGTAGGTATATTAAAAACAATAAGTGACAAACAATTTAAATTTGCATTGAAAAACTATCAGTTATTTTGTTTTTGAACTGTATTGCGTTGTTGATTTTCTGTGTTTGATTTGGTAGTAAGTTCCAGAGATAAACGGCATTAAAATAGAACTGCCATTCAGAAATTTTACTACGATATCTATCGGTACAAGCTTTCTCCCTCTATTGGATCTTGCAAAGGTTAAGCGCTTGAAAAGGTATGATGGTTCCTTCTGATATATAATTTTGTGTAATAGGACTAGCACCTTTAATTTTAAAATATTATCAAACGACATACCATATAGTCTTGTTGAAAACGAGGAAATACGATCAAGTCTGTTTAATCCATAAACATACCTTATAATACTATTGAAGGCCACATTTAGTTTTCTCTTACTAGTTGAGTCACATAAAGCAAAAATTTCACACCCGTATAATAAAACCGGCATTAGGTAAGATTTTGCAAGTATTATTCTTATATTTAATGGAGTGCAAGATTGAGTCGCCCAAAGCGTCCGAAGCATACCATACGTTCTCCCTACAACAACGTTTACATGATTGTTCCAACTAAGAGTGTCATTAAAAACAATACCCAGATTTTTTGATGAGGACACAATTTCAATTCTCTGATTGTTGAGAACAATATCAAAATCTAGATTATGACGCAGAGTTTTCTTGTGCATGATGAGACATTTGGACTTGAGGGGATTCAGACAAAGTCCATTAGCAGTTTCCCAGTTATAAATATTATTTAAATCATCATTAAGTTTTGCTACGTTTTCTCTGGAAGATATTAGTGGACTGCAAAGATATAGGTGGACGTCATCGGCGTACATGTGTACTTTACAATACTTTACATGATCTGGAAAGTCATTGGCGTGCATTGAAAATAAAAGAGGGCCTAGAATTGAGCCTTGCGGAACACCTTTAGGTACATGTAGTGGTCTCGAAAATTGGTTATTAAGGAAGACTGACTGAACACGGTTTGCCAGGTAGGATTCAATAAGTTTCTTTGAACACACGGAGAAATTAAAAAGCCGGCTAAGTTTTGTTGAAAGTATTGAGTGATCAACTATGTCGAAGGCTTTAGAATGATCAAGAAGGAATAAAAAGCAAATATTTCCACCATCAATGGCATGACGAATATCATCTGCAACATCTATTAAAGTAGTTGTACAACTATGTTTTTGCCTAAAGCCTGATTGCTTTTGCGATAATAGCCCAAATCGTTTTAGGTATTCGTTTAACTGTTTATGCATTATCTTCTCAAGAGCCTTAGAAAAGAATGTTAGTATTGATATAGGCCTAAACTCAGAGTTTGTCTTAGGCACAGGAATAACCTTTGCATGCTTCCATTGTGTTGGAAACACGCTGGTGGTAAGGATCGTATTATACATGTAAGTAATGTATGGTAAGAGGATTGGAAAGATAATTTTGATAAATTTAGGGTGCATGTTATCATATCCAATTGCATTTGATTTTATGGCTAAAAGACAGGTAAGGGCCTCATCATTGCTAACACATTGAAAATCAAATGGACTATCATTATCAGAAATCACTAGGTTATTGATTGTATTGTGTGCAGGAGGTTGACATTGAACAGTGGGTAAATTAGTAAAGGCTGAATTAAGTTCATCAGGAGTGAGTTCGTAAGTTTTCCTATTACTAGTTCGGCCAATTCCAATTTCCCGAATAGTTTTCCATTTCCGTTTGGTGTTAATTGCATTTTCAAAACGGTGGCCATAATATTCAGACTTTGATCTACGAATTTCACGAGTAACTTCTCTTCTAAGATTTCGATATTCTTCTTTAAGTTGAGGTAACTTAAATTTTTTCCAACGTGAAAACGCATTATCTCTTTGACCAATCAGTTGTTTAATATGTGCTGTAAACCACGATCTTGTATAGGTCCTAATGTTCTTCGTTATCTTAGGTACAGTAAGACCAAATAAGTATGAGATATTATTCTCCAAGAACGACAACTGACGGTCAACAGAAGTCATATGATAAATGGACGCCCAATTTACTAAAGAAATATGTTCTGCCAAAACATTGTAATTGATATTATTAAAGTCACGATATGTAACTGATAGTGTTTCATTATTTAAAATAAAGTCATATGTCGTGAAAATTAAGTCGTGTTTCGAGAAACATGAGGCCGATAGTTGGTCGTACAACAATACTTTGGTTAAATCGTTCACAAAAAAAGGTCAAGTAAAGTACTTGCTGTTGATGTATAGTGTGTAGGCATCGTGTAGTTTAATGATGTGAGACCAATGGTTTCCATGTTTTCTGAGACATAAGTGTCACACAGAAGATTACAATTAAAATCACCTGCAATTAACAAATCCATGTAGGTGACCGTCAACCTCTCTAATACTTCCATAAAAGAAGTGATCACAGTATCACGGTGTGGCCTGTATATACATCCTATAAGCATTTTGTTGTTTTCAGAAATAACCTCTACAAACAAATATTCGATTTCATCAATTACCTCACCTTCATTAGATCTGCATTTAAAATTACATTTAATACCTTCCCTAATATATACTGCAACACCACCAGCATGTGTTTTACGATCAGCTCTGAATACAACATAACCATTTAAATTACACAGACTGTCAGGCGTATCTTTTACGAAACAAGTCTGACACACTCTGGAACCCATGTTAATATTTTTACACCATGGGATGATCGTCATTTGTTTTATAATAGAAAAGGATATCACAGTCTTAATGTGATACTGGTAAATATATTTCGTTAATTAAAAATGTTTATACTAAAATGTTATTTTTTATTTCAAGGGATGCGACCATTTGAATAGAATACGGTTAGTAAATGCAAGTTTTCCTGGTAGCTGTCACGACTCACATGTTTGGAAACTTTCAAATGTAAAACGGTTTTTTGAAAACCATTATCTCCATGGTGACAATTCACGCATTTTGGGAGACGCTGGCTATCCACTAGAACCATGGCTTTTAACACCATGTAGGTCACCAGCGGTTGGATGTAAAGAATCCAAATTTAATATAGCTCATTCCAAAGGCAGAAATATAATAGAACGAACAATTGGAATTTTGAAAAACTGTTTCAGATGCCTTATAAATGAAAGAGGTCTACATTATAGTCCTGAAAAGGCAGCACGTATCCGTAAACGTATGTTTTGCTTTAGGTTAGGTTAGGTTAAAAAAGAGGAGAGAGTCGGCTTGTTGTGCGCTCTACATCCTCGTGCTCATCCGGTTATCTACCCCTTATTTAACATAGGAATTCGGTCTCGGCAGCAAATTTCCTGAGTGTTTTCCAGCGTATCCCCCTAAGAGTCGCTAGGCCTGGTATTATATCGTTGGATAAATATCTGAGTGCCCAGTGAGGATGCCAATAATCCTACTCAGTTCCCTTCTATTTAGACTAAGGATTTCTGTAGTTTTCGAAGTGTTTGGAGAGCCCCATAGTATCTTCGTAGCCTTACCCACGTCAGTTTCCTCCCAAATCGAAGTATGTGAACTGGTTGCCCATTCCGAGAGTTTCAATTTGAGAGACTGGAAAGGTATTGGGTTTTCCAAATTGACATTACTTTTACATACATGAAAACTTGACCAACGGCAACTATAAAATTCTTCGTGAAGCAGTAAGCTTGAAAAAGCGGCATCTTCTGCATGCTGCATATTCTTTCCGTGGCCTTATTTACGTAAAACGCCTAAGCACAGATAAGCCGACCTGCATCGAACACTTGGATAAATTACAGCAATTTTTTCGTTGTACTGAAGAATTTAAACCCAATGATGAAACCGATAATAATATACTCCGTGATAATGCTGTCGTCTAATTTTGTACGCTTATCTTATATGAAAATGGTATATGTTATTATTTTCTACTTTTTATATATTCCTGTTTATGTCACTATATTTAATTTAGAAACATTTTTAACATATTTTGTAATTCCTAAACAACTCATTTCAAACTACTTTATGCATTGCTTTGCTCTTAGTTGCATTTTAAATCCTCTCAATATCATTAATTATGAACAACGTTGGTAGAACAGGTGGAAATTCCAATGATGTAACGCTAAATATGATTAAAATTTTGACTAAACAGAAGGAAGGTGTACAAATTTGTCACATTTGCCCAAAGCCTATTGAATAAAATAGATGAGTTTAGAATAACTTTCGAAAACTTTCTTGGAAGGAAGATGCTAGTTGGCTGCGTTTATAGACCAAATAGTCGTACAGATTTTTCAAAACTAATTAACGATATAGCAATCCTAGGTGATTTCAATTCTAACCTCCTCGTTGAATTATCCTTTAAGGACAGTATGTTGACACATGGACTCATTCCAGTCAATATCACCACACCAACACATTTTACAACCTCCAACAGCACACTTATAGACCTTATTTTTGTGGGTGATACATCTAAAGTGTTACTGTATGATCAATTATCTGCCTCATGTTTCTCAAAGCATGACCTTATATTTGCAGCATATGATTTTTTGATTCCTGAAGTAGATAAATTTTATTCTTTTGGGATTTTAAGAACGTAAACTACAATTTATTATATGATAATTTCTTTCAAATTAATTGGAACAGCATTTATTTGATGCCTTCTGTTGATTATCAATTATCTTTCATTGAAGACAATATTTTAAAACTATTTGATGACAAGGTTCCCTTAAGAATGAAAAGGATAACATCAAAGAATAAACCATGGTTTACCAACAGAATTCAGCAACTAATACACAGAAGAGATTAAGCCTACTCAAGATAGAAACGTTTCAAAACGCTTGAACTGAAACCAGAATTCCGATCAGCTCGAAGCGATGTCAATCACCAAATTAGGATCGCTTAATCAGAATATTACACTAATCGCTTTAGTCCTGCGTTGGATTCTAAAAAACTTGGCATACTATTCGCGAAATTGGTATTGGTAATTTTTATAAAACCAGAAACTGT
Organism: Cordilura impudica; assembly: GCA_963682025.1. Taxonomy (NCBI): domain Eukaryota; kingdom Metazoa; phylum Arthropoda; class Insecta; order Diptera; family Scathophagidae; genus Cordilura; species Cordilura impudica. Next base: position 185,068,461 of record OY821518.1, read on the forward strand.
CCTGTTGATGCTGATGAACTCAATAAGATGTTCACTAATATACCATGATTCCAACAGACGTTACAAGCCGTAATGGTTTTTTCGCAAACGTCAATAATAATTTCTTTCTAGAAGAAAACAAGTTTGAGTTTTCCTGCGTCAACCAGTCTGATGTTTTCTCTTGTATCTCGCAAATAAAATCTAATGCTGTTGGATATGGAAACTTACACCTCCCAATTTATTAAAATTCTTTTACCACTAATCTTGCCTTATATTACTCATCTGTTCAACACCATAATCACGTCGAGTCGATTTCCTACAAAATGGAAACATGCAAAGATAATTCCGCTACCTAAATCAAACTTTCTTCGGAAAATTTTGGAAAAACTACTGCACTTGCAAATGAGCACATACTTACATGTAAATCAACTTTTGACTGACAAGCAATCTGGCTTTCGTCCCAACCATAGTTGCGTTACTGCCCTTATTGATGTTTCCGAAAATATAAGATGTGAGTTAGATGACGGTAAAGTTAATTTTTTGGTTCTTCTTGATCATTCCAAAGCCTTTGATACTGTCAATCATTCTACATTATGTATGAAGCTAAATCAATTATTCAATTTTTCATCAACATCAATACAGCTAATATCCACATACCTCTCAGAAAGGATACAGTATTCGTAAATAATACAATATCTGAACCATTAGCTATTAATAGAGGTGTACCCCAAGGGTCAATTCTGGGACCGCTTCTTTTCTCTATTTAAGCCAATGATTTACCCCAACACTTATCACATTGCAATGTTCACATGTATGCAGATGCTGTACAGCTTTACCTTAGCAGCCCTGTTAATTCTATTCGCCAAAAATGGATAACCTAAACGATGACCTTAACATAATAAATTGTTGGGCAATTTCTAATGGACTTTGCTTAAATCCAAATAAATCTAAATTCATAGTGATACACAAAAGGACTATAAACCCACTAATTGATATGGAAATATCAATAAATAATCAAAGAATTCAGATAGTTTCAACAGCTAGAAATCTTGGATTGGTCTTCAACAGCAACTTAAATTGGTCAAGCCACATCAATATGCTTGTTGCACAATCATATGTTAAACTAAGGACCCTATGGGCAACGCAATTCTTTACACCATTAAGAGTAGGAACACTATTGGCAAAGGCTTACCTTATTTCAACACTAACTTATGGATGCGAACTTGAAATGCTTTACAACAACATTGTTAGGTATGTGTATGGTTTAAGGAAATTTGAACACATATCGTCTTTCTCGAAAAGACTGTACGGAGTATCACTTGGGAACCTACTAAAGATTAGAGTACTAATTTTTCTTCATAAGATAATATATACTGGAAAGCCACAATACTTACGCAATCATATACGATTTGCCAAATCAAACAGAGGTAAAAAATTAATTATTCCTAAACATCGATGCCTAGTATCAGAATGGCACTTTCTCATAAATGCTGTACGTCTTTGGAATAGCCTTCCACCTAATATTCAACTTAATAGCAAAGCAATACATTTCAAAAAATCCTTATTTAAATACTTTGCCTAAACCTAAACTTTTTAAAGGTATTTCTTTATTGTATGCTTATTTTTTTAATTTTTTCTCTCTATTTTTTTTTTGTAATTTTTAATAATTTTCAATTTAAAATTTTTTTTAATATTCTATGTCATATTTTATTAATGTCATAATTTTAAAAATTCTTATGTTTAAATATTATTTATATTAATTTTTATATGTATTAGTTACAATTTTATTTAGTTTAATTTGGCTAAACATGTTTGTACACTACTAAAATCCTGAACTGTAATTATAAGACTTAGTCTTGTTGTGCAGGAAATCATTAAATTTAATAAATAAAATAGTGTGACCCTGGATGGTTTTGTACAATATTTCCGTTTAACCAGCTTTCCCTTTCAGGTATCCTTATACTGCAAGGTGTGTTAGTCGACACTTCCGCGATTCTATCACTGCTAAAATCCACTGTGTTGAAGTCTGATATGTGGTCCAATATTGTTTGGTGTCTGGTCATATGGTCGGTAATGTATCCACCTGTTACCCTTAGTCGTAACATGGCCAGTGCTGCCTCAATTTAAACATCGATCGGGTGTATAGATAGAATCGTCTCTAAGCAGAGGCCAAGAGCATCGGTTGGCTTCCGTGTTGCAGGACGGTGGCATCTGCGGTAGATAAGTCTGGAGAAAAGAGATAGTTTAGGTTTTTATGACAAATAATACAAGTCTCGATCGAGTTCCTGTACGAGCATAGAAAATTTGGTAACTAGGATCATTTAGTCCAGTAACCTTGTCATTTACCGTCCAAGGCTCCTGTGCTAGTGTGATATGTAACTTACCTTTTTGTAGTTTTTCCATCAGAGTTTGAGTAGCCGTTTTGCCCCGATGGAGGTTGATCTGCATGAGCATGATCATTGTTCGGCTAAAAGTTTAAATTCTTGGGAGTTAGTTATTTCTAACTCTCCCTTTGTAGCTGAGGTGGATGGTGTTAGGTCAGTGGAAGTCCTCTCACTATTGCCCGCCTTGGTTTCATCACAACGTCTTCGCTAGCAAGTTTGCTGCCCCAACCTTTTAAGAAGAAGGAGGCTTTGGTCAGGGATGGAATGTCCGCCTTTTTGACTAGGGATAGTTTGGCACCGCCGCAAGGAACTGGTATACATTCCACCATTTTCTCTAGGTTTTGTAAACATGCGTTGGATGCAAGTTGTTAATTTGGATCTTCTGGTCATTTTTCTCGGCCTCTAGGGTATATTCCAGGATGCTTTTTATTGAACGCCTCTTCGAGAACTTGTCTCTGGGCTACAGGGATTTTGGCTGTGGGTCTACTCGAATCGACAATGGCATAGCAGAGTTCGTCCATTGCTGGTCTTTTCGCCATACTAGGATATGAAGTCGATTGTTCCTTGCCTGATGGTGCAATCTGTTTTCTCTTCATTGCTTGTCTTTCACCTTTGGAAGGGTTCTGGTCTTGCAATGAGGGATTACATTTTACATCACTTTTCTTAGTTGACGTTGGCCCAATAACCTCTCTTTTGGATTGAGTTCCCTTGATGGTACCTCTGTTCTTCTGGTTGGGCTTATTGGTCAATTGTGTTCTAGTTGGCTTGGAGATTCTCTTCTTTTTTGCTTCTGCAATGTTCTGCTCCTCAGGAGAACGTATCCGCTTTCCCACTTCCGAGGATGCGGGTGTAGCAGGTCCATTATCCTTTGGTACATCTTGCTTCGCTTCAGCTTTTTGTGTTTTCCGGATCATTTTGGCGATTTTCCGTCGTTGGGCCCCAGATAACTTTTTCTTATTGGTAGAGAGTTTAGCTATGCTGGCGCTTACACTCTCTACCATTTTGTTGACTTCAGAAATTGGCTTTCAGGCTGTGTGGCAATGACTGTATCATTGCCTTCATTTGATGAATTCGATTCGTCGGAATCCGAACCTGTCATGTGAGGTTGAGGTCGCACAAGGCTCCCTCTCGGATCCGACTCCTCAGTCTCTTTATTTTGGGTTTTTCTTGTAACATACCCATCTATAGAGGCCAAGTTACCAACCTCTATAGTGGACTTGCAGTCAAGTGATCTCGACACCACACCACACTTAGCCGCCGGTACTGGGTTATTTAGGCCCTGCACCGTAACTTTATTTTCATGAGTAGATATATCATGAGTTTTGTTTCTTTTCTGGAACCACCCCTATCCAGTTTTTGGTCCGCGGGGATTGCCTGACCCTCGAAAATCATTCGGTAGAAACAACTTTAGTTATAAAGTAAGTTTTTACCTGGTTACGATGATCTTTCAGCTAAGATGTTCTCTAATAGTAATCTTCTGCGAGTGTCGGTAAGCATTTGTATCAGAGCCATTAGAGTACATCCCAGCCCCCCCTATCCGCCACCTGGGGACGCGCCCCATGGGCGACTGGCATCTTTACACAACATAAGAATTTTTTTTTGTCGACCCAATGAACACTTAGATGATACTGAAGAAACTGCATATCCCGACAAGTCAATATCAATGATGAAGATTATCAAACTACATACAACGACGCAATTTTAATAAAAATGACATTTTGAACACTTTTTAAAATTTTGAGTCCAATTATGGGTTGTTTTAATAAAAGAATACATACTTACAAACATATGTATTTGATTTAAAAAAAATAAAAACAAGTTTTTATTTTTATTTTTTTGAAAAGCAATTAAGCTCATAGTCTCTAGTATTCAAAACTTCTTTATTGCAAAAAAAAAAATGTCCCAGAAGTTTTTTCAAAAATTTAATTTATGAATTTGTTCTCTTAATTTTTCAAAAACAAAAGAACAAATTCATAAATTAAATTTTTGAAAAACTTCTGGGACATTTTTTTTGCAATAAACAAGTTTTGAATACGAGACTATAAGCTTTCCTGTGATGTACTAGTTGGGGCAGAAGTTGACAATTTTTCCTGGAAAGACTATTCCAATTTTTTGTTTTTCAAAACTTAAAGAACGAAACAGATTTTGAAAATAAGAGATCATAAGACTTATTTATATTTAAAATATGAAGTAAATACACCAATTCATTTAAAATAAGTTATTAGAAATAAAGGAGAAAAAATAAAAACCAACTTAACTCTGTTAAAAATCACTTTTTTTTAATTCAAGTGTGGTGAACTTTTTTAAAACTAATCAACTTTGTATTATTAAGGTTTAAATATGTAAATTAACAAATAAAAACATAGATAAAATAAAAAGGTAGGAATTATTACTCATTTTTGTGTAATTGTTTGAGTAAGGATTTATTCCATTGACCTAATAAATAAATCAATAAATAAATAAAAAAGATTGGATGCTGTTCTTGCAGCCAACGGTGGCTACACAATCATTTTTATTTATTTTCTTATTATTTTTAATAAACACAAATAAACACCCTCTGCAATTATTTTTAAACAGCCCAATTCTTCTCTTTTTAATGTGACATAGTTCTCATAAAACGACTTTTGCATATCAATTTGCATCTGAAACAAATTTTGCCTTTCAATTTTCCTTTTCTTAGTGCCTGATGGTGTTTCTTGAAAACTGATATTTTGAGAACCTTGCATGATAATGTTATCTGAAACAACTATTATTTCAGATAAAGTCACATTCCCTGATGATTCCATTGGTTCAGGAATACCAAATGAGTTAACATTTTGAATTCAAGGCCCGGATGTTGTAAGATTAAAAAGTTCTGAAATAGCCTCCTTGTTGGTCACCATCTTATTTTAGTATTTGCTTTAAAGTCTCTCCAGACCTGAAAAAAGCATTAATTTGTATTTGAAATATACATAGTTATGTGTATATAAGGCTCAAATAAATTTTTAAATGTTTTACCTTTTTCCCAGCCGCTGTATCTCTTGTTGGAAGACTTGTCGAATTTAGTTTTTGGGTAACTGATCCCATAAACCATTTTGGATTTCCTGTTTTTATTGGCTGACTTCTCTTTCAATGTCTGGGTGTGCCACATAAAGCTAACCAATTCTTTAAATTGTTGTGGTGTGGTTTGTTTATTATTCCTGCACAAAAAACAAACAAAATTGAATATACATATGTTCTAAATTTAATTTTTAGTTAATACTTAAATTTTTTTCTTTCTTTTTTTTTATTAAATTTAATGTTATTGGATTTCTTATTTCTTTTAACGCGCGAATGTTGGCGTCGAACGAAAATGTCGTATAAAGTAGTGATATGAGTATTTTAGAATACATACGATGTGAAAGAAAACATATGTTTTTGTTTGTCCATCTCTAAAAACATATGTGTTCTAGCAATCAGATCACTAACGTATTATAGAATAGCAAAAAGTGAATGAAGCGCGTATTTATGGTGGATGTGACTATAGGAATCGACCTGAATATATATCGCGAACATGAGTGTTTATAGAACTACAAAAGTGAAAATATAAAAAACGGATTTAAAAAGAAAAGCGTGGGAGGAAATTGGACACAAATTTAAGTGTTTACGGTTCAAAGAAATTTTGGAAATGAAATGTCTAGACATAATTTGCCCACTTCGCGTTTTGACGTTATTATGTTTATCTGACTTGAACATGAACATTGCCATGCATAACTAGTCGAGACACCGTGTTATAAAAATCCCAGAATATTGATATTTATTGCATATATATTTTTTTTAATATATGTATGTATATGTAAATATTACACACAAAAAATACAGCATCAAAAGTTATTGTTGTATTTTTCTTTAAATAAATTAATACATTCAAATTTATTTTGGTAAGGTTACATTGTTTTTTTATTTACAACTAGGTAGTTTAACATTATTTGCTTTAGATGTTGTTGAATTTTTACTCCCTTTATATTAACAACCAGACACGTCTGCCTTTCGACCAAATTTTAGATAGATTTTTAACCCCTTTCCCGTGACCCAATCGATCTGAAACTTGGCGATAACACAAATGATTCAACATATTATTTTAGTGATGCCGAAATAATGGAAACTTTTAAATTTTTCTACCAGAGTTGATATAAACATTTATGAAGAAAGGGAGCATTATAAAAACTTGCTTTTTGGGGTTACGGTTTACGATGTTGTCGGGTTGAGTGTTATTTCCTCCTGCACTGCGACCAAGTAGATCTATTGTGCACCCTCTTTAAGATTCTTGTTCTCTCCTCTTTTATTAGTTCATTACAGCGTTTAGGAACTTGATGATGTCCTTCACCGCCAATGCTTTGTATGCCTCCTCCCTGATTTCAGCTTTGCCAAAAAGTTTGTGTCTTAGATATGCAAACGCTGGACATTTTGCCAGTATATGTTCCATGGTTTCAGCATCCTCCAGGCAGTATCTGCACGTTTCGTTTTCAGCCAAATGCATTTTGTATAGGATGTAATTGCACGATAGTGCCCTGTGAGTGCCCCACATAGAAGTCTTAGACTGGATTTGTTCAATATCAGGGCATCCCTGCTCCCTTTTGCGCTTCGATGCAAGAATTTTTTTGAGTGTTGAAGTAGTACTTGTCCATTCCAATACTCCACTGATTCTTCTTTAATCCATCTGTCAATTTTCTCGATTATGTCTTCTAGTGAATCCGAATTGAGGGTTTGGACCAATGAATGGTCTTTCCGCTCCTCGTATTGCCTGTTCATCGGATTCCTCATTTCCTTCATACCCTTTGTGATCTAGTACCCATATAAGCGTCACTTTATTAAGTTCAGCTAGTTTATTTAGGGCTCTATGGCTTTCGAGCACGGATTTATGGTGGTATACCGATTTGTCCAGTGCTTTTAGAACAGCCTGGCTATCTGACATAAGATTTATCTTGGTCCTTGTCAGCTTTCTTTCCATTAGTTTAGCAGTAGCTGCATTTAGTACGTATTGTTCCGCTGTAAATATTGTGGATTCATTGCATAGGGGGATGTGGAGTTTGCATCTTGGTCCGTAAACCCCCGCTCCTACTCCTTCTGTTGTTTTGGATCCGTTAGTGTACCACTTCTGGGCATCTTCATGCAGCCATGTAGGATTAGATCCCCATTCGAATCTTCTGGATATGAACAGTGTAGTTCTTTTTAAGTTCCAAAACAGGATCTATCTGATCACCACATTAAGTCATATATTTGATACTTTTGGCTTTATCAAGGATCTTCAGGTATCCTATATGATCGCCTTCCTTAAACTTGTATAGTCTGTGAAGGTCAATGGCTTGTTTAAAAGCTTCTCCTTGGATTGATAAGTGCAGCGGAGTGAGATTTAGGATAACCTCCATAGCTGCCGTAGGAGTTGTTCTCATTGCTCCCGTGATGTTCTAGTCTATATTTTGGATAATTTTAAACGGGCCCCAGTCTGGTTTGTCTTCTACCACCATATAACTGAGCCATATAAAATAGCCGGAGGGATCATTTGTTTATATATCCACAATGACATGTTAGGGTTTAGACCCCACGATCTGCCTAGAAGTTGTTTGTTAGCCCATATTGACTTTATAGCTTTATTTGTTATCGAATCTAGATGAAGGTTGCAGGTGAGTGTTCTATCAAGTAATATACCCAGATATTTAACTCCTCCTTGGGTTGAACCTCCGTGTTCCTTATATTAAGTGATGGAATATAAAGATTCCCTCTTTTAGTGAACGGGATAATTGTGGTTTTATTGGGATTTATAGAAAGTCCCCCGTCTTCGCATCATTCCCATGTAAGCGTTAGTGCTTCTTGCATTTGTTCCCCAATTTTCTGGTCATGTGTTCCATCTACAAACACTGTGATATCATCTGCATAACCCACAGTGATAAAACCTTTATTGTTCAGTTTTACAATGAGGTCATCCACCAAGATTGACCATAGTAATGGGGAAGTACGCCTCCCTGAGGGCATCCTTTTATAATGCTAATCCTTCTCTCTTCATCTCTAAGATTACCCACTATTCGTCTCTTGGAAAGCAACTTTTTTATCCACCCTGTCACAATTGGATCCGAGTCCAATTTGATCAGCTCTCCTTCCATATATTGAAAGCTGACATTGTCAAAAGCGTCTTCTATGTCCATGAAGGAACATAAGGCTACACCATTCAAATCCAGTGTTTTTCAATCATTGAAGTTAATTTGTGGACAGCTGTGATCGTTGATTTTCCTTTTTTGTAGGCAAATTGAAGACTGTGTGGCGGTCTACTTTTCAAAAATTCATTGCTGATATATAGATCGATCACGTTGCTTGCTTGTTCACTTAGTTGGAATATAATTAGGAGCCAGACTGGCCCCGAAGATATGACCCATTTTCTTTCAAGCGAATCTGGACCATTTATTAGTTGGGCTGGAAAAATCCCATCTGGTCCAGGTGATTTGTATGGTCTAAATGAGTTTATACTCCATTTTACACTTTCATATGTTATGATTCGTTTAACTAAAGAACTGATATTGTTGTTCTTATTTCTAATCTCGATATCTCCGGTTGATTCCTCCATTACAAAACTATATCCTGGCAAGTCAAGTAGAAGCTCCGGAGTTTCCCCAAAGGATGTTGTTTGGTGTGAGTCATCTATCTTGAGAGTACCTATGTTCTGGTTCTTGTTTGAAGATAAGGCCCTTTGAATCCTTCAATTCCTCGCAGAAGGTTTTCCAGGATAATCTTTTCGATTTCCTTATTTCCCTCTTATACTTAGTAAGGGCAGTTCTATAGCGTATCCAGTCACCACTACTTTTAGCCCTATTAACTTCCTGCCTAGCTATCTTCCTAAGTGCTTCAAGTGTTCTATTCCACCATCTGACCTTCCTGTCGGTGCTCTTGGATTTCAGCGGACAGTTGTCCTCATAGTTATCTGGAATGTCAATTGTCAAATTATTAACAGCTGCGTCCAGATCTATGTTTGTGCTTTTTGGTAACCTAGATGATCCTACTTTGCCTCAAGTTCAGATTTATACCTGCCCCAGTCTGTGGCCTTCGGGGATCTATACCAAATTTTTTTGTACTAATCTGGACTTTATCTCAAGGGGAATATGTTTATGGTCCGAAAACAAGGTTTCCTTTGAAACCCTCCAGTTCATGATCCTGTCCTGTACATTGTACGTAGTCAGAGTTGGTAAATAACCACCTGCCTGATCTCATTTTGAAAAGTGGAATCCTCACCCCTGTTCGCTATCGCTTCATTGTTTGTTAAGATATAATCTAAAAGTGAGTCACCTCTTTTGTTGGTTCTTGTTGCTACTCCTGCAATACTCCACTAGCGCCTTCATTCTTACAGTTGGCGCTTCTGGCTGATCTCCCGGGAAGTAGGCAGAGGATAATACTACCTCCTTGCATACTCCTATTTGTCGTGCCTCTACTAATATGGTCACCATGTCACCATCCGTGAATTCTGAAATTAAAAGAGAGTTAATGTTTTCGTCTAATACTATGGCGGCCCTCGGCCTTTCCGAGTTCATATCATAGATTAACTTACATTTTTTAACGTTAAGCCCACGTATCTTACCCGACCTAATCCAGGGCTCTTGGAACAGGCCAATATTATAGGTGTTTTGGCAAACCTGCTAACTTCTGCCGATGCCGCCTTATCGTGTTGAAGATTTGCCTGAACACACTTCATTGTGACGTATTTGTTGTTGTTAAAGAAGTGGCTGGTTTAATTGGTAACTTATCACCTTCAACTGATCCATCTTTAGTTTCGGAGGCTTCCATTTTCTCATCTTTATCTCCGGCTTCCTTGAGGTTCAATTCGATCTGCCCAAATTTATAGGATATTTGGCCGTTATTCGCCTTCAATTTTGCCGTTGAGATTTAGTCAATGGATGCTACCAACATAGCGTTAGTTCCCTTGTTCGACCTTCGAAGCATCCTCCATATCGTTCTGCTTTTGAACAAAGGATAGAATCCTTTATGTTTCCATATTAGCAGCGTTGGGGAAATAACCAACAGCTAGTTTAGGGTGAGGAACTTTCGTTTCCTTCGTTGCCCACAGATCTGCTGTTGCCCATGGTTCGAGGCCTGGAATCAGCTTTTTTATTCATAAATATTTATTCATAATAATGCAGTATTGTATTATAATAAGGGTGAAAATACTGTCCAGAACCAAAGACGTGGACGGTCCTATGGTAATTTCCGGGGGCGTGGAAATTTCGGTAATTAAAGAGGTCCAAATGTCCAGGGAAATAACAGGGGCAATTACGTCCAAAACAACGGCAATAATTATGCCCAGAACATTAACAGGTATAAACAAAATAGCCAAAGGGGTTACAATAACCAGAACAACAATCGCAACCGAGGAAATAATGTTAGAGCGGCGCACGAAGATGAGCAAAACGTGCAATCCCCAGGTACTCATTAGGCGAGAATATAGAAAACTGTAAAATCTTAAAAATAAATTTTAATTAAGCGTCGTATATTTCATTGGGGCACAATTCGCTAATAATATTACTACAATGGGAGCATAAACGCGAATAAAACCACTAGCCTACACGGCATTGGAAGTGGCACAATTTATACAAAAGGCAAAATTGAAACTGATCTCATATTCAATCAACTACTGATAAAACATGAATTCCATGTGCTAGAAGATGAATTCCCAATTCCATCTGACGGAATACTCGGGCTTGATTTCATCAAGAAGTACAGTTGTGTACTAGAATATGGAACGGATCAGAATATGATGGTGCTGAGACCAGACGATTTACCCGACAGCATATGTATACCCAAGTGTGAATCTCCAAACATTAATATAATTTCACTACCTTCAAGATCAGAGGTAATTAGGAAAATATATATAAAATATCCGAAGGGAGATGTATTCATCCTGTTCAAACTCACAACTTATTTCTTTTGCATATACATGTACACATTCATACATAAAATACAAAACGACAGCATTTAATTGCTGCATTTAAATTCTATGTACAAGCATATACGTCATTGTTTAAGTCATTGTTAAAAATAAACAAATAATAAAAATAATTTGTTTACGTCATTAGTTAAGTCATTGCCCATTGTTAAAAATAAACAAATAATATAAATCAGCAACAATTTAGTAGTTAAGAACCAATTGTTAAAAATAAACAAATAATGTAAATCAGCAATAATTTAGTATTTAAGCACCAACTAAATCAATAATAAAATAAGAATTATCATAACCATTGTCGTGTTAATTTCTTCTTTTCACCGGCTAACCAAGTTTCAAGTGCTTGCGTTAACTTTTACATTATCTTGGTGCATCACCTTGATAATAATCGAATAACAAGTTAATCAGGCAAAACAGCCTGTTATTAACAAATAATCAATTTTACATTATCCTGGCATATTACCTGGATAATAAACAATATAAAAAAAAACAAGTTAATCAGGCAAAACAGCCTGTCATTAACATTTTTGGTGACCCCGACGTGATCGACGTTTTGAGTTTCCCCCCACCAGTGGTAAGGAACTCTTAATACTCTAAATCACCGTTGCACACGCAGTCTATTCATCAGGCACTATACTAACATTGCTGTCCTAAGATTCTGCAACTTGTTGCAAAATTGGCACTAGCAGAACTCATCAGAATTAACATTCTCCACAAACATAAGACAGCAGCTATCTAATCATCACACCAGTCATCCTAAAAATGGCAAATGATCAAAAAGACTCGAATATGGCTTTGTTTGATCAACTCATAGCGTCTCAAAGAACCACGGGTGAGCTCATTGAAAGCCTAATTCGCAACGTCCAAAAGGACTCAGCTTCCAGAAAGACAGTCCAGTACTATGAGGAACGACTCAGGAGATTAGATACGGCATGGTCTAATTTCGAAACCACCGACAGCAAGATACGGTGTCTCGAAAACACTCCTACAGACCACAAATACTTCACCCAGAAGTATTACGAAAAAATATCGGAACTTACTTTTAAATACCGAGATAATTTTGAAGCAGCCATGATGGAACCCCCGAATGGGCTGGCAGTGGAAACAAATCAGCACCATGCTGCCAATAAGCCCACTGCTCCTAGCAGGACAATATTGAATACCAGCGACACAACAGCCCCCCTCTCCTCGATCAATTCTATAATGAGAAGACAAAATGTGATGATAGGAAACGATTGCTCATCATGGATCCAACAGCAACAAATATGACTCTAAAGCAAAGCTGTGGGAACAAATCCAAAATTTACATTTCTCAATTTGGGAAAATAATACTGATCCACTTAGAGAAGGATATGACATGAATTCGTACACAAATCTGGAAAAATTAATCATCGAAAACTTTAAGATGTCATCAAATATTGCTCCAGAACGAAGAACCCAATATGAGCAAAACAGCGTGCTACCACTGCCCAAAGTAACTATCCCACAATTCAATGGGATTTATGTCACATGGAGAACATTTTTTGATCTATTTTCTCAACTCGTCGATAAGCAGCAGATTCCCACGGTACAAAAAATGTGGTACCTCAAATCTAATGTTGGAGGAGAAGCGGGGTACCTGATAAGTCACCTTTCCGCTACAGCTGACAATTATGAAACAGCATGGAAAATGTTACAAGAGCGCTACAATAATAAGCGAGTTCTTGTCACAACATTAATTCAACAACTGCTTGATCAACCATCAGGCGGGTCATCAGCAGTAACCATCAAACAGCTGCATGATGTCACACAGGAATGCTTACATGCATTACAAAATATTGGCGTCGACACAACCTCTTGGGACCCGATTTTGCTACATTTATTAGTTAAAAAATTGGATCGTGGAATACATGTTCTTTACGAGCGATCAATAACAAATCCAAAAGAACTTCCTAAGATCACACATTTTTTGGCATTTCTGGAAACACATTTTCAATCAATGGAAACTATGGGTCAGAAGGAAAAATCATCTTCAAAGGCATGTGCCTCTGCTACTTCATTCAACCAAAATAAAGAGACATGCAAACTTTGCAAAAAGGACATTCATCCACTATTTCGGTGTCAAGGGTTTCAACAACTAACACCACACGATCGACTGAAATTCATACAAAAACATAAATTATGCGTGAATTGTTTAAAATCAGGCCATTCCACAAAAATTTGTACATCCAGGTCATGTACAAAATGCAATAAGAAACACAATTCGATGCTACACCTTGAATCAACAAAATTTTTATCAAGGCAAGAATCATCTAACGAAAACAAAACATCATCGGCTGCCACAGCACTATTTACAAGAGATAAGCCAGACACCACCTCTTTGAGCACTTGTTTACCAGAAGAATCAGAAAGCACTTCATTAGCTGCTGCCAATAAGCAATCATCAAATTCATATGTTCTACTTAGCACAGCATTAGTAAGGGTTAAGAGCGAACATGCAGAAGTTGAGTGCCGAGCTTTGCTAGACTCAGGATCTCAAGTAAATTTCGTCACTGAGCGCCTAGTAAAACGTCTTGGCATATCAATGCAGCCATCATCAGTAAACATCAGCGGAATTGGCGCAACAAACACCAGAATTCAACATCGGATAAATGTGGCATTACAATCTCGAATTAATGGTTTTTCAACTACACTCGAAGCACTTGTAATGCCTCGCATCCTTGCGCCGCAACCATCACAATTCATCAACACAGATGACTGGTCACTACCCAAAAATCTAGTACTAGCTGATCCAACTTTTAACCGTCCCGACAAAATCGACATACTATTGGGGGCCGAACACTATCATCAACTGCTATCGATTGGACAAATTAAGTTATCTGAACAATTACCACTACTTCAAAACACAGTATTCGGGTGGGTTGTTTCAGGTAAAATTCAAAAAGAACACCGCTCAAAGGTAGCATGTGGAGTATGCACCACCGATGAAAGTCTCGAGCTCTCCATAGCTCGCCTATGGGAGTTAGATGAAATTAAAACAAATGACAAACCGCTCTCCATGTTAGAAAGAAAATGTGAAGAACACTTCACGCAAAATACCTTCAAAAACCACGAAAATCGATTCGTAGTAAAGATACCATTTCATCAAAGCCCTGATGCTTTAGGCGATTCACATGGAATTGCTCTTAACAGATTTCTTTCGCGTGAGCGTCGACTGCAGAAAACTCCTGAAATAAGAAGTGAATACATAAAGTTTATGGATAAATATGAGGCACTGGGGCACATGACGAAGATATCATCAGATGCAATCCTATCACCTAACTATTTCATTCCACATCACTGCGTGTTAAAGCCTGAGAGTTCCACCACAAAACTGCGAGTAGTGTTCGATGCATCTGCCAAAACAACGTCAGGACCTTCACTAAACGACCTCATGTACACAGGTCGGACAGTGCAAAGCGAACTATTCTCTATACTGCTAAGATTTCGATTTCCAAGATTTGTGTTCACCACTGATGTAGAAAAAATGTATAGACAAGTCCTAATTTCCCCCGAAGATCGCAAATTTCAACTCATCATTTGGAGAAAAGATGCCAAAAAACCCATAACGTATTACCAGCTCAACACAGTTACATATGGGACAAGAGCTGCACCCTATTTAGCAACAAGGTGTCTACAGCAACTGGCGAAAGAGAACACTGTTCGTTACCCGCAGGCCTCGAAATTTCTTCAAGAGAATTTCTATGTGGACGATGGCCTGGGTGGCGCAGACAGCTTAGTAGCTACAATACAATTACAAGAACAGCTAACCCTGATCATGAAAGAAAGTGGTTTCAACTTACGAAAATGGTGTGCAAATCACCCACAACTGCTCAGAAATATTCCACAAGGAGATCTAGAAGTAAATTTAGATTTTGAAAACACAAAAGCTGACTCAATTAAAACATTAGGACTCACATGGCTGCCAAAGGATGATAAACTCTGCGTTAAGGTTAACGTCGAAGCGGTCAAAAGGATTACGAAACGCAGCGTCACGTCAGATCTTGCCAAACTTTTCGACCCATTAGGAATCCTGTCTCCAATTGTGGTAGCAGCCAAAATTCTCATTCAGAGTTTGTGGGAACTAAAATTGGACTGGGATCAATCTTTGCCGGAAGAGCTGCACACAAAATGGCTCACATTCCGCTCAGACCTGAACGCATTAAAAACACTGCAAATTTCAAGGCACATTTTTAAAGGAGAAGTCCCAGAAGCCACTCAATTACACATCTTTACTGACGCATCGGAGAAAGCATATGGAGCAGCAGCATATATTCGATCAGTATGTAAAAACGGCACGATCATAACACGATTGTTATGTGCCAAATCTCGAGTAGCACCATTCAAAAAACAAACAATACCACGACTGGAGCTGTGTGCAGCAGTGCTCGGAGCGCAGTTAGCAGCCAAAATCACAGCTGATCTTCAATTTACAAGTCCAATATGGTTTTGGAATGATTCAGAAGTACTATTATCATGGATACACTCATCCTCAGCATTATTTAATACCTTTGTGGCAAATCGAATATCAGTCATCCAAGAAACGACACGAGCTGAACAATGGCGTCACGTCAGCTCAAAATATAATCCAGCAGACATTTTATCTCGGGGAATGTCACCAAGGGCATTGAAGGAATGTACCTTATGGTTCTGTGGACCACTATTCCTACATGGCAAAGAAACAGGTTGGCCCCCAAGATTCAATCCAAGTTCTTCTATCAACAACAATATAGAAAGAAAACGAAAGGCACCCGAATCACTTGTCGCAACAGTAGTTGAGCCTGATTTTATATATAAAATCAAACACAAGAATTCTTTCCATCGCCTACATCGAATTGTAGGATACGTTTTGCGCTTCATAAACCATACCAGGCGTAAAAGAGAGCATCGAGAGGCTCAAATGTCTTTAACTACAACGGAATTGGATTCATCACTAGTTCCAATCATCAAACAAATGCAAACATCAGAATTTAAAGATGAAATTCAGCAGCTGAAGAGATACAATGAATTACGAGGAGCATGCAGTTTAAGCAATCTTTCACCATTTTTGGACAAAGATGGCCTAATTCGTGTTGGCGGTCGACTAGACGCTTCATCATTGGCATATGACTCAAAACATCAGTTGCTCATCCCGTACAATGATCCCATTTCAAAAATAATATTTGAAATGATTAACAAAAGCAATAAACATTGTGGTGCACAAACTTTACTTGGAATTGTGCGACAACGGTATTGGCCAATAAAAGGAAAAATTATGGCTCGAGCCACAATTCATCGTTGCACAGTATGCAGCAGAGCCAAACCAGTGCTATTCAACCAAGTAATGGGAAATTTGCCTTCTACACGAGTGACACCAGCAAGACCATTCATAAACTCTGGAGTCGACTACTGTGGTCCAATAACAGTACACTACAAACTGCGTGGAAAAAAGCCGCACAAGGCTTACATTGCAGTATTTTGTTGCTTTGCTACGAAGGCGGTGCATTTGGAGCTTGTGAGTGATCTCACCACCGACGCATTTATTGGTGCTCTTAAAAGATTCATCGGCCGCCGTGGGCACTGCCAAAATTTATATTGTGATAATGCGACAAACTTTGTCGGAGCTAAAAATCAATTGCCTGAACTATCAACGGTAATTTACTCGTCCGACGCTCAAGCAGCAATCACAAATGCATGCAACAAAAAGGGTATATAATTTAAATTCATACCCCCAAGAGCGCCACACTTTGGGGTCCTATGGGAAGCCGCAGTTAAATCCGCCAAGCATCTTCTTGTCAGAAGCTTAGGTAATGCATCTTTGACATACGAGGAACTAGAAACACTGGTAATTGAAATTGAGGCAATACTGAACTCCCGACCAATTTCATCCATGTCAAATGATCCTAACGACATAGCTGCCCTCACTCCAGGACATTTTCTAATCGGAGAACCATTGACAGCCCAAATTGGTGCATAGGCTAAACCCATAACCTCTAGCTTGGCAACCAGATGGAAGTTAGTTTCTCATCTGAAACATGAATTTTGGAACAGGTGGTCGAGGGACTACCTCAACGAACTACAATACCGGAATAAATGGCAAGAGCGGTCGAAAAACCTTAAAGAAGGCGATATTGTTATCGTCAAGGAGGATAACGTTCCAGTCATGAAATGGCCTTTAGGACGAGTAATAAAAACCTATAAGGGAATCGACGAAACAGTTAGAGTTGCTGATATTAAAACGGCTTCAGGCGTATTTAAGCGAGCAATTCGATATCTGGCACCACTTCCTAGAGTTAAAGACGACGATGAAGAATGGCAGCAAAAACCAAATCAAGAGGCTACAACATCAACCAACAATTGCAAACTGCAGCCCTCTGAATCACCATCACATCTGATGAAATTCCAAAAAATAAAAAACGACGGCTATTAACTCTTCCCAGTATGCCCATCTTACTAATAGCATTGCTCGCTCTTCCACTCATTTTCGCAGGAAGGGTGGAAATAACAGAACTTAAATCAAACATGGGCTTACACTTCGAAGGAATTGGCAACACGCGAATATCACGATCTGAATGGAATACTATAAGCTACTATGAATTAACACCATATTGGCGAGAAATGGCTGCATTCACTAATAGAACTACAGCTCTGCAACATTTATGCAAACTCATGAATCAAAAGGCAATTTGCTTAAACACACTGCAAACTATTGAATTCGGCCTAGCTGACTTGAAAGCTGAAAATATTCTCCTGAACGGCAAGAGAACTAAACGTGGCGCAGTAAACTTTATCGGCAACATCGCTAACTCACTTTTCGGTGTCTTAGATTCAAACTATGCAGATCAAATGTCGAAAGATAAAAATAAATCATCAACCTCCATGTCCAGCAGTTCGCCAACACGTGACACCGGCGGATTTTGTAGTGACTGTGACGTAGATTGACCTAGAAGCCAGAGAAGTGGATTACAAACTTTACAGTTATGAACACATACTCACTTTTTATCTACACTCATTACACAGTACATCAGCCAATCTGGGGGGTGAGAAGTCAGGGTGATGGTACTAGGTCAGTATAGTAAAACCCTCAAAGGGTTTGGCGTTCGTATGTGTCAGTTTTTTTTTATGACCTTTTAAATTTTTTCCTTATCTTGATGTTTTTTCGCTTAGTTGTAACATTTTGGCAAAAACGTAGTTTAACATAACTCGAGAACCACTTGTACGATTTTGATGAAACAAATTTAGAAAAATTAAGAATTACAATTTCTCTAATCTGTTTCTATACCGTTTTCCTATATGTGTAACACTTTCGAAGTTAAAAATGAATGTATGAAGGGAAAAAAGAATTTTTTGCCTAAAAATTTAAATATTTATTTTTAAAATTCATAAAAAATCCAAAATGGAAAAAAGTGCCAAAACTAATTACTTTCGCGTAAAGTCACAGAACTCAAGAGCAAAAAAAGGCATAGATCATGAAAATCGATGCACGCGTTTCTCATTTATTCACAATTAGGTAAATGTATGAATTTCAAAAATTTGCTCCAGATATGCACAACATTATTTGGAGAAAACATTGACACTCACAAGCCGAACTCTCTCATATTTTTCTACTGTACTAAAAGAGAAATATTGATGTGGCAACACTAGTTCTGTAATGTTCACATAAAACATGCATTGTCATTATACTTCTTCTCTTTCTCACACTGATTTTTGTCATTCAACAAGTGCCGACGAACGCGAACAGTAAAAGTGATTTTTCTCCAGTTTTTTAAAAGTGAACAAAAGTGAACATAATATGGAGCTGTGCAAGCCAGATATAAATAGCTTTTGCTACTGCTGTGGTCAATATGTCTCAACACATAAAAAAAGGGGAAATTTCAGTACTGATTTTGTTCAAACATACGAGATGTACTTCAACCAAAATGTTACAGTGAACGAAAATTGGGTACCAAATATAGTGTGTAAAAGCTGCTACAACCGTCTAATGGATTGGAAAAATAGAAGACGTGAAAGTATGCCATTCGGTATCCCAATGACTTGGACTAATCCTGGCGAAGGTCACAATCCATTGAATTGCTATGCATGTGCGAATAAAGGAGCCGCAAAAAGGATAAGAAAATCGTATAATTACGTTGGTGTTGCAAGTGCCGCAACACCATTGCCTCATTCGGACCACATTCCTGCGCCAAAAGCTTCTAGCCCAAATATTTTCTCTTCTACGACTGCTCCGACATATCATGCACGTGATGATCCCCCATATGAGCCATCAGTATCCAATGAGCCAATTTTAATAAATCAAAATAAGCTTGATTCAATTGTTGCCAAGTTGGAATTAACACAGCATAAATCGGAAGAGCTGGCTTCCAATATTATTCGTGAGCCTCTAGTGCCGAAGGAGAAGATATTGCTGCCTCCATTGCATATTAAACTTGGAATTGTTAAGAATTTTATCAAAACTGTCGCCAAAAGAGATGAAGTTTTCTTGTGTTTGAAACTAATTTACCCGAGACTCAGCGAAAGTAAAATTAAAGAAGGTAAGTTATAATATCACATTCATTTCCCATGATTTTCCATCTTAACAAATTAATTTTTTCCAATCAGGCGTACTAAATGGTCCAGATATACGAAAGCTGATTAAAAGTGACGCATTCAACAATCTTCTGATTGACGCTGAATTGAATGCATGGCAGGCAATCAAAGAAGTAATAGAAGGCTTGTTGGGAAAGCATCGTTCTAACAACTACGATGTTTCTGTCGCAAGGATGTTAAGAGCATTCTCGGAAATTGGTGTCCACATGTCCTTGAAAATCCATTATTTACATCATCTGGACTACTTCAGCAAACAATTGGCTACCGAATCTGATGAACAAGGTGAACGCTATCATCAAGTTGCTATGCCACTTGAAATGAGGTAATACTGATTTTTTATTTTTTCAAACTCATTTTAATAAAACAAAAACTTACAGATATAGAGGAAAAAAGTCGCCGAGTGCAATAATTGCGGAAACTTGCTGGTGGAGTAAGCTTGTGTGGCAAGACAAGGATGATCTTGATGATAAAGAATTTTCAGGAGATGCAGAAGGGCCAACAGTGGAGTCACACATTGACATTATTATTATGTCACTTCATTAATTTAATTTTTACTTATCCTTTTCAAACAATTCATTTTATTTAAAACACCTTTTGTATTTTCTTGGCGAACAGCCGCTTGTGCGACTGTTCTGTTATGGAGTACTTTATTAATTTACAAATTATACTTAAATTCTGACTTACGCTAGAATACAATTAAATGTGTGTGGGAATCTGCAAGCACAGCAGATTTCCACACAGGTGAATCAAATAAACTAAACATAACTGTATTGTATTGCAGTTTGAGAAATAAATGTTTCTCACGCTAAAGTTCGGTGTGTGTGGATATTGTTGCCGTTAAATAAAATGGTTTAATGTTACCATTTAGTTACCGTACTGAAGGTATGGTAACTAAGACATATCAAACACACTACACCTCCCTTTTTCAGAGAAAGAATGATCAATAATCGATTGACCATTCTTTAGTGCTGTTATAATTAAAATTTAAAATGATCAAATTTAATGTTAAAGTTTTTTTTTTTGTTATATTTTTTTTTTTGAATATTAACAATTTTAATTTAATGGGGACCATTCCTTCCCCTTTTCAAATAGAAAAATTAAAAATATAATATGTATTTATAATTTTGAAAATTTTTGTTGTTTAATTTCTTTTGCAGGCGAATGCTGGCCAGTCAATCGTCTGCAAAAAAAAATTTTGATTTTAAATTTTATCTCAAATTATTATTTAGTTTATACATTTTAAATTTTAAATTTATACTTTCTTAAATTTAGATTTTTGATTTAATTAATTATGATTTTAATTACAATTTAAAGAATTTTATTTATAATTTTTATAATTTAACAAAATTAAATAAAAAAATTGAATTATCAATATTAATGTATTTTTAATTAATTGTTTTTATTTAAATTTTAATTTTAATGTTAAAAAAACTATATTATGTTATTTTAATTTTTTATTATTATTATTAAAAAAAAAATTCCGTAAACTAAAGATTAATTTAAAATTTATAGTTATAAAATTTGTAATTAAGGAAGGTTAAATTAAGGTGTTAGGTTCTATATATGGTTTTATTTAATTAATCTAATTGTTTAATTGTTTAATTAATTATATTTTATATTTTAGTTCAAATATTTATCTTTTTTTTTTTTTTTTCAAAACTATATAAAAATGTTCATCTAGATTTTAGTTTAGTTTATATGTATATAATCATTTACATTATTTACAAAATTTTCTTAGTCTATTCCTATGCACCTTGACCGTTTTATTATCGCTTATGGATAATGTGCAGTTGCCTAAATTGTCGATATCCCTAACTGAGTATGGGCCTTTAAATAACTTATCCAATTTATGACCTGCACTGTTTTCCGTCAGGACTAAATCTCCTATGCGAATATCAATTGGTCTTGTAACCCTGTCGTATTGTGACTTACTGTTAACCTTTTCATTATCCAATAAGCTTTTGGCGCGCTGTTGCGCCTGCTGAAGTCTATACTTTACTTCTTTCTCATATTCTTCTATGTTATACAGTGGGTCTACTACATTCGAATTAAGAAATTTTAGATCAGGACTGTTCTTGCCAAACACCAACTCATATGGACAATAACCATGAACTGTGGATGGCGTCGTATTGAAGCAATTCGTGAAGTATTTTAGCCACTCATCCCAATCTGTTCTGTTCAATGAAATATATGACCTAACATACTCATTGAATGTTCTGTGAGATCTTTCTATTGTACCCAGAGTTTGGTGATGGTAAGCTGTTGATGTGACATACTCAATGTTCAACAGCTGACAAAGTTCTTGCAGGGTCTGATTTTTGTATTCAGTTCCCATATCAGTTAGAATCCTATGCATAGGACCATAAATTAAAATAAAATTTTCAAAAATTGCTTTAGCAACGGTCTTTGCCTGCTTATCAGGAATAGGTATAGTGACTAAGTATTTAGTCAGGTCGCATATAATGGTTACAGCGTATTCGCTGCCATTATTTGATCTTATAAAAGGTCCAATTGTGTCTATAACAATGATGTCAAATGCCCGGGCTGGCGTCTCTGTTATTGTCATTGGTTCCTTTGTTTTAGGTTGTGTCTTATTAGTCTGGCACTGTTTACATTTCCTTATGTAATTATGGATGTCTCTAGACATTCCGTTCCAGAAATATTTTCCCCTTAATTTTGCCGTCATCCTTGCTATTCCCGGATGACCGCCGTATAACGGATCGTTGTGATATTTCTCCAATATTTCATGTTTCTGCTTGTCAGCAGTTATTTTAATTCTTCTTGGCGTTAACGCTATTATTAAATTTTTGAGTTCTTTGTTCGCTGTACTCTTAAATTCATTAATTGGGATCCCTTTAAATATCTCATCATCTAATGTGAGTTGCAATTTATCAATGCCTTTATTGTCGGTTATATTTTCCAACCTAGAGAAGAATTGACCTAAATCAATTTTCCCATTAACAACAAGGTCATTAATAATTATTTTTTCTAAAGTTGTTTTTCCTTTTCTAAGGTAACACCTTAGTGTTCTACCTTGTAGGTCAAACTTTAGGCGAACTATTTTCCTGACCTCCTTTATGGTCAATGTTTCATATATCTTTGGAGTTTCCGTTATACTATTATTTTTTTTCTTTGTCTTTGTTCCCATCGCTGCCTTAGATCTCGATATTGTCTTTACCATATAGACATTTCTTATATTCTTTATGTCATTGAAGTCTATTCTAGATAAAGCATCTGCAGCGTGGTTATCTTTTCCCCTCAAGTTCTCTACGGTAAAATCATATTCTTCTAATTCTAACCTCATTCGCGTCAATTTTGAAGAAGGGTTCTTCATTGAAAACAAGTATGACAGTGGTCGATGATCACTTCTTACAATGAATTTAGTGCCATAAATATATGGTCTGAAATACGTAATTGCCCAGTGTATAGCCGCTAGTTCTTGTTCGATAGTAGACTTATTTGATTCACCTCTGGTGAATGACCTTGAAGCATATGCTATAGGGAGTTGTAGCCCGTCGTACTCTTGGCTTAGTACGGCACCGCATGCATATTTGCTTGCATCGGTTGTAATGCAAAATTTTTCATTAAAATTTGGATATTTCAGTATCCTTGGACTCATTAATGAATCCTTTAAATATTCGAATGCTTTTTTGCAGTCTTCGCTCCACTCGAATTTTACATTTTTCCTACATAGCCTCGTTAAAAGGCGAGCGTGTTCCGCAAAATTTGGAACAAAACGTCTATAATAATTGCAAAATGCAACAAATCGTTTAGTTTCATCGGCATTTTTAGGTGTTGGATAGTCTTGAATTATCTTGAATTTGCTATCGTCTGGAAGAATGCCTTTGTTTGTACATTTATGACCTAAATAAGTCACCTCGTGACCAAAAAATGAGCACTTTTCTGGATGCAATTTAAGATTATATATACGGCATGTTTCGAAAACATCTGTTAAATTTTTTAACATGTGCTTTTCAGAACGACCTAATACAACCAAATCATCCATATACAGAAAAGCTTGTGCTGGTGATAGTCCAGCAAATGCTATGGTCATCATTCTCTGAAATGAATTTGGAGCTATTTTAAGCCCGCACGATAAGCGTTTAAAACGAAATGAACCCTTATCCGTTGAGAATGATGTAATATCTCTGGATTCTTCATCTAATTCAATTTGATGAAATCCGGATGTTAAATCAAGCCAAGAAAAATATTTGGTTCGACCAAGTTGGTCGAGAATATCATCTATTCTTGGTAATGGAAATTTATCTGCAATTAATATTTTATTGACTCCCCTATAGTCTACTACCAACCTCCATCTTTTCCCTTCACTTCCGGCTATAGATTTTTTTGGTACTAGTAAAATTGGGCTATTAAATTCTGAAGCTGATGGCTTTACAATGCCATCTTGTATCAACTTGTCTACTTGTTTTGTAATTTCCTCCTTATGGGTATGCGGTATTCTATAATTCTTAATATAAGTAGGATCGTTGTCCTTTAAACGCAACTCTTGTCTATAAAAATTATTCACTGAGATTCTCTCAGTTTCAAGTGCGAATACATCTATATATTCTCTACATAATTCTTTTAGTTCATTTTCAACGAATTTTGGGAATTTTTTCGATAATTTTTCTAACTTTTTTTTCGCTATCTTGGCTTTCGGTTGCCATTGCTATTTCATAATTATTCAAACTTTCAGTTTGGACTTCAAAACCTGAAATAGTGACGTCTTTGTTAGTTGTGTTAATTATTCTAACAAACGATTGCTTACAGCTCGAAATCGTATTGGCTATATATATCCCTTCTTGAAGTGTCTGGTTTGGGATAAATACATCTCCTTTTGGACATTTTATATTTATTTTCCTAATTACCTCTGATCTCGCTGGTAATGATACTATGTTAATATTTGGAGATTCACGCATTGGTATACATATGGTTTCGGGGAAATCGTCTGGTCTTAATACCATCCTATTTTGATCTATTCCGTATTCCAATACACAGTTGTAGTTTTTAATAAAATCTAGTCCAATATTCCATCGGATGGAATTGGAAAATTATCATCTACTACATGGAAATCATGTTTTATTAGTAGGTTATTGAATATAAGATCAGTTTCAATTTTCCCTTTTGTATAAATCGTGCCACTCCCAATGCCGTGTAGGCTAGTGGTCTGATTTGCGTTTATTCTTCCTGTTTCTATTTGTCTATTTTTAATTATCGATATGTCCGCACCTGTATCAACTAAATATGTAGAACTATTATTACTGAATTTTGACGCTAATTAAATGTATGACGCTAGACCTAAATTTATATTCAAGATTCTACCGTTTGTAGTGTCATTGCTTAATGAGTACTTGGGGTTTGGTCGTTTTCCTCTTCAATGTGTATTGGCCTGACATTAATTCGTCTATAGCCATTGTTGTTACTATTGTTGTAACCCCTGTTATTGCCACGGCGATTGTATTGTCCACCGTTATTTCCGCCCTGGACATAATCATTCCTATTATTGACCTGATTATTGCGGTTATGGTAAACTGTTCCATTTCCGCGTCCCCGGAAATTTCCGTTGGGTCGCCCACGCCTTTGGTACTGGTTTGCGTTTCTACCATTATTATAATACATTACTGTATTATTTTTGGCCGCATCTGTAGAGCTGTTTATGAATTTGGCCATAGCATCGTTAAGGGTGCTAAATTGACCAGCCTCCATTACGAGGCCCACTCTTTCATTAGTGCAGCTCCTCGTCATTGCTTTGACAGCTATATTGGTGGTATATTTTTCGGCTAATGTGGTCGTTAATCCGTCCGTTATATAGGCGCTTTGCAGCCTTTTTGTCAGGTCTTCTATTTCTTTTGTATAATCATTTGGTGACTTACCACCTTGTTTCAGGTTCATTAATCTCGCTGATAGGACTTCAACGGATTCACCCTTGACTGTTGACCTTAATCTTGCAATTATGCCGGCCAAATTTGCTTCATTACCCTCTATAAGGGTACGAGCTGTTCCCTTCAATTTGGTTTTTACCAGATTGACGGCTACCGCATCTTGACCTTCAGCGATCGAATCGACAAGTGTCAGGGCATCTAAGAAACTTTGTAGGTTCTCTGCCCTACCATCGAAATCAGGTATGATCCTGGAAGCTGTTCTTAAAAATTCTGATGCTGTTTGTGGCATTTTGTCGCTGTTTTCCCCCAATTGTACTGTCAGTTGTTCCTTATCCTCCCCAAATTCTATCCTCTGATGTAATGAGTCGGGCAAGTTCACCTCAATACCCCTGCGGGACGCTACGCCAATCAGCTTACCTCTTAGGTCAATGAAAAAACCCTCTGCCGCAACCTTATGAGCGGATGTTAGGCGCTGATAATTAACGTTTAATAAGACTCTTATTTCCTCAAGTCGTAAGTGGAGGTTCTTTAGATGTTTCTCAACTGTTTCCTCCTTGGTAGGCCTATCAGTATTGAGGCATTTATGGGATTTGTCAAATTCTTCCCTTATGATCCTACATTGGTCGAGTATCGCTTGCCAGTCCATAAAATCAGGGTCAACCTTTAGCCAAAATTATGACAATTTATCTAGGGGAAAATTGGGCGTTTATGTAAGAAATCAAAATTGAAACAATTTGGGAGACTATGGGGAAATGTCATAAAAGGTTACTAAAATTTCCCCATTGAAAAAGATATATAATGTCAATTTATTGTGTTGGCCCGTAATGCCAAACATTCAAAATCACTAGGTGCCAAAATATTCGCATACTAATCAAAGAATTTCCAAAATCATTTAAAAATCGTAAGGTATTTAAGAGTATATCCGATAAAATTTTTGCTATATTGGCAATTAATGCCCAAAAAAAAAATTTGAAAAGAGAGAAAAAAAAATCTGTTCAAGTGAATAATTCCACTATAGTAATTCTATGGCACTGTATGCCAAAGATAATTTTATTCATTCACTATACTTTAATTCCAACAAATTCATTCAATAAAATTATTATGAAATTTTTGCCTTTCATAAATAATTATCTGGCACAATATGCTGCAATGTTCAATTATCAATAATATTGGCAATTAATGCCAATTCTCAAAAACAGGTAATTAAAACCAATACCAAATTTTCCATTTCAAAGCAAATATATTAAGATCTGTCACTCAATGTTATTTCTAATATGTTCGAAATATTGCCCAGGATATCTTTATTAAAAAATTACCTAGAGATTTTCGCAATGCCGTGTCTAAACCTTATCAAGGTTGTCGCCTCTGCTCATATACCTCTTACGGAGAGATCTTTTGTGGAGCACATATAATTTCAGTAATAAATTGGCCACGCTTACCAATACTAGACACAATGTGAGGTACCACAAGGAATCCAATTGATTTGTGTGGTCGACAACCTCAACGTTGGTTATGACATTAGCGTTGGGTTTTTCGAGTTTCGACTCGGTCTTTCCCATAATAAAATATATTATTTTCTCTATTTAAGTAAATAAAACTGATCCATAAGGGTATGTCCGAATATCCCAAAACACAATCAATTTGTCCATAAAAATAAAATGAATTTAAGATCCTTTTCCCTTACTGTATGGTCGAGGTACTTTCTAAATTATACATTATATAAAAACAAGTAAGAAAATTCTAGTCGGTCTAGACCGACTATACGATACCCTCTACCATGCGTTTAGAGACCCCATCTCTCAGGCCCAACTAACTGGATATAGAAAATAAGCATAAACCAAATTTTAGTGGGATTTTTATTAATTTTTTCGGCTGCAGATATGAAAAAGTTCATATCGGATGGTATATCTATATGGGCACTAGGCCCAAAAAAAGGACCGATCCTGACCATGTTTGGTAAAGTCTCTTGTATTTTGCAAAAATATATACAAACAAAATTTGAGAAGAATCAGTGCAATATTTTTGTTTTTTGATAGATTTAAGTGAAGATCGGGAAACAGCTCTATATGGGGCCTATGACTAAGAGTTGTCCCATAGGGATCATTTTTGGACTACTGATTAATGGATTAAAAAACACATACAAACCCAATTTGACTAAGATTTATATGATAATATGGATCTTATGGTAATTTAAGTCGATTTCATAGGGGTCATTTGTATGGGGGCTAGGTCTGAACATGGACCGATTCTCACCAATGTCAATAGCGTTCATCCTATGGCAGATAAAAGCTTATATACCAAATTTCATCAAAATATATTCATATTTGCGACCTGCAGTTTGATTACAAGCTTTACATGGACACACAGACGGACGGACGGACGGACATCGTTAAATCGAATCAGATAGTGATTCTGATTCGATCGGTCTAATTAAAGATGGGTCTAGGTCAAATATTTTTGGTAGTTACAAACAGCAGCACAAAGTCATTATACCCAAACCACATAGTGGTATAGGGTATAAATAGCCTAGGTCATCCTGTGGATGAGCTTTCCGCTTTGGGATAAAATTAAATTATATATGATTTTAAATCAGAGTATATTTTCATAACATATTCTTAGTATATTTCCATTGATTATTTTGTATTAACAAAATGGTATTAAAATAAATATTCTCTCCCTATTTTTTTTTTTTTTTTATTTCTGTTAAATTAATAAAGTAGATTTTTATACAATATAAATATCAAAAATTTTATATCCAACATTATGTAGATTACAAAATATAAAGAACGGAATAGTAGTACCATATATGTAGGTATTATTACCAACTGGCTTTTATATATATAATTATTGTGCGATTTTTATATGTATACATCTAATAAAATATTCAAGGTCGATATAAATGTTTAAAAGATTACAATTGTAATGCATCTAATTATTTAAAATATTTAAATTTTATATTAATAACGCTTACGATGTTTTATGTTTATCGCTGTTGGCGTTGTGGATTGTTGCAGCTGCTGTTATTGTTGATGTTGATGTTGCTGTTATAGTTGCTGTTGTTGTCGCTTCCTCTTGTACGTTGCAGGTGTATCGGCCACACCTGTTTCTTGCTTCTTTGGCCACATTGATTTTCATTTCTTCTCTTCCTTTCTTATTTTATTAATTTAATTTTTGTATATATTTTTAGCACTAGGAAGTTCATTTTGTATTTAACATTAATTTTTATCAGCTATCACTTAATCAACAAGCAGGGATTCAATTATTTTTTTTTCGTTTAATTTATGTAATAAAAATGGGTTTTTTTAATTTTTTGATTTTTAAATCGCTTTTTGTTGTTTTTGTTGTAGGCATTTAATTCTCACTATTAAGTTTCCATATTTTTTGAGTTTATTTATGTTTTTATAGAATTGTTTGTTTTGTTTTGTTAAAATGTGTTTTTTTTTGTTTAAAACTTATTATTATTTTTTTTTTTTTTTTTTTAATTTTTATTTTTAATTTTCTTTTTATGTCAAGGCTGGCAGGATCGCCATATTATGTCACTTCATTAATTAAATTTTTATTTATCCTTTTCAAACAATTCATTTTATTTAAAACACCTTTTGTATTTTCTTGGCGAACAGCCGCTTGTGCGACTGTTCTGTTATGGAGTACTTTATTAATTGTCTTTACAAATTATACTTAAATTCTGACTTACGCTAGAATACAATTAAATGTGTGTGGGAATCTGCAAGCACAGCAGATTTCCACACAGGTGAATCAAATAAACTAAACATAACTGTGTTGTATTGCAGTTTGAGAAATAAATGTTTCTCACGCTAAAGTTCGGTGTGTGTGGATATTGTTGCTGTTAATTAAAATGGTTTAATGTTACATATCAAACACACTACATTATGTGTGGTTCAGAAACTGATGATAGCGATGAATGCGATGCCACTAGTCCCGAACAACCACCATCGAAAAAGTCTAGGCAATATTTATTAAAATAAATAAAAATAAAATTTATAAAAAAGGCGATAAATGACACTTTTTTCAATAAAAACAAATATCAATATTCTTGTCAAAAGCAGAACGCGTTAATCGATTTCTATGACCTATGTCGCATTTTGTTTATAGGTTATGTGACTTTACATGAAATTAATAACACTTGATCCTTTTTTCCGTTTTGGATTTTTTATGAATTTAAAAAAAAAAAATTTTAATTTTTAGGCAAAAAAATATTTTTTTTTCTCCACAAATTTATTTTTACCGGCAAAACTGTTGATTATAAAGAAAAACGTTATAGGAACGGATTAAATAAATTGTAATTCTAAATTTTTTTGAGTTTGTTTCATCAAAATCGGACAAGTGGTTCTCGAGTTATGTTAAACTACGTTTTTGCCAAAATGTTACAACTAAGCAAAAAAACATCAAGATAAGGAAAAAATTTAAAAGGTCATAAAACTGACACATACGAACGCCAAACACTTTGAGGGTTTTACTATACTGACCTAGTACCATCACCCTGACTTGGAATTTCTCACCCCCCAGACAATAATCCCAAAAATGTTCCACAGTGTTATTGTTCAACTATTCAACTTTTTTTTGTAAATGTCGCTCGTCCACCAACCACTAATATCAAACTAAATAAATGGAATGATTCAAAAATAAATTTGCCTCAGAAAATGTCAATTCGGCTTTTATAAACAATCAATATGCAAGAAAAAAAAAAAAAAAAAAAAGAATACATTCATATTCTTAAGAAAAAACAATAAAATTCATAAACAAACTGTAGCAACTAACATCTCTCATGTCAGCACATTTTTCTTTTTGTGAGCGTAGCTCACGCCGGGGTGTATGTTCAAACTCACAACTTATTTCTTTTGCATATACATGTACACATTCATACATAAAATACAAAACGACAGCATTTAATTGCTGCATTTAAATTCTATGTACAAGCATATACGTCATTGTTTAAGTCATTGTTAAAAATAAACAAATAATAAAAATAATTTGTTTACGTCATTAGTTAAGTCATTGCCCATTGTTAAAAATAAACAAATAATATAAATCAGCAACAATTTAGTAGTTAAGAACCAATTGTTAAAAATAAACAAATAATGTAAATCAGCAATAATTTAGTATTTAAGCACCAACTAAATCAATAATAAAATAAGAATTATCATAACCATTGTCGTGTTAATTTCTTCTTTTCACCGGCTAACCAAGTTTCAAGTGCTTGCGTTAACTTTTACATTATCTTGGTGCATCACCTTGATAATAATCAAATAACAAGTTAATCAGGCAAAACAGCCTGTTATTAACAAATAAACAATTTTACATTATCCTGGTATATTACCTGGATAATAAACAATATAAAAAAAAAACAAGTTAATCAGGCAAAACAGCCTGTCATTAACACATCCCAAACCAGGCCCTTTAGGAGGGAATCTTCATAGCTAATACGATTTCGGACTGCGAAGAAACTTTTGTTAGGATAATTAACACAATGACCAAAAACGTAATCCTGTCAGGTTTTGAAGTGCAAACGGTAATTTGGATGATTACGAAATTGCGAAAGCAACCGAAAATCAAAATAGCAATGGAAAATTAGAAAAATTTCCCAAAGTTCGTGGAAAGTGAACTCAAAGAATTATGTAGAAAATATATACATATATATATACAATGACCATGTAATAACTAACAGAGGGTAGAAATACTATAAATCACACGTAAAAAGAAATAAGAAATTTCAAAATTTAACTGAAATTGCGGATCCTACGTAAAAAATAAATATTTATAATTTTTTCACATGAAAATGCTACTGACGATAATAGGTGTAGTCACAATACTACATTTGGCACGACCTCAAACTATGGAGATACAGGATTTTACGGAAAACGAAGGATACATTCCGATTAAGGAAAACGACATACAAATCATTGACCATTATGACAGAGTATTTCATTTTATTAATCTAAGCGACTATTATCATACAATGGGCACCACAAACGAGACCATAAACTTGTTGGATAACCCAACGTAAGACTTGATGCCTTTGGTCAACGCAATGAGAAACAATTTCAAATCACTTAAGGTCAAATTAGATAACCTATCACCACATTTGAGGTATAAACGGGGACTTATAAATGGCCTAGATAAGGGTTTGAAATTTATTACAGGGAACATGGATAGCGATGACGAAAAGGAAATCAGATCTACACTTGTGAACATTACAAAAAGTATTCGGGATAATTCAGAACGGACAAATACTCTACCGCAAATAAGCGAAACACTTTCTTCAAAAATTCAGAATATTACGACTCACATAAACAGACAACAATATATTGTCAGCAAGTATATTAATAAATCTCGTTATGAAGTAAAGAATAAAATATCGACCTTTGAGGATGAGTTTGTGTTTCTGAGACATATATACCAGATAGACAGTGATGTGATCTTGCTTAAGAACCATATAGACGACATTGCTAGAGTCATCTTCACTAGCAAATTAGGTATGATACCGACTGACCAGTTGGACGAAAAGGAAATAGAAATCGTAGACAACTTCGAGACGTACGCCAAAACTAAGGTTGCCGTATGCTTCTATGAAGACCAAATTATCATAATCCTCTCCACTCCTAAATTCTACGATCCATCCTTCTCCCAGATAATTTTGGAGCCAATACAGAATAAGGAGAATAAATCTGTGTATTTGGAGTTAAATCGAATAATAATAGATAAAGATAAGAACACTTATTATCCTAATGTAACATTACGTAAACAACATATGTATCAAGAATATTGTGCAAAATAATGTGGCAAGCTGCATTCTGAAAGAAAACACACTAACTGAAATAAAAGAAATTGGTATTATATTATTTAAGAATTTTTGTAATTGTAAGAAACAAATAATAAGCTATTGTTAAAAAAAAAGACTATTCAATTTCATCTTATAACTAAAATAAAAGAAAATAAAACTGTAATGGACCTAAATTTGAAAGATTTGTGTATTAAACAAATTAAGTATGAAGAAGATTTCAACAAAATATTATATCACAATAAGAAAACGAACACAATCGGCTTTGGCATTGATATTGTAGTTGTTCTGTGTATTGTAATTTTAATTTCCATATATATTTTGAAACCAAGACAGATATTTAAAATCTCGTCGGAGTCTCAATCTAACGATGGGGGTGTTACAGTACCTTCCAAAGTTGTATTGACATGTGTCGACATCATCTAGGGAAAATACAAAATTCCAAATAATTTAATGAAAAACATAAAATGCAAAAATGCATTTTACAAAACCCTAAATAATTGCTCACAGATACTTTTCTGCAGAAATATGATCGTCACATACATGTTTCCTTTGTTTCACAATACATGAAGCAATGCACACCTGTGCAAAATAGACAAAAACATACAAGCAACAATATCATGCCGGACCAACAAAAAACTCAAAATGTAAACTATATTAAGAATAAAACAGAAAGAATAAAGGCAGTAACGAAAAGAACAACGTCTTTTGTTTTTATAATCTGTTAAGAAACGGAAGATCGAAATTCATAACCTCATCATAAAGCTAAGATCACACTATCGGCGCAATGTAGCGATTTTCGTCGCAATTCATGTACCGATAATGTGAACGCACACAATTTCTTAAAATGCGACAATCTGCGCCGAAATCGTGCTGACTATGGACAATCGAAATCAACATTGATGTGCCGATAATGTGCGCACTCTTTCTCCCAATGCCGACCGATAAAATTGGTAAAAATGCGCCGATGATTGTCGGCCACTTGTGCGCCGATCAAACTCAACAATTAACGGCGATGTTTGCGGACATCATTGCTTGCAAACATCAATTTTAAAAAGAAGAAGAAGGAACAACGACGTGCAGTGAGTTTTCTCTGAAATTAATTTATTTTTTATAATTTTTTATTATTATTTTATTAATAAATTTTTATAAAAAATGCAAATTGGCAAGCGCTCAAACTGCGTCCGCTAATAAAAGGAAGAAGCCGCATATAACCTCGTCGTGGACAAATGAGTCAACGCATGATCTCATCCAGGCTGTTGAAACCCACTCGTGCATTTGGGAATACTCTTGCCCGGAGTATAAAGATCGCCTCAAAAGAGATAAGGCCTGGCAAAGTATAGCGGAAAAGTTTCCAGAGCACGCTATAGAAGGATGCAAAGCTAAGTGGGCCAATGTAAAAACTTCATTTTTAAATGTGAAAAAGAAAATGAAAACGAAGTCTGGTCAGGGAGCAGAGTCTGCACAGCCGCATTGGCCTTTTTGGACAGCCATGCAATTTTATTATCAGCATGACCGGTCCAAAGGCACCTCATCGGTGTCCACTTTTGAAGCTTCAGAAGACATGCCACCAACACCATCTTCCTCTGCTAAAAAGGACAGAAGTGCTACTGTGGAGGAAAGATTGTCACCAGACGTAGTAATGCAGCGCGCACTAAAGTTTTTAAATGCAGATGTTGACAAATGGCATGGAGTCGGCATGTATTTAGCATTGCAGATGCGTGATCTTGCGCAAAGAAATGTTAAAGCTGCCAACAAACTACACGCCGAGCTGGTAAAAAAAGCAGTAGAAGCATCATTGGAAGAAGACGAATCCAATTAATATAATTTTGTTTTTATTATTATTTTAATTTTATTATTATTTTATTATTACTTTATTTTATTATAACTTTATAATGTTTATTTTATTATTACTTTATATTATTATTTTATTATTACTTTATATTATTTATTTTAATATTACTACATTGATCTCATTAATTTTAAATATATGTAATAAAAAAAAAATATGGAATAATATTGAATATTTAAATGTTGTTTTTATTATGTATATACATATCATAATAATTTATACTGCCAAGACAATTCACCAGTTGGCGACATGAAATAGTTTTCGTACTCCTGTCGGATGGCCTTTGCTTCAGTGCATATATAAGAACTTGGAGTTTCTTCTGTTGCACGTTCAGCGGCTGATAAGGATTCATTTGCGCGTGCTCCAATAACCAGATTTCCATGTTCATCAAAGCGATCGATTAATGTTGCTGTATAATTTGAATTTTTCGTCACTAAAAAATTATGTAGTGCACAACAAGCTAAAGTGACACGCGTAGCTTTGTTTGCATTAAGCTTTATTGGACGAGAGAAGACTTCGGAACGCTTCATCATAATGCCAAATACATTCTCAACTATTCGCCTTGCTCTAGATAATCTAAATTGAAAATGCGTTGACCTGCTGACAAACTGAGTCCAGGATATGGCTTAAGCAAGTTAGTTTGCATTCTAAATGCATCGTCTGCCACCAAAACAAATGGTACGTTGACTTCACGACCTGGCAAAGGACGTGCGTTTGGCAAATTAAGTCCATTGGTTTCCAAAGCTTGCTGAAAGGAACATTTACTGAAAACGCCACCGTCTGAATCGACGTCAATATATAAATATTTGTATTCAGAATCAACAACAGCCATAAGCACTATGCTGTGAAAACCTTTATAATTATAAAAAGTGCTTCCTGATTTTGGTGGAGCGATCATAATCACATGTTTTCCGTCAAGTGCTCCTACGCAGTGGGGAAAATTCCATAATTGATCAAACTTCGAAGCAACTTCAGTCCACTGTTGTTGTGTTGACGGCATCTGAAAAATAGTGCGAAATGAACACGTTTTGCATTTTGTAAAATACGTAAAATATTGTACCTTTATGTAAATATTTTTAAGTACTGCAAAAATTGCATCACAAACTTCTGGAACGAACTTGGATATGGTATTTGGAGCAATGCGGAAAAAAGCTGAAATGCTTTTGTAGCTGTCACCAGTGGCTAAATAGCGGTGGGTACAAGCTAAACGCTGACATACTGGGATAGCTTTTCGAAAAGTGGTGTCTTGCTTTTGGATGTATGGTGTAGTTAGTTCAACCAATTCATTAAAAGTGCGTTCATTCATTCGCACATAATTTTTGAAAAGAAAATTTTGATTTTCAATTTCACGAAATTCGCGTAAAGTGCTCTCATATGCGCCATATTCACATCTTCTTTGTAACCACTCTCTCACCCAAATGCTTCGTTTCTTAATTGTTCTTTTAGTTTTAATTTTTTGTTTTTTCTTAACCATTGCCGCCACAATATATACAGCCGCAGCAATTTTTTGTTTTTGATAATCCATTATGATTTAAAAAAAATCTGTGCGCGAACAGCAACTAAACAAACACATATGATTTAATTTAACATATGTTACAGCACGATAGTGTGACCATATTGCGCCGATTATTGTCGCATATTTGTTTTTGCCGATGTGCACCGAAAAAGATTGCCACAATATGCAATGATAATGGGAACGCTCAAAAAGTAATTGTGAAATTTTTTGAAATGTGTACCGATTTAGCACGATGAAAATCGTTGCAGATTGTGCTATTTGCGCCGATAGTGGGATCTTAGCTTAAGAGTTAACAAATTCGTTAGTGAAGGAAATATGTGATTTTTTGAAAATTGAACAAAGATTCTCAACACCATATCATCATGAAACTGTAGAAAGGAACCATAGGGTTTTGAATGAATACTTTCTTTCATTCGTGATTGATGATAAATTGGTACTCATGGGTGCAATATTATGCATTCGCTTATAATACTACACCTCATGATACGGGTTATTCAGCTTTTGAGTTGATTTATTACCAAGTTTGCCAGGTGATTGTATAGAATAATGCAATGAAAGGATCTATGATTTCGATAATTACACAAATGAACTAAAGCCAAGATTAAAGTATTCATTAGACTCTAATGATTAGAGAATACTAAGAAAATGATAGAGAAAATAAAATTGAAAAGAGTATAATACTCACATAGATATGAGAATAGTATAGACATAAAATTGGGAGACTTAGTTTTATTAAAAATAGAAAATAGAAAGAAAAATGAATCACCATACCAGGGTCCATATGAAGTCATTGGTATTGAAAATGTAAATGTGAGTGCTAATATAATATAATATAATATAATATAATATAATATAATATAATATAATATAATATAATATAATATAATATAATATAATATATAATATAATATAATATAATATAATATAATATAATATAATATAATATAATATAATATAATATAATATAATATAATATAATATATATATAATATAATATAATATAATATAATATAATATAATATAATATATAATATAATATAATATAATATAATATAATATAATATAA
Source organism: Cordilura impudica (assembly GCA_963682025.1). Lineage (NCBI taxonomy): Eukaryota > Metazoa > Arthropoda > Insecta > Diptera > Scathophagidae > Cordilura > Cordilura impudica. Next base: position 185,105,463 of record OY821518.1, read on the forward strand.
TATAATATATAATATAATATAATATAATATAATATAATATAATATAATATAATATAATATAATATAATATAATATAATATAATATAATATAATATAATATATAATATAATATAATATAATATAATATAATATAATATAATATAATATAATATAATATAATATAATATAATATAATATAATATAATATAATATAATATAATATAATATAATATAATATAATATAATATAATATAATATAATATAATATAATATAATATAATATAATATAATATAATATAATATAATATAATATAATATAATATAATATAATATAATATAATATAATATAATATAATATAATATAATATAATATAATATAATATAATATAATATAATATAATATAATATAATATAATATAATATAATATAATATAATATAATATAATATAATATAATATAATATAATATAATATAATATAATATAATATAATATAATATAATATAATATAATATAATATAATATAATATAATATAATATAATATAATATAATATAATATAATATAATATAATATAATATAATATAATATAATATAATATAATATAATATAATATAATATAATATAATATAATATAATATAATATAATATAATATAATATAATATAATATAATATAATATAATATAATATAATATAATATAATATAATATAATATAATATAATATAATATAATATAATATAATATAATATAATATAATATAATATAATATAATATAATATAATATAATATAATATAATATAATATAATATAATATAATATAATATAATATAATATAATATAATATAATATAATATAATATAATATAATATAATATAATATAATATAATATAATATAATATAATATAATATAATATAATATAATATAATATAATATAATATAATATAATATAATATAATATAATATAATATAATATAATATAATATAATATAATATAATATAATATAATATAATATAATATAATATAATATAATATAATATAATATAATATAATATAATATAATATAATATAATATAATATAATATAATATAATATAATATAATATAATATAATATAATATAATATAATATAATATAATATAATATAATATAATATAATATAATATAATATAATATAATATAATATAATATAATATAATATAATATAATATAATATAATATAATATAATATAATATAATATAATATAATATAATATAATATAATATAATATAATATAATATAATATAATATAATATAATATAATATAATATAATATAATATAATATAATATAATATAATATAATATAATATAATATAATATAATATAATATAATATAATATAATATAATATAATATAATATAATATAATATAATATAATATAATATAATATAATATAATATAATATAATATAATATAATATAATATAATATAATATAATATAATATAATATAATATAATATAATAATATATAATATATAATATAATATAATATAATATAATATATAATATAATATAATATAATATAATATAATATAATATAATATAATATAATATAATATATAATATAATATAATATAATATAATATAATATAATATAATATAATATAATATAATATAATATAATATAATATAATATAATATAATATAATATAATATAATATATAATATAATATAATATAATATAATATAATATAATATAATATAATATAATATAATATAATATAATATAATATAATATAATATAATATAATATAATATAATATAATATATAATATAATATAATATAATATAATATAATATAATATAATATAATATAATATAATATAATATAATATA